>CM053407.1:82910676-82970172 GCA_028644305.1 Xerus rutilus | reverse complement strand
CCCTTACCTATCACTTCTATTTTTCTTTCAGCGCTATTCATGGTAGTTTTCATCTTATGGTTCCTATGTAGTGTTTATGATAGGCTCTCATGTATTCTGCTGAAATATATGAGTAAATGAAAATTGTAGATATATGCTTCATTCCCCTCTAATCCCTTCTGCTGGTATTTTAAGCTTAGCCCCAGTGCTTTTAAAGATTTAATATTCTTCCCCCAATCTCTAAGGTTAGTCCAACAGTTCCACATCTCAAAATTTGGTAAGCTTATCTTAGAAGACTATCTGTACAAAATGAAATTATTTCCTTATGTTAAAATAATAATTTAAATTTCTTTTTTCTTTCAGCTGCCTTTGCAGCCGTGTTGCACTGGTAAGATTGCTTTTTCCCCAATGGTATATTTTATGCAAATGGTTTTAACTTATCAAAGCTATTTACTATATGTTTAAAGGAAAAATTTCATTTTAATAAGAGTGAATATCTATTACTAATAACAGTAGTCTGAAAAAAGTAGTTTAATTGATAAGTCAGGGTCAGAATGATATAATTTTTTAATAAAAAGGAGATCCATTATTAAAGAAGCTGTATTAGAGACTCTACTTTGCTTAACATTAATATAGTATTTATGTTGAGAGGAAGATTAATTTTTTTAATCTTCTGAATAGAGAAACATATGAATTTCATTAATGAGACATTTCTGAAGTGGTAAGTCAATGACATTTACAGTTTACTCTTTGCTTTTATTGTGCTCAAAATACCATAGTTCTGGTTCATTTTAATTATAAAATCTAGTTTGAATGTGCTTTTTTTTTTAATGGAGAGAAATTTTAGTAGAAATGTCATGCTTACTGAATGAAAAAATATAGATGATATTGTGAAAATAAGAGGTACTTCCCCTGGATTAAATAAGCAGATAGTATTTTCCTCAAGGGAATTAAAAAGCAATTGAATAATTGAAGTAATATATATGTTTATGGATATGATGACTATATTAAATATAAATTCTCCTTTTAATTTATAAGTGAAATTCTAATCATAATTTTATTACAAAAATATCTAGAAGTTTATAGACACTCATTTTTGCTTTTAGAGTTACTTTTACAAATAATACTGAGGATGAGTTTTAACACTTGTTTTGTTTTTTCCAGGAGCCATATAACACACCTCTTTGAAAATGATCGTCATTTTTCTCACCTCTCAACATTGGAAAGGGAGATGGCTTTTCGCACTGAAATGGTTAGTTTCAAGTGGTAGTTTATTGTAGTACTTTAGGAATCCAAACAATTTTAAGCTTTTTATCATGGAAAATTTCAAAAAGATATTCCAAAGTAGAAAGACTAGAGAACTCCCTCCTACCCATGTTCAACAACTGACAACACAACCATTTTCTTTCTTCTGTACCTTTGAGGACTAGGGATGTGCCTCAGGGCTGTACTGTTGTCACAGTTAAAAATGAATAAACATTTGCTTAATATCATCAATATAAATCATTTTTTAAATGACCAGATTGGCACTTAAAGTGCCAGTAAGTAAATTAATGTGTCTTAAAGCTACTTGAAATCCTTGTCCTAGTTGGTAGTTAATTCCTTTGTTTTATTTTTATTTTGGTTCTTAAGGCTTTAAATTTTTTATTTTAAGATTAAATAAACATTCACATGATTCTAGAATCAAACCTATAAAACAAGGTAAGTGTAGTACTTTTTTAAGACTGCCATAACAAATTACACCAAATTAGGTGGCTTAAAACAGAATAATTTTATTTTTTTATAGTTCTGTACAAGTGGGAGGTTAAGGTGTTGGCAGGGCCACCTTTTCTCTAAAGGCAGTAGGGGAATCTTTCCTTGTCTCCTGGCATCTAGTGGTTGTTGGGAGTCTTAGTGTTCCTTGGCTTGTTGAAATATCACTATAGTCTCTGCCTCCATCTTCATATGGCCCTTTTTCCTGTCTCTCTATGCAAATTTCCCTCTTAAAAACATACTGGTTACATAGGATTTAGAGTTCATCTTAATTTGTTATGACCTCATCTTAACTTGATTACATCTGCAAAGACCCTGTTTCCAAGTAAGGTTATATTGCCAGTTTCTGGTGGACATGAAATTTTGAGAGTCACTATTTAACTCAGTATAGTAGGAAATTTAATTTTGAAAACATAAAGCTAAAGCATCGTAGTATCAAGAGCATTTTTCTTTTTCAATAAATATCCAGGTTGGCAAGCCATTTTAATGTTTATGAGCCCAAATCCAGTTTTGAGTTTGATAGCTGATGATAGGTAAAACTGTGTAGAAGATGATATTTGTATTCTATGTTTATCTGCCTTTATCTTGCCACTTTGATTCCCTCCTTTGTTATCTAGTACTTTCACATTTTTTGTCCCATGTATTATTCTATCTGTGCTATCTTTCCAAAGTAATAAGTCAAACCAAACTGTTATTTCTTTGTGTCAAAACAGGACTCCTCTCCATCCCCAGACCCATAGGGTTCTTACCTTATGCTGAGCTGATAGGAGGGAAAATGATGTAAAATAATTATTTGACATCTGAATGAAATTAATACATAATATCATTATGCAGCTTTCTCAGTGTATTTGCATTTTTGCATGTAAATCTGGACAAAGATGACTGATGTCATTTTGGGGATTCAGATAAATTGGAGGAAGTATTTTTCTTGTTTCATGGTAAATGTTAGTTTCATAATAAGCCACTTGCTCTGTTTATAAGCTAGGTTTTTCTAATACATATTAGTGTGTGTTATAGACTTTCCTTAGATGAAGTATGCTGAGTTTTATTTATATATATGTATCTTTTAAGTTTTGAAACTTTTATATTTAATTATTTTAATGCAGATAAGGTTATTCTAAAATATGTAGTTTTTTTGCAACCTAAGAATTCATCAGTGATCAGAAACTTGTAAAATTATTACTTTCTGTAGTGCTTTCTTTTTCAGAGACAATGTATTTAAAATATTTTTTAAGCTAAAAAGAGACATAATAACTTTTTTATAATGAACTTATCCTTATTTTAGGGGCTATATTATTCTTACTTCAAGACTATTGTGGAAGCACCCTCATTTTTGAATGGAGTATGGATGATTATGAATGATAAACTGACTGAATACCCTCTTGTTATTAATACATTAAAAAGGTTCAATCTTTACCCTGAGGTAAGTTACTTTTTTCCAATTGATTCTTTTTTTGCTTTTTTTTTGTTGTTGTTTTAAATGCTGTTTCTAAATCTAAGATCTAATTCAATATACTAAGTTTTATTCTTTTTTAAAAAAGAAAATGTGTATTTCTGGAAGGAATATGGGAAACAGATCATTATTGATTTGGGAGAACCATAACTGGTTCTGTGAGAACTATTACTTTGATTGCATTTTTCAAAAAATGTGAAAACTACTTGTATTCTGTGTATTTATAAGGATTATAGGAAAGCAGTACCAAACTTAATGTCTTTGCCAAATAATGCTTCTCAGGGGTTCCTCATTTAATTGAGCACACTTTCTTGGGGAGGGGTGGGCAGGAGTGTGCACACCTAGGAAGTGAGGAAGGGAAGCAGTGATATCAGGAATAATTTTGGGCTTCTCATTGCCCTCTCTGCTTTCATTGGACATATCCCTAAACATTCTCCAGGGCCTAGCTGATATCTTACTTCCTCCTTGACTTGACGGGGATCTTGTGAAGCACACTTCCTTGTATCTGCCTTTGTGATATGCTAGAAGGTGCCCTGATGGTAAGGCTGTGTGAGTCTGGGTCTCTGCTCAACAGCAGCCTCCAAATCAATTAGTTAATAGATTAATGAAGACATGAATGTTATAGATAAACATATAACTACCAAGTTCCAATATTTTCTCAGTAAAGTATTGCTTTTGAGTATGTTCTGTGACCATAAACAAATTGACTTTTCAGAAATAGGATTGCATGGTATATGAGTTTTTTTGTGTGTGTTTTTGTGGTACTGTGCTAGGTAAGTGCTTTGGAGATATAGCTCAGAGGTCACTTGAGCTATTCCCTCAGCCATTTTTGAGCCAAGGTCTCACTAAGTTCCCCAGGATGGCCTCAAACTGGTAACTTCTTGCCTCAGCCTCTGAAGTAGCTGGGAGTACTGGCCTAGAATAATATTTCTTATAATGTGTTTATTTTCTTAAAAATAGGTAATCTTGGCCAGCTGGTACCGAATGTATACCAAAATAATGGACATGATTGGTATTCAAACCAAGATATGTTGGACAGTTACCAGAGGAGAAGGACTCAGTCCTATTGAAAGTTGTGAAGGTAAGTTTCTTTCTATGATATTGCCAGTTATCATTGCAACATAATAAACTGGTCCCACACTTACTGGTATAAATAACAGGTATTTATTATGCTTATACATTCAGGTCAGAAATTTGGGCAGGTTAGAGCAGGATTGATTTGTCTCCTGGTGTCAGAGGCTCTACTAGTAAGACTCAAGTGGCTGGGAAAGGTGGACTTAAATAGAACCTGCTTCACTCATGTTCTGATTCCTGGGCTGAAGTGACTATGAGGTTGAGCTGTGCTAGAATTATCAACAAGGACACCTGCGTGTGGCCTTCCATGTGCTTCGGGCTTTTTTATAGCAAAATACTTCACAGTAGTCATGCTTTTCCTATGGGAGCTCAAGGCTCCAAGCTGACACTGTGTGGCCTCTTATGCCCTAGCCTTAGAAGGCACTTGGTGTTGCTTATGCCTTACTCTGTTGCAGCCTGATCCAGACTCAAAAATAGGGCTGAAGCTGGGAACAGTAGTGCACTCCTGTAATTCCAGCTACTTCAAAGGCTGAGGTAAGACAGTTTCAAATTTGAGACCAGTCTATGCAACTCAGCAAGACTGTGCCCAAACTAAAAATTTAGAAAAGGACTGAGGATATAGCTCAGATGTAAAGCACTTACCTAGCATGTGCAAGGCCCTGGATTTAATCCCCAGTAACACACACACACACACACACACACACACACACACACACACAGAAACAGAGAAACAAAAAAACACATACAAAAAAATAGGACATAGACTCCACACCTGGATAGGGGGCATATCAGAAGATTTCCGCCCTGATTTAAAATCCCCAAAGCTGCTACACTGTTCTCATCTCTAGTCTGCATTAACATCATGTTTTCATATAGAAACCAAGGAAACCATTTATTTGGCAACCATTTTCAAAATAAGTGCAATTTAATTTACATTGCTAGACACATAAAGTAATTTATGGTTAGAACATATGTTTTGTTTATTTTTAAAGGATTGGGAGATCCTGCTTGCTTTTATGTTGCTGTAATTTTTATTTTAAATGGACTAATGATGGCATTATTCTTCATATATGGCACATATTTAAGGTAAGAATATTTTAGTATATGTTCATAAAATAATAATAAAATAGTTGATTAGTTAATAGTTAATCATTGATAACTTATTCAGTTTATAAAAATATTCTTAAAATATGTAGTTGTAGTTATAAAATTATTTCATATTTGCATAATTTCACTATTGGCTCACCACACTTAAAGTAAGTTTAGAGGCTCAAACAGAATATATAGAGATACTTGATAAATTTTAACTATTTATGGGCATTTGAGCTTCAACAAGTGGGTATTGTTTAAGTAAAATGTAAGTAAAAAGACTACTTACTATCAAATATAAATGACTCTTACATTGTTAATGTTTAAACAGAAGTATAGTCTTTGTACTTATATTTAATATTTTTGTCCTGATTTACTTCACATTCCTAAAACTAAAAGTGATAAATTTTTAAAGGTTTATATTTCTTTTTCATTTTTTTGACTATTTATTACATTGTATGTGTGTTTGAACTATTTGACCTTTAGAGCATCTTTAGAATTTTTTTCCTTACTGCTGGCTGATTATTTGTAGTACAGAAATACAGACATATGTATATGATTTTCGACTTGGGATAATGAGTTTGAATCTGTTATTATCCCATTATCTTCTTTGTTTTGGAAGTGTGGCACTTTCAGTTTAGTATTTCAAAAATCTATTGTTTCTAGCTCAGCATTTGAGTATATAGCAGTTACTTCATAAATATTTATCAAGTGAGGAAGTTACTCGATCAATTTAAAACATTTGAATATAGATTTAAGACACTTTGATGCTAATGTTTCTGACTTAGGTCTTTTAATTATTTAATTGGGGAAAGTGAAATGAAAGTGTATGATTAAAAGATGACATGAAAAACAATTTTTTTTAAAGGAGACACACAAAAATAACATAATCAAAAGAAGGTGTTAATTAGGAAAGGATGCCAACTTGGGGGACAGTAGACCAGTCTGCTTGAATCATAACCAACCAAAGTGGGGGGCACTTGGTGGGATGTGTTCATTTTGCTGTCATCTCTGTCTTACAGATACCTTTATCACATTTAGGAGATTAGCTTTCAAGTAAGAGAAGTCAAAATATGAAACATGGTATTATTCCTAAATTTCTCCTTTTTTAATTGAGAGAAGAATTTTAAAAATTTATTAAATGTTTATAATGTTTTCTTACGATGCTTGTTATAACCATCATTTCAAAGGTTGAAGGTGCAGTATCTGCTGAAGAGAATATGAGGTTCTGCTTTGGTTGAGGGGTTCTTGGTTCTTTGGGTCTTTGAACTTCAACTACTCCTGGTAGGCAGTTTTTTCCTTACATGGGAGATACATATTCACATGTTAGTCACCACATAAACTATATACCAAGTAGCTTCTTTATAAAGTTGGTGTTTTTACTCTGCATGGGAATGGGGAAGGATAGGAAATGAGGGTGGCTGCAGGCTGTGTGCATGAATGAAAGATAGAGAGACTATAAGAAAAGATGAAGTTTTAGAATTTCAGAAGCAAGAGAAATTTGTTCTGTGTGGAGGGCTCACTTTAGCTTGACCTTGGAAATCAGATGAGCTTGGATTGGTGGAAATAAATTCTAAGGAGGAGGGCATCACAGGGATAGGCAAACATGGGAAATCTGGGATGTGGAAAGTAGGTAAAAAGGAGACCAGTTTTATTGGAATGTATGGTTTTTTTTTTTTTTTGGTCTTTTTAAAATTTTTTATTTATTCTACTTAGGTATACATGATAGTAGAATGCATTTTGATTCATTGTACACAGATGGAGCACAACTTTTCATTTCTCTGGTTGTATGTGATGTAGAATCATAACATATATGTAGTCCTACATGAAGCTAGGGCTGTGATGTCCAAGGGACAGTAAAGATGGTGGAATGTATGTTTTTGAGGGGGTGCTGTGGGTGATTAAAACTGAAACAGTGGTTGATCCAATTGATGAGAGGCATTTATGCCAGGATGATTTGAAACCTATTCCAAACAAGTGAGGGAAATCAGAAATTTGACTTGTACAGAGACAGGATTCAGGCTGAGCTATGATACCCTAGTACCCTTCACTCTCACCTGTCCCCAAAGTCACATAGTGAGTACTCCAGCACAGACTTTTTCCAACTATTACAGGGTTTAAAAAAAAACCAATTTAGTGGATTGGATATTGTATTTTTTTTAGCATGAAAAATGAAAGAAGACAAACATGAATAGTAGAATATATTACATTTTATGGGATAGGTATCAGAGGAACTGTGGTTTGATATATGTATATGTGTACATTTGTGTGTATTGAGTTACAGTGTAAATTCTCATTTCTTACTGTAGTTTTATTGCCTATAGACTACTGCTTAAGGTGGGGTGTGAGGGATCAACTGATGCTTGAGAGCATTTGGGTCTTTCCAAATAGCTGCTTCTGGTTCTTCTCACAGTGTCAAGGGCTGGAGCTTATTTTAGCTCCCACTTCACTGCGTTTGGCCCCTTCTATCTTTGCACAACTCTCATGGCCCCCCTTCCCCTGCCCCCGGTCTGCAGTAGCAGCACACATTTTCATTTTTCCAACTCTACATTTGCTCCTTGCCGGGCTTTTCTTAACCCTACTGTCTTTAGTTCTGTTCACAGGCATCTCTGAGGATGAGGAAGAAAAAAGAACTTAGTTTCTTCTACTGTAGTTTCTATTTAGCATAATCAATGCAGAAGATTTCACAAAGAAATGTGTGGGAATTTCTTCTTACTAACAACCATTTAGTTCTGTAGCTATGTCTTCCTGTTCAATTCTACCCTGTCTACCTGGAAATAGCCTCAGATTCCATAAGTTGAGGGCTAAGTCCCCAAGAAGTCCCTTCTGATGCCAGTCACAAACTTCCAGCTTTTTTTTTTTTTTAAACCTGTGTTCTGACTGACTATGGCTATCATTAGGAGTTCTTGGGTTTGGGAATTTGCTAGAGTGGCTCGCAGAACTCAGGGAAATACCTACTTACACTTATTGGTTTATCATAAAGATGTTGCAGAGGATACCAGTGAAGAGAAGCATTGGGTAAAGCTTGCGGCAAGGGGTGTGATACTTTTATGACCTCTTTGGGTACACCACCTTTGAGATACCACTATGTGTTCAGCTATCTGGGAGCTCTCTGCACCTTAACCTTTGTCTTATGGAACCTTCATTACATAGGCATAATTGATTAGATCGTTGGTGATTGGTGATCAACTTAATCTTAGTCCCCTCCCCTTCCTGGAGGTTGGCAGGTGGGGATGAAAAGTCCCAAATCTCTAATCCTGCTATGGTCTTTCCTGTGACCAGTTTCCATCCTTAAGCTACTCAGCTACAAGTATACTCACTAAAATATAAAAAACCCTTATCACTTTGGAGATTCCAAGGATTTCACAGTTTCATAGCATCTTAAACTCAAAGATCTTGCCTACATTCCTAATCACCAATTGAGCTTGTAGTTCCTCTGCATAGTGGAGACACTTGTCAGGAGGCTGGAACTCTTCTTTTGCTCCCTGAGAGTAGAGGTATAAATCACACTGGAATACTGATCCTGGCATATATTATGTTGAATAAAATTTTAAAATACTTTTGACATTAAGTATTTTCAGGGCCACATATTACTAGCTAGTCCTTAATGATTTCTTCCTTTCTAATCTTATGAGTGATATAAATAAACCCTTAGGCTTCTTAAAATATGAGTTAAGAATAAAGAGGAGGACATTTAAAATGGTGGTTAGAAATTTTTATAGAAATTATTACATATTGGGATATGAAAGTTGAGATTTTTCTAGAATATTAGAAATTTGCAAGGCAGACCTATACTGTGACATTTTTATCTCAGAAGAATATTTGCTTTTAATTAATGTAGATATAAGTTTTCAGAAGGCAAATAGCCAGTCCATTTTACTAGAAATGGAAGTAGAAGAGAAAATAGAAAGCAGCCACATGGTGAATGGGACCAGGCTGCCAAGCTCTGACTACAGGAGGTGAATTGAGATTTGTTTTATAAACACAACCTACTCATGGTATAATTCTTTTTCTGAAATTCTAAGTATTTTAGTATTTATTTAAAATGCCCATTGTTAATTATTTTTTGGAGCTATATTTTTAACTCACAGTTACAGTTATTTATTTCATAAAATACTCATATTTCTAAGGCAAAGACTGACAGTGTCTGGAGGCCGTTTTCTTTAGTTAGGAACTTCCCCTATTGTTTTTTAGGGGAAATTTATATACGCATAGGAAATGAAATCTTTGATTAATAAGTACTAAAATGTTTTGTTCTAGGGAAAGATATCAAACAGGTAATACTGAACTTTTTATTCTTGGCATTTTAGTTTGATTTTAGTATTATTTTGGAGTTTTGGGTTATTGCTAACTAGGTCACTGCATTTTTGGGTAAGAATAGATATTTTTTAGGTTTTGCTATTAATATTTTACCCTTAGGCAGTGGTGTACTGGAATATGTTTTATACCTAGCTTTTCTGGAAAAATGCATATGTATATCAAGTTTATCATAACTTTAACTAATGTAAAAGATGCATGTAAATAATAACAGGATTTCTAAATAGGCTATTTTTCTTTGTTTTGGGAAATAGTGCACCAGAAATACTTTGACTCACTCAAAGAGGGAGTGCAATACTGGGAGACAGAAAGTTTTGGAATAAAAGATAGGAAACAAAGCATTTAAGCCTCATGAAAACTGAAACTGAATATTAGAAAGCTGTCTTAACCAAAGGAGCCTATTGTGTTAGTCAGCTTTCTATTACTGTAAAAAATACCTGAGGTAATCAGCTTATAAAGAAAAAAAGTTTACTTTTGTTGACAGTTTTGGAGGATTCATTCCATGGTTGAATAGACCCCCTTCCTTATGGGCTTGTGTAAGTGAGGAGAGTGCATGATGGAACAAGCTGCTCACCTCATGGCAGCTGGGGAGAAGAAAAAATAAGAAAACAGAGGAAGGGGTAGGGTTCTATAATCTCTTTCAAGGGCATGACCCCAGGGACAGAATCTCCCACTAGGCCCCACCTCTTAAATGTACCACCACCTTAGTACAGAGTTGAGGACCAACCTTTTAACACATTCAAGATACAAACTCTAGCACCTGCACTTTCCACATCATCTTTCTCTTTCTACCTCCTACTTCATTTGTTTACTTGTTTCTGTTACTTCTCTGATAGAAACGTATATGTGTTAGTCCCACTCCCTAGGTAGTGGGTTTGGTTATTTAGTATGGCTTTGGAATTAAAAGGAAGTCAATTTTTTAGCAGGTGAATATTTCTATTAGTAGAAAATCAAGTTAGGACAGAATTTGGTCATGAATTAGGGAATATTCATAGAAAGAAGGTTTTGCTGTAAGGCTCATCCCTCTGTTGGTATTAGAGTTCATCCCCACTGGCTGCTGTTATTTTTAGTTGTTACAGTCCTTCAGTCTATTTTGGTTCTTTCCCATCTGCTTGAGAATGTTTTCATCCCTAAACTCCCCTTCAAAGGATAAGTGGTGCCATCCTCCTTGCACACCTCTCTCCTTGGATGGTGGTTACGTGGCAGCTATGCCATTGGTTGCTTGGTTTGCTTTTTAACCATAATATGGCAAAAAAGATGCACAAAACCATCAGAAAAGTACTATGGCTGAACTAAGAGAACTCTGGATTTATCCCTTTTGCTACATTTTCTCTTTAGAAAACCTCCCCACCCCATTATACCTGCTTCCATTGTCAAGTTTCTACACCCCTTGTTAAAACTGCAGCTGAAGGACTGGCAGAATTTCCTTTCCCACATTTCCTATGACAGAAGAGAAAGGGTAGAATCATGGAAACATCTGTGAGTATGATTTTTAGAACTTTTATTAGAATCTTTGAGCCTGTTCTCATTTAGTACCTATCTAGGAGTGTCCACAAAATACCCTCATTTGGTTTTTAAGCTCTTCTATCTTTGATTCCATTCTAGAATAAGGATCATCTAAGCAGGTCTTCTGGAGAAAACAGTGGGAAGTCTGTAGGGTTTCTGACACATGGGGCACAGCAATGTTGGTCTGTTGACCAATGTATTTCTGGTCACTGCTGCCTGCTTGGACTTGTTTTTATTGCACTCCACAGAATACTTTTACTGAACTTTAATTTTAAATGATTTGTTTCAGCTTGTGCTAAGGTCTTTTTTCTTTTTTGCTCTTTTTAGTTATACATGGCAGTAGAATGTATTTTGGCAAATTATACATACGTAATCCTAAAAATTATTCTATTTAGGATCCCATTCTTATGGTTGTACATGATGCAGACTTACTTACCCTGGTTGTGTATTCAAGTACAAGGCTAGGGAAGTTATGTCCAATTCCACTATCTTTCCTGTTCCCCTCCCCACTCCCTTCCCTTTGTTCCCCTCTGTCTAATCTGATAGATTTCTATTCTACCCACCCCCCTCCCACACTCCATTGTTTGGCTTAGCATCCACATATCAGAGAGAACATTTGGCCTTTGTTTTTTTGGCATTGGCTTATTTCACTTATGCTAAGGGTCTTAAGAAACAGCTGTATGAAATCCTTTGCTTTCTGTTTGTGCATATCTATAATTTGAACCCATTATCTATCACTCTATTCCTTTAAAAATCTTTTAATGTGTGAATGAATCATACCTGTTGAATTGTATAAAATCTTTACAAGTACATTTTTAAAGATTAGTAAAATGAATATTTGTTTGCCTATACCCATACAATTCTTCCTTAGTGCATTCTCTTCCTCAAAGGAAATGACATCCTAACTTTTGGGCTGATTTTTTCCTTGCTTTTCTTAATAATTTTCCATCTTCATATATATCCTTAAATAATTGCATACTGTTTGGTTTTGAAAAACTGAATATCAAACACAAACAGCTGAGAGGGAACTGGGCTTGCAGGAGTTTAGAAAAATTACTTACTCTATCTATTGCATCTTCCTACCTCAGTTAAGGGGCACACCTAGAGGGTCATCTCGCTGTTAAGGGAACCCTAAAAAATGCTTATGGATCTTGAAGTGGGGACAGGGGAATGGGCAAAGGACTAGGAGTGGGAAAGGATCAAATATTAAGTCTGAGAGTAAGGAAAAGTGTCTTAAAGGCTCCCTGCCCACTCTCTAGGAGATGTTTGAAAAGGACCTCTGTCCAAGACCTTAAATATAGGCACCAGGCCAGGATCATGACTAGCCAAAGGGGCCCAAGTCCTAGACTGTAACTCCCTATGAGAGACTGCAGTAAACTGACTGTGCAGTAAGCCTGTTATGAGGAGGCCAGCTATGAGAAATCACACATAGGGTTTTAACCAGCAGCTCAGCTCCTCAGGACAAGGTCATGAGCCAGTCCTGGGTTAAATGTAAGATTTCAGTTGGTGGAGGCATCTGGCAGAAATTTAGTTGGGTCAGGTATGGAATGTCCAGCAGAAATATAGCAGCAGGAGCTATCCCTGTTGTTAAATTCACCATCATGTACTCTGGCTCTGAGGAGCACATCAATAAAGAACAACTTCTGTGAGTGAAATGAGCATCTTTAGCTGATGCTAACAATGAGACATGTATGATGTAAGGTAAGATAAAGATGAAAATCTGGTCCAGGTTCACCTAGAAATTATTTTCAGATTAATTAAAACCTGAAAATTTTGGGCATGGGTCAGTATTTGATCTTGTGTTCTGTGATTTGTGCACATTCATCCTCTTTGGCAATTTCCTTCACCATTTGTGTTAGTTGGTTTTCCATCACTATAACAAAATACCTAAGATAAACAACTGAAAAAGAGGAAAGATTTATTTTGGCTCACAGTTTCTGAGGTTTCTGTCCATGGTCAGCTGGTTCTGTTGCTTTGGGCCTGTGGTGAGGAGAACATCATAGCAGGGAGCATGCAATGTAGCAAAAATGCTCATCTTATGGTGACTGGCAGCCACGGAGAGAGAGAGAAGGCTGTAGGTCCCAATATCCCCTTCAAGGTCATGCTTTCAGTTACCGGACTTCCTTTCACTAGGCTTCACATCCTAAAGTTTGTACTATCTCCTAATAGCACCACAAGCTGGAGAACAAGCCTATGGTTGTTTGAGGACAATTAAGATCCAAACCATGGAACTGTGCCATTGGGGTTTCCCTTGCTGCTCTCTTTTCTTGTACTCCTCTATATCCTGAAACTCTTGGTTTATTTCACACTGTGGTAGAGTACTTCTAGTAGTTCTTGAGAGTGGGTAGATAAGAAGTATTTGTGTATCTTGGTATATTTGAAAATGTCTGTATTTTGCCTTCTTATTTGATTATTTGGCTGAATATTCATCTCTAGATTTGAGAACACTTTCCTTGAGAATTTTGAACATGTTCTTTACTGTTGTCTTGCTTAAGATGGTGCTATTCAGACATTAATGTTATTTCTGTTATTCAGATTCCTAAACCTTTGTATGCGCCAATTTTCTGGCTTTCCTTTTTCTGGAATATTATAGAATCTTCTCCTTGTTCTGAAATTTCACAACAATATGTCTTGGTATAGATCTGCTTTCATTTATGTTAGGCATTTGATCAGTTGTTTCAGTCTTGTAAATATGTCCTTAATTTCTGAGAAATTTTCTTGAATTGTTTCTTTTTTTCATTGTGTTTTCTTTCAGAAGTTACATTATTTGAATATTTCACTTCCTATTTCCCAATTTTCTAGTTTATACATATTTTTCCATTTTTAATCTCTTTTACTTTGTTCTATATTCTAAATAATTTTATCTAACATAATGTATTTTTTCAACACTATGATTGCATTTTCCATTCTTTGGTAATGCTTTAATTTATAAGAATTATTTATTCTCTGAACATTCTTTTTTTTTTTAAGTAGTACTTATTTTTGTTTCACGGACTTATTTCTCTTTGAGTGTATTAGTGAGATTTTTTTTTTCCTGCCTGGATAATTTTGGCATCTTCTAGCTTGCTTTTTTATATATTTTAGTCTCTACTTTTCCATGTTAGGAGCCTTAGATATCTGGCAGCACTAGGCTTTTGTGATTAAAGTTGGAGTACAGAAAAAGCTGTATGGTGAAACTTGTTAATGTTGAGATTTTATATAATTTGAATATGATGTGAGAAGAATTTAAGGAGACTACCAGTTCTGTGGTTTACATTTTGATATAAAAGAAAATATATTTTAACAAATATCTTTTAGGATTGTAACAGAATCTTAAAAGGTTAACTGAAATGGGAAACTATAGAAGAAATTTTAAGAAGTGATTAGGCAGGAGGGGAAAAGACCTAAATGAATTTAGAAGGCACATTTTTCTATCTAAGAATGAAATAGTGTTTACAAAGCAATTCAAAGAATATCCGCCTTCAGAAAAGAATGAAGTGAATGAATTTATAAATTAATGAAGGAAAAACTTTGCTTGTTGTTGCCATATATAAAAGACACAGTAAAAATAGGTTGTTACCTTTCATATAAACTTTACCAGTATTTTCCAATTTAGGAAACATTTTCCAGTGGACTCCATCTTGAAGTTTTCCTTCTGCATATTCTGATCTTTACTGAAGACTATTTTTATATTGAAGAAATACATGTTTAAGACATCATCTGTAAGCCTCTAGTCTAAGCTCTTTATGATCATAAACTCAATCCTATGATAGCCCTATGAAATAGGAAAAACATTTTATAGATGAGGAAGCTGAAGCATAAGATGTCAAGTGATTTTTCCAAGGTCACAGAACTACTCAGGTGCAGTTAGGATTTGAACACAGATAGGGGCTCCAGAGTGTGTGTTCTGCTATCTGCCTGTGTGAATGTATGTTAAGTGTTCTTTCTGTAGAAATTAAACTACCTACAGCTTTATTTAATTTGTATTTAAAGACCTCAAATATGAAGAAGAAATGATTTTCCCATTTCCAAAAAGAAGTATTTATTTTTTTTAAAAAAGTTTCATCTAAAATATCTTAAAGATAAGTGGTACTTAGATTATAGGCTTTCCATTTCTTCTCTGTAGTAATTCATTTCCTGAGGGTACTGAGGTCCTAGGATTTTGCTGTTCTTATGCCAGTATTTGTGTATACATTATATATTTCGGTTTGATACCTAGAAGTTCACTCTTTCTAGTGTTGTCATTTATTAGGATCTGAATTTGAACTGTTTTGTTTTAACTATCACACATGATTTTATAATCATTCTAATAGTTTCCTCATCAGTTAATTTTTCTAGGGTTCCAGAGTGTGTGTTCTGCTATCTGCCTGTAAAAAGTCAATCACTCTATTGACTTTTTAGCTAAAATGGAAGGAAAGACAACATGATATATGGCATTTTCTATTTCCTTAAGTGTTTATTTTTGTGATTGCACATTTCCACCCAATTTATTATCCTCCATATATAATTGTGCCCATAACTTCCTAATTTTGGATGATTTGGACCAGTTCTGTACCTTGGAAAGTTTCTCTTCCAACAGTTTTTGAGCTAAAGTGAATAAAATTTACTATTTTATTTATTTTGGTAATTAGTAAGAATATCTGTTTATATGTTATCTGAAACATTTTTTTTAAATATTTTTTTATTTTCTTAGTTGCAGGTGAACAGAATATCTTTATTTTATTTTATTTTTTATGTGGTGCTGAGGATTGAACCCAGTGCTTCACGCATGCTAGGCAAGCACGCTACCACTGTGCCACAATCTCAGCCCCTATCTGAAACATTTTTATGATTTTGTTCTTGGAATCATTTGACATATCATCAGGTCTCCAAATAAGTTTATCGGACAATTTTCTTTCTATTAATGTGCAGTGTAACTAAGTATGGTACTTCCTACAGATTGAGTATTCCTTCCTTAATCTTGGGTCTAGAAGTGTTTTGAATTTCAAGATTTTGGAATATATGTGTTTGTGTGTATGTGTTTGCATGTGTATATATATAAAGTGAGATATCTAGGGAATAGAACTGAAATCTAAACATGAAATTCATGTATGTCTCATTATATCACATAGCTTAAATCTGAAACAGTATTTTTAATAATTTTGTGCATGTAACAAAGTCTATGTACATTGAACCATCAGAGTTGTTTGCAGCATCATGTTAATACTCAAAAAGTTTCAGATTTTGGAGCATTTTGAATTTCAGATTTTCAGAATGAATTTCAGATTTACAGATGCTCTATCTGTAGTACATTTTAAAAATTTTCATTATTTTGTGTGTACACACATATCTTTTGGTATTATTTGACTTTTTAAATGATAAAACACAGCAGTAGTCCCTTCCCCCATCTGTTTCCTCACCCCGCTCATCCGTTTGTCCAGTGAAAACCACTTTCAAATCTTTGAAAGCTCTATAATTCTAACATGTAAACTAGTAGTAACAGTTATCATCATTATGACTCTATGAACACTGCTCACTGCAAAGTCAAATAGTCCAAATAAGTTTTATTTGGTCACTTAATATTTTTCCTATTTGCTTAATATTTAATTTTCCTTAGTTTTCTATATACTGATTAATTCCTCTTCAGTTCTACAACTGAACTATTAAACACTCACATTTTAGTTTGCCATATGTATAAAATCCATTATTTCAGTTCCTCCACATGGATCCCCTGGGCTTTCCCTCCTGGAGCCCCTTGTCTTCTGGTTCTAACCTAGACTGGTCCTTCTCTGGGCTTGCTCTCTCCTGAGAATTTCCTTTTTCTCTCGTGTTTGACTCGTTGCTGCTTGGGACCCCATTTTGGCCTCTTGTTTATTTTTTCATTTTGGAAGGTCCCATTTTTAGGTAGTTCCCAAGTGACAGTATGAGTGGAGGTCATTTTAAAACACATACATTGCATATTTGAACATTCTTTATTTCACTTTACATTTAATTACTGGTTTGCCTGGTTCTAGAATTTTATTTTTCCTCTGAGTTTTTTTGTTTTTTGTTTTGGTTACCAGGGATTGAACTCAGGAGCAGTTGACCACTGAGCCACACCACCAGCCCTGTTTTGTGTTTTATTTAGAGACAGGGTCTCACTGAGTGGCTTAGCACCTTGCTTTTGCTGAGGCTGGCTTTGAACTCATGATCCTCCTGTCTCAGCCTCCTGAGCCACTGGGATTATCAGCATGTAATCCCACAGCTCTGGCTCCTCCAACTTTTGAAGACTGTTTCATTGTCTTCAGTGACTCAGTCTAGCTTTGCAAAGGTCTGATGTTTTTCTGCCATTAGTTCTTTTTGTTTGGCCTGATTTTTCTCTTTGGCAGCTTTTGGGTTCATATTTTTATCTTTGTTGTCCTGCAAGTTTGTGATGTGGTAGATAATGTTTCATCTTTTTCCTTGGATACTTCAGGCTCTCCCTGTCTGGTCATTTATACTTCATTTTGGAGGAATACTAATTCTATTATTATTTCTGTTTTTTCTCAAAATCCTATTGTATGGACATTGAAATTTTTGGATTAAAATATAATTTTCTTTGAGTTTTTTCTTCCTCATTTTGTCTGTTAGGCTTCATGATCCTTTTTGTGAGAGTTCCAACTTTCCTAAAAAATTTTGAGTTTAAACATTTCTTCCACATCCTGCATAGTCTGTGGTTCCCTTTTGAATTTGCGTTAGTTTCTATTTTTCACATTGAAAGCTTCCCTACAGCCTGATGATCCTTAGCTTGACATTTATATTTTAGAATGAGGGAGCTTTTAAGGGCTGGGTGGATGGTAAAGCAGACAGGACTTCCTGACTGGTGGGCTTTATTATAGAATGATCAGACTGTAAACTGCTTTGTGGGGAAACCCAGGATCCTTTCATCTTGTAAGTCTCAGCAGCTTCTGTGTATGGCCAGCAGACAGACAGGGTTAAGGAGGCACTTGTGATTCTCATCTATCACTGTGGAGAAGTGACACTTGGACAATGCCTCTAAACCCACTGATGGGACATCTGTTTATGTGAGGGCCTGAGTGCACACTCCTGAAGCAAGGTCCAGAGTTCCCTCTCCATTTCCTCTCTTGCACAGAGATAGTTTTTCCAAGAACATTCTAAAGCTCTTTTACATCATTTCTATTTCATCTCTGCTGCTCAGTAGCCTTGTGGCTACTCTGAACTACTTCTGGTCTGTGCCTCCTCATTTGAACATTTCCCATCCTCTGTCTCTACTCAGTGCTCTGAGCTTTTTTGCTTTTCAGCTTTTCCGAGAAAAGCCTGTCCATCCTTTTGTGGACGTAGCTAGTCAGCAGAAAATGCCTTTTCTTCCATATATGGACCCACCAATCATAGAAAATAATGTGTTCAACTTCTGATTTTCTGTTTTCTGTTTTTTCTTTGGTCGTTGGAGATTCAGAGTGGCTCCTTTTATACTAGAGAGAATTTTTTTGAAACTACTTTATTTCTAGAGGAATTATAGTAGTTCTGAGGGCCTGGAAGATTAGTCTGTATGTCAAACTCCCCTTTTAATTTTGTTTAATGTTTCACTTTACAAATAAAATGAATAATCATTATAACTAATTTTCCTATTCTCATTGTCCAACCCAAGTTACCTGTGAAGTATTCAGTGTTCTTTTTAGACTTTGTGTAAAAAAAAAAGAATAGCTTTTTATTTTAGTTCTTTAATCCTCTACTGTCTCTCATCTGTTTTAAGGAAAAACTGAATTTCTTTTATGCCCGTTTTGTTTCCATTTGATATATTTTTGTTTGTTATCTTACTTTTTAAAAAATTCAACCTTTTAATGTTTATGTAGACTGGATTTTGGGCTAAAAGCATGTATTAAATACACTGTGAATTACAGCATCTCAAACTTTTCCAGCTACTGTTTTTTTGAATGTTCTATTAACTTGGCTGCTATCACATTCATAATCACACCCATTTGGTCTAACAGTTGTATATGAATATTTAAAAGCTAAGTATTTCTTTTAGTATGCATAAATTGATGAAAGGTGTTGGTTGAAAATATTGGCATCTTTCCCCTAAAACCTGTCCCTTATTATCTCTTCACCGTCCTAGAAAATGACATTTCTGTCCACACTAATACCCTACTCTCTGTGGGTTCTCTACCTCTGCCTCTGCAATCCAAATACAAAGTCTTTTTTCTTTCTTCAGAATATCTCTGGAGTTTTCTCACTTTTCTCTTTGTGTCACTGTCACTTGAAGACACCTCAGTATCAGCTTACTAGGATTGCCTGTGCTCACCAGCCTTGTCTCTCACTATACTGTTTTGTACACTGAAGTCCATGGGATTTTAATTTTTTCCCCTTGAGTAACTATGACAAAGACAGGGCAGCTAGAGCACAGAGCTTAGGTAGGAGCAAGAATCATGAAAGGACTCTGGAGGTATAGCAAGGATAGACCCTGCAAGGCATTTTGGATATATTTTAGTGTTCATTTGATTCTGAGAGAAATGGCATAATAGTGAAGGGTGGAATGGATGGATGGTGGTAGCATGGTTGAATTTGTTTACTTTTAAAGATCATAGAAAATACACTGTGGAGGGAGCAAGCCTAGAAACAGAGAGGCCGTGAAGGAAGCTGTTGAGGTATCTGAGTAGAAGAGAAGGTCAGCATGGGCTAGTGTGTGGAGTAGGATATAGGGAAGTGATAGACTCAGATATTAGGCAGTAGACTTGGGAGGAGATTTCAGGGAACCATCTTCTCAGAAGGCAGTGATATTTCCAGTAGAAGGAAAAGGAAGAATCTGAAAGAGTCTGAGAATGTTGAGTAGGTTGTTGTTCACCATGGAATGAAGCTACTGGAGAGCACGAAAGAACATACTGCTTGGGAGTCAAGCAGTCACATGGTTGGAAGATAGAGGCTCTACTAACCACAAGATGCTGACTATGAATGGGAGCCTGTATCTGAACCAGTGTCCAAGAACAATAGTGATGTGAGGCATGGAGTGTTTGATGGCAAGGTTCTAAAACAATGAACGCCAACAGTGTTTGACTGAATGGTATTTATGTATTTATTTACCTCTCAGATACCATTTGAATCTCTTCTGTGGGCAAGGCTCAGTACTAAGCACCATGTCAACTTCTATGATGAATTGAGAAGTACAAAATAATGTAAATAAAATACTTTTTTTCTTAATGCCATTGAAGAGTTGAGTTAAAGGCATTAATTATTTGCTTATAGTAGGCTGGAGAGCCACATAGAGAATTTTATTCATGCTTCTTAATTCTCATCTCCTTTCCTCATCTTTATCTTCTGTCTTTCCTTAGCGTGCACCAGTGATTTCCCACTGTACGTATAGTTCGGGAAGGTTCTCATCTGTGAGGCAGGCCTGCCTGACATTTCTTCATCAGGCTAGCAAAGGGTCAAAGTCTTCTCAAACATGAGATTTGGATATTTGATTATTCAAATAATTTGTTATTTCCAAATTATCCTTTTATTTTATTAGTTATGTAAGAAGAAAACTTACTGAGTTATTTAATGTAGTTTTGAGTGAACTATGATTGCTTTTTTTACCTCTTCAGTTGTTGAATTTTGTATGTGTCATCATTCTTATATGAATAGAGCCAAAAATCTCAGTGATTAATAAAGCCCATCAAAATTTGATGATTGATTTGAATCTTTATAAATCAGCAGGGATAGGAAAGAAGATAATCATAGAATTATTAAATTTCAATACTGGAAAGAATTTTAAAGATTTAAAAATACTTTTCTAAATCTTAAAATTTTTAAAAATGTTTGAATTAAGATGTTTAAATTTTTAAAAAGAAATGTCTTTAATTTTTAATATTTCTTCATTTTATATAAGGAAATTGAGGCTCAAAAGATGAATGAGAAGTGATTAAATGTGGTAAATGTTTAGCAAGCTTAGAAGTGTTTTAATAATTACATAATAGGAGCTTGCTTTTTTCCTGCTAGTTTTGGTGGTAATATTGCAAAAGAAACTTTTTTTTTTTAACCACTAGGGAATGCTGAAATATCAACTGATCAACTGTAATAGAAGAGAAAAATTAAAGTATTTTTAAACATTTTGATTAATTCATCTTTTCTGTTTAGTGAAATAAAGTGATGTCATCTTTAGGATCAGGATAGGAGGGAGTTCAATGTTAAGGATGCTGTTTTTGTTATTGGAAGTTACATCATTTCATAGTGATTGTAACTCAGAATATTCCTATAGATAAGCACATTTTATTCTTCCCTGCCCCTAGCTTTGTGAGTGTTTATGTGTACCAGAAAATCTTTCTCCCTGGTTAGTTAAGCAAAACTGAGTCTATATTTATGGAATATGCTGGCCTAGAACCTGTTTTTGGTAATTTGGTAAGAAGCAAGTGTTGTCATGCTGGTTTAACCCTCAGGAAAATGTCCAACCTCAGAGCCCCATAGGCTATGTAGCAGTTGCAGAAGGGTGTAGGACTTCTAAGACAACTAAAGATTTAGTTGCATCTAAAGATTTAGTCAGGAAAATTGGATTTGTGGCTTTTCCAAATTCTACCCCGCCATTTGAAAAATAAAAGTCATAAATTTTCAGTTTTGGTTCCTGTCTGTTCCACGGAATTTTTAAAGAGAATTTTACATTAAGTTCCCAAAACATATATTTTGTTCTTAATCTCTTTGTAATTTAAGTTTTTTATGGACTACAGTCAGAAAATGAGGTGTCTTTATAGCTAAGTAGCTCCAGGGACATTAAAAAAAAATTTCTCTTTATAGTCAACATCAATTTGTCTATCTATACACAGTATTGAACTTATTATCTCCTTCAAATCTTTGAAAGGTTTCCTTTAACTTACAAGATCTGCCAAATAGTGTTACAATACTCTACTATGATCAGATTTTTATCATATTTTCTCTGTATTTCTAGAAGTTCTCTTTAGATACTTGTCTGCTATATCGCTTGTTCATAAATTTTTATTTAAGGAAATACAATTAAATTTTTTTTTAAATATTTTGTTTTAGTTGTAGATGAACACAATATCTTTATTTATTTTATGTGGTGCTGAGGATCGAACCCAGTGCCTCACGTATGCAAGGCAAGCGCTCAACCGCTGAGCCATAACCCCAGCCCCTACAATTAAAATTTAATAAGTGGAGGGAGACATACTGGGCAACCAATGGACAGAATTACCATCATTATAATGAATATCCTTTCCAAATTATATGTAAATTTAATGTCATTCTGGCCAGAAACTTAGAAGTTTCATCATTGTCATCGTTTTCTTTTTTTTGAAATAGAGAGCTGATTAAGATGATATTAATATAAGAGTAAGTTGGTGAGAACCCAGGGACACTTAACTACTGAGCCACATCCCCAGCCTTTTTTCTTTTATTTTGAGATGGGGTCTTTCTACGTTGCTTAGGACCTCACTAAGTTGCTGAGGCTGGCTTTGAACTTGCAATCCTCCTGCCTCAGCCTTCTGAGTAGCTGGGATTACAGATATATGCCACCACTCCTGGCCCTAAAAGTATTTTTTTTTTTAAATAAGAGTAGTTGGAGTGGGGAAATTCCTTTATTATGTGTTTAAATTACTGTCATGCTGTAATAATAAAGATAGTGTATGATATAAAAAAACACAGAATTCAGTCAACTGACTACAATAGAACAAATTCTATCTAGCATTGTAAGATATTGATATATGATAAAGTCCATATTTCATTTCTCTGGGAATGGGCATAATTGGTATAATTGGGCACTTTAAAGAAAACAGAAGTATGGTTCTTCAGATGATAAATCTAAGTAGAAAATGCAATAGTACTAGAAGAAATTTTAGGAGGCTATATTTTTAAAAAGTTTTTTAAAAATTTATTTATTTTCATTTTTTAAAACAGAAGAATGCATTTCAAGTCATAGTATACATATGGAGAACAATTTTCCGTTTCTCTGGTTGTAAACAAGGTAGTCACACTATTCATGTCTTCATACATGTACCTAGGGTAGTGACGTGCATCTCATTCCACCATCTTTCCTATCCCTGTGCTCCTTCCCTTCTCTTCCCACCCCTTTGCCCTATCCAAAGTTCTCCATTTCTCCCCCACCCCCATTATGGATCAGCATCCACTAATCAGAGAAAACATTCGAGCTTTGGTTCTTTGAGATTGACTTACTTCACTTAGCGTGGTGTTCTCCAATTCCATCCATTTATTTGCAAATGCCGTAATTTTATTCTCTTTTATTGCTGAGTAACATTCTATTGTGTATATATACCACAGTTTCTTTATCCATTAAACTGTTGAAGGGCATGTAGTTTGCGTCCACAGTTTAGCAATTGTGAATTGTGCTGCTATAAACATTGAAGTGGCTGTGTTACCAATTTGCAGTCCTACCAGCAATGTTTGAGTGCCTTTTCCCCACATCCTCACCAACACTTATTGTTTGCATTCTTGGTAACTGCCATTCTGACTGGAGTGAGATGAAATCTTAGAGTAGTTTTAATTTGCATTTCTCTAATTACTAGAGATGTTGAACATTTCTTCATATATTTGTTTATCTATTGTATATCTTCTTCTGAAGTTTCTGCTCAGCCCCTTAGCCCATTTATTGATTGGTTTGTTTGTTTTTTTGGTGTTAAGTTTTTTGAGTCCTTTATATATCCCGGAGATTAATGCTCTGTCTGATGTGCGTGTGGCAACAGGAGGCTATATTTTTGAGACAGGGAAGACCTTCACCGATGAAGCAGGAAATAGAGAAGAAATAAAGGAAAATATTGACATATTAAGTATATAAATTTAAAAATTTCTTTCTAAAAGAATATACCATAAATTGTATCAAAATCCTTTGTCACATGTATGACAGCCAAAGATTTTATAACCCTGATCTTTAAATAGGAAAGCAGACAATCTATTAGAGAACGAAACAAGGTTGTGAACAGGCAGTTCACAGAAGAACAATGTATATTATCAAAACAAAATGAAGATGCTCCATGCTAGCAGGCAGGGAAATAAAAAAATCAAAATAACAATGAGAAAAGTTTTTACCTATCCAAAGGGCAGAATCTAAAAGAATCTAAGTATATTGGGTGCTATGTCAGTGATACAGAAATGGACCACCGCATACTCTGTGGTAAGTGGAGACTGGCACAGTGCCTGGCCTGGACTACTTCCTACCTCTTTCATGTGTCCCTCTTACTTTTGTGATGTATCAGTTTAGCCACTGTTTGTTCAATATCCTTTGTTCGTTTGCCCCTTTATAACTTGTGCCAGTCCAGATTGATATCTGGTAGAAAGATGTTACATAGTTCTGCAATTGGGGACCCTATACAGTCTCTAGCCTCAGTTGCTCCCTTAAATATGCAGCAACCCTTTTGTTTTCCCTACTTTTCTCCTTAAAGGCAGGTAGTATTTCAGATATCCTCTGCCTTTAAATCTTTAATTCTTCCACCTTTCCCTTTAGGAGCAAATGGTGCACCCCCTGATCCATTAGGGAAAATTGAAACTCCACATACTATCTGCCACTAAATGTGCAGTTTCCTTCCTCTCCCTTTTCTAAGGCTAGCAAGCTACCTGTGTTGTGGATCCCAGCCCTGCCTGTCTCCTTGAGGGGAAAGGGGAGATGTCCTCCACTTTTCCTCATTCGTATATTTCCAATACTAAATACAGTGGCCTACAACACTTTCTGACATTATATACATGTACTTGTAGATGGACAGAAAGAAAAGAAGGATGTTGTAGAATAATAAAAAAGCAACATCAGCTGAATTGAATAAGAACACCTCTAGAGCAAAGATGAAAGAAATGATGGAAAAAAACTAAAAGCAACCTTGATTCTTCTCCCCAGGCTTGGAGGATAGTAGAGAACATTTTACTCTTATTTAAGCAAATGTTTTAGTCAGCTTTTTCATCAGTATGACCAAAAGAACTGATAAGAACAATTTTGAGGAGGAAAAGTTTATTTGGGGCTCATCGTTTCCAAGGTCTCAGTTCATAGACGGCTGATTGCATTGCTCTGGACCCAAGATGAGGCAGAACATCAAGGCAGAGGGTGTGGTAGAACAAAGCAGCTCAGGGCATGACAGAGAGCAGAGAAAGAACTCTTGCTCAGGCTCACCAGGGACAAAATAAACACTCTAAAGGCACACCACAGTGACCCATGCCCGTCTCTAGCTACACTCTACCTGCCTAGGGTTAACACCCAGTTAATCCCTATCATTGGGTTAATACACTGTTTATATTGATTGTCATAACCCAGTCATTTCACCTCTAAACTTTCTTGAATTGTTTTTCACATGGCTTTTGAGGGACAACTCATTTTAAACCATAACACCAAATAAAGGTTTAGATTTTAGAGCTGACAGATTTTACCATTGTGGTTTCTTAGCAAGTTATAAACCTGAAGATCATATTTGTATTCAATTTCACTTTTCTGAAAACAAGTGAAAGATAAACTTTTATCTGGAAATTAGTGCTTCCCAAATATATTCTGTACAAAACTAGTTTGGGGATGGGGTTTGGGAGAAAGTGAATGAAGTCTTCAGTATGCTGACATACTTCGTGGATTTCCAAAAGCAGGTAGACAGTGTGGTGGTTTCCAACTTCATGACTCTATTTTAAAGTTCTTTTCTGTACTTTCCTCCCCTTCCCTTTCCCTAATGTATGTCATGTATTCCAAAGAAAATAGTTTGTGAAATGTTGTAGGACATAAATAAATATGTGGTGCTATGGGGGAAAAAAAAGAAGAAGAAAAATCAAACTGAAGATGTGCAGTAGCATGACTGCTAATCCTTTTCTATTCCTTCCGAGTTTATTTGCTTTTCTGACTTTATACATTTTGAAGATGACAAATGAGTTTTTAAAAAATGAAATGTATTTTGACAAATACTTTGGAGGAAATAAATTATTTTGTAGATAAGCATAAGTAAGTTCTAGTTGTACTGAAAGATTATTATGTTATATTATTTTAAGGTTTTATTAGGTTGCACTGGATTTCTGATATTTGAGTTATTTATTCTTATCCTTTTTCTAGTGGAAGTCGATTGGGAGGCCTGGTTACAGTGTTATGCTTCTTTTTCAATCATGGAGAGGTAAGTGGTCAGAAAATTCTTACAGAATATTCCCTGGAAATAAAGCTTTTTTTCTTAAATTTAATTTCTTTAAATTTATTCTGTAGTAGCATTCTTTAAATGTTTGATCTTATTATTTTGACCCAAAATTTAAGTGATAACATTAATTTTAAGTTAACTTTTCATGACCATTATCTCTTTTACATGATATTATTATTACTGGTTGGAGAAAATAGTGGGTCTATAATAACTCTTTACCTAATTTTAAAATGATGACAGATTAATGATTCAGAGAGCTCACAGACACTCTATTCAGAGTGTCTGTGAGCTCTCTGAATAGAAGAGCATTGTGAAGTACAAAGATTCTGGATCAAGCTGCCTGGGTTCAGATCCTGACTGTGTCATTTAGTGGCTGTGCTAGCTGAGCAAGTCATTTCATCTCTCTGTGCCTTTATTTCCTTTTTGTCAATTGGTATAATGTTGTTCTCATTTCATAGGAGGATTATTGCAGCAGGTAAACGAATTCACCTGTGTAAGGTGCCAGAAGCAATGTTTGGAACATGATGACTGCTGTGTAATTGTTAACTTGAAATATTATTTTTACTTATTATTACTAAAAGTTTAGTTCAAATTAAATTCTAATATAAATTCAAAGTGCCAATGAATTCTTTCTTTTAAATTAATCATAGTTGTAAATGACTTTCTACTAAATATATCTCTCTTTAGAAAGGTCAACTTGCTTTGTTGTCAAGTGACTTCATCTTTTCTTACTTTATACACTGAGTGTCTGCAATATTTGAATATGTGCACATTAAAAAGCTCTTAAGAGTGAGTAATCATATGCAAAGTTAATGCAGAGTTGAGGATGAACTTTATTAATGGATAGTCAACAAATACGCATTTAATTCCCTGGATTCAGGGAACTATAAAACTGGAGTGGCCTTGTAGATGAGAGGACATTTGACAGATGATTGCTGTGCAACATCAGTTAATTAGTGTAGTGTGAGTTTTGAGGAAAAGAAAAGAATAATTTAGCTTCTTCTGACTGGATGCTGTACATTGTGATAGTGTTGACTGTGAAACATTTTGAAGCACAGATTCTTTAAAAAATGACCTAAGAAATGGGATGTAATGGCTTAATAATAGAAGAAAGAAGCATTATGTGTTAACAATAAGATGTTGGAGGAAAGGGATTATTTAACATTTTGGAGCCAAGATGCAGTTAGAAAGAATACTATTTGTTAAGCACAAAGGTTCATTGTGTTACCCTCCATGTCTAACTATGGGTTGTTAATTCCTTATCTTATGTTTTTCTTATAATTTTGATGCTCATGTAGCATCGACATCATTTCTTACAAAATATTTTCTTTTTTAACAATAGAATTCAAACTACTTAGCTGAGTTTTCAGACTGATGGTTTTTTTTTTTTTTTTGCTACTTTTCAGCTAACTTCAGTTTATTTAAATGTGCTTGGACATCACTTTCTTAAGAAAAGATAACCTTAAATATGACTAGAATTAGAATCTTAGTCTTATTGAAATAACCAAGTAAATGATTGCATTTAGATGTAACTGTAGCTTTAAGGTAGAAAAGTGACCTTTTTGTGGAATACTGTCTATTTAAAAAGCGAAAGACTGCAGTTTTGGGTAAAGTGTTATTGAGTGCTTAAGTAATTGAAAACTTATAATTTTGTCCATATTTTGGCTTTCAGATTATGAGATTTTTCAGACCTTATTTTTTTCTGATTTTTAAAAATGTTTCCTAAAGTATACAATTTTTATATGGGTGGAAGCATCTACTCTGGTAATACCTGTTCATGTATCTAGTGAATTTTGCAGAGCTTTCATACTGCAATTGCTATTTATTAACAACTGGTACCTTCCTGTTTTAGAAGAAATGCTTTAATCTCTTGATTGAATTGCTTATGTATCCCCCAAATAGTTGTAAATTGTTAGTTGCTTTTAAGTTCTATTCCTTTATTTAGTTTGCCCTGTACTGGATATAAGATATATTTTTAAATCTTTTTCTTTCCCTGAGAGAGGAATTTTTGCCTTAACAAAGCAGAGAATGTGTATCACAAATATATTAATAATCAAATTATTTAAAACAAAACCTTCAAATATAAAAAGTAAAAATGCCATAAAGGGGCTATAAGTTGCCCAAAGTGATAATAAATCATATTGAGGTTGCATATTCCATGATCAAAATTATATAGATGTTTTCACTCATCAAGCTTCTTAGGTTACTTACATAATATTTGGAAAAGAATTCTCAAAATACTTTGAACAATCTCGATCTTTATGTAATAAATATTTTTTATAATAAATAGTAAATAATATGTCAATGTGCATTAAAATGAAAGCACTAAAAGAGTAAGTGATTAGCTTAAGTTTGCTAAGCAAGGAGATGATTCTTTTAAAATTTTATTCATTTTAAATTTTTATTTAATTGACCAATAATTGTATTATGGAGAACAGTGTGATCTCTGTATACGTTGTAGAAAGATTAAAACTAATAACCATACTCCTCACCTTATCAATTTATTTTTTATAAGAATATTAAAAACCTATTTTTATAGCAGTTTTGAATTATACGATGCATACACCATGGTCACTGTGTAATACAATAGATTACTAAAACCTTTTCTTCTAGTCTAGTTGGAACTTTGTGCTCTTTGGTCAATTTCTCTGCTTTCCCATTCCTCTCTTTTCCCCTTATTCCTAGCCCCTATTAACTACCATTTTGTTTTTTGTTTCAATCATTTATGTTTTTGGATTCCATATATATGTGAGATCATGTGGCATTTATCTTCACTTTCATTTACAGATTTTTATATTTTACCACATTTGCTTTCTCTCTTACACACACCGCCTTCACACAGACACACTTCTGATCCATTTGAAAACGAGTTGCAGACATGATGACATCTCAGCCCTAAATACCTCAGTATCCATTGCCTGAATACAAGGCCATTGTCCTACATAATCACATCTTACCTTTATCATTATACTCAAGAAGTTCAATATTGAAAATTATGCAGTAATATCTTAATATAGTCCACATTTTCCAAGTAAGTTCCTTTATGCTTGTGTTTTGGATATAGAATTTGATTAAGATCACACATTGCATTTGGTCATCATTTTATCTAGTATAGTTTATCTAAAACAGTTCACCTGACCTTTTCTTTTCCTTGGCATTGACATTTTTGAGGAGTCCAGGTCCATTATTTTGAAGGGGCTCCACAAATTAGATTTGTCTTATTTTTCATCACTAATGGATTTAGAGTAGATATTTTTGTGATGATGTAGATAAAGTTGAGTCTTTTTCATTGTCGTGCAAGTGGAGGCATATAAGACCAGTTTGTCCCATTATTGAATTTACTTGGTCATATGGTTAAGGTGATGACTGTCAAGATTTATCTATTATAAGCATGCTTCTTTTCCACTGATAAATGGTTTGTGGGTTGATACTTTGAGACATTGAATATCCTGTTCCCTTATAATGTTTTACCAAATGGCTATATTGTCCATTGATGACCTGGCCTGAGTTAGTAATTGCATTGACCATTGCAAATAGTAATTTCTAATTCTGTCATTATTCATTTATTTATTTTGTGGTACTGGGAATTGAACTCAGCAATTCCTGCATGTTAGGAAAGTGCTCTACTACTGAGCTATAGCCCTAGCACTAATTTATTTTATCCAGTTAACCTAATGCCTTTTATTAAAAAGACCATTCTTTCTAGTGGTGCTTTTGTCATAAATAAGGTGACTGTATATTTCTTAGTTTGTTTTTAGACTCATTTCTATTCCATTTGTCTCCTTATCTTTAAGTTAGTATTACGCTAAATAAGTAGCTTTGTAGTTTTGATACCTGATAGTAAAATCTCCAACCTTGCTTTTCTTTAATATTATCATAGCTCTTTAGATCCTTGTGTTTTTATATAAATCTTAGAATCAGCTTGTCCTCATTGCTTCCTTCCTCAACACAAACACAACCTGTCAGGATTTTAATTGTGATTACTCTGAATCTCTAGATTAAGTTAGGGAAAATTTACATCCTAAATATATTGAATCATCCATTCCATAAACATGGCTATAGCTCTTCATTTGTATCAGTCTACTTTAATATCTCTCAGCAGTGTTTTGTGTCTTGCACTTCTTTTGTTAGATTAATTCCAAGGTACTTAATGCTTTGGGGTACTATTCTTAGTCCTTTAGTGCTTTTGTGTGTCCTTCAGTCTTTGAACTCTTCCACTCTCCTAGGATTGCCTTGTGCTTTCTTATCCCCAGATATAGAATCAGCTATTTTCAAAGGAATTCTGGATCCTGTTAGTGGAAAATGATATTTAGAGACCAGAGTCTGGGTAATAAGCACTTTCATTTCCTCAAACGTTAATTATTTCTGTGTGCTGAGAACTTTTGTACTTCTCTGGTTATTTTGGAATATATCATATATTGTTAAAACCAATAGTTACCCTATTTCCAACAAGCTCACTATTGGGTATGTATCCGAAGGAAATGAAATCATATCACAGAGACACCTACATTCCCATGTTTATTGCAGCACTATTTACAGTAACCAAGATATGGAATCCACCAGTGTGTCCATCAGCTGATGAATGGAAAAGAAAAATGTTGTTCTCCTTGTTCTCACACAAGGAGAAATACATGCTTGTGTGTCTTTCTCAGTAAGGTTTCTTACTTCCCAGTTTTGCTGTTTGTGAAATGTCCAGTAACTTGTTTTATAATATATCATTTAAATTATGTGTGAGATGTACTTCTCTTTGCATTTATAAATAGCAGCTTTCACTTCTGTGTCTTACTTAGCAAATTTAGCAAGTATATCATACACTCTGAATGTTCTTTTTTCAGTGTACCCGTGTGATGTGGACACCGCCTCTCCGCGAAAGCTTCTCATATCCATTCCTTGTACTTCAGATGTTGCTTGTGACTCATATTCTCAGGTAATATTCATTTATCCTTAGGTTTTCTGGTGTTTCCCCCGACTTAAATAACATAAAGTAGTGTTTTTTAAGTTCCCATAATAAAAAAGCCAACATAATTAAGATGACCTTATTATGTTGCATTAGTAGAGATACTTTGAAAGTATAACTTGCAAATCCGTAGTACTGAAGATGTGTCCTGTCTGCCTTCTAGTCTTCTTTCTTTTTCTTAGTGGTCCACAGTGATTGCTCAAAGAGAGCTGTCACTTCTTTTCCACTTACCCAAGGCTTCTTTGTTACCACTACATTCTCCCAAATGTTGGCAGAAAGATAGGGAGACTATTTGTGTTATACTTTTATCTTGTAAGATATAGTCCTTTGGAGCCATGAACATCTCACATAATCATCATAATCAGGTATATAACACATGTAATTTGTCTTCCTACATTTGTCTAGTATCCCTGATGGTCAGATAGTAAGAATAGAAGTGAACCTCCTCAGTAGACCAGAGATATTCTAGGAGAATTCCTGCTAGAAGTTCAGGCTTTCCCTGTTCACCTGGTCTTTGGCTAAAGAACTAACAGGTTCAAGCGCCAATGAGAGTAGGGGAGAACATTTCCCCTTTCTGTTAATGTACTGAGTTTCTGTATACATTGCCTTGCTTCAGAGGGTAAATATAAAACAAAATGGAGCCTGTGGAAAAATAGAACAAAATATGATAAAAATCTGAAGCTCTCTGGGACCAAGAACACCCTTCAGTGGTCTGCTAAATTCAGAAGAAACTTGTTAAAGTCTATTATGCTCAATAATTTCCCTCTGTAATGACTTCAGCAGGCATAGCTCCGGTACATGGCTTCCAATCTGCTATGTCATGTCTTCAGAGAGACCTTTCACAGGTGGGATAGGAGATGACTTTTGTATTATCAGCTTTTTAAGTCTGCAACTCTAGCTTTATTGCTATCTCTTAAATCCTCTTTTATTATTGGATTTAAAGCTTCTTTAGCACCTTCAAATAAAGTGAACCTGTATGAAGTAATAACCTTTAGCTCTGCCCTGTTGGTTCTGAGGCACCTTGAGAGAGAGTCTCTTCTCAGACATTTCTGGAAGAAATGTTGCGCTATAGGAGAGCGAGTCACCATTGCTGAAGCATTTTTCCACATCCATGTCCTTGATCTTAGCTTTTTTCCCTGTGGTGAAGACACTGGATTGCCTATCAGTCTCTTAGTCCAGCTTTTCTTCTGCCTCCATTCCTGTTTTAAATCCAGTGAAGGCAAACCTTTAGTTCTTCTCACATCCACTCACTAATTTGATCTAACCTGTGGAGCTGTGAATGGTGCTGCTCCGATTCTTAGTACTGCTTCCCTTAGTCCATCTGTACTGTTCTTGTTAGAAGGTTGTCTTAGTTTCTTGTTGCTGTGATAACAAATCGCCACAGACTTTGATTTATTACTTTACGGTCTATAGGTCAGAGGTCCTAAACCTCAAGATGTTGGCAGGATACCCTCCTCCTGGAGACTCTGGGGAGTGTCATTTACTGCTCGCCTTTTCTAGCTTCTATAGGCTGCCCAAGTTTCTTGGTTCAGGCTTGCTTCCATCATCAAAGCTAGCAATGGAGGATTGAGTTCTTCTCGTGTCAGTTCACTCCAACCTTCTCTGCTGCCTCTTGTCTTACTTTTAAGAACCTTTGTGATCTGGGCGTGGTGATACATGCCTATAATCTCCGTTTCTTTTCTGTAATCCCAGCTACTCACCTGTTATCTCAGCTTGAATAGCTGAAGAATCTAAGGCAGAAGAATCACAAAATCGAGGTCAGCTTGGGCAATTTAGTGAGACTCAAAATAAAAAAGGCCTGCAGAAGTAGCTCAGTGGCAGAGTGCTGGGTTCAGTCCCCAGTATTGCTAAACAAACCAAACCAAACAAAACCCTTGTAATTACATTGGGCCCTCTTGGATAATCCAGGATAAATAATCTCCCTCTCTTTAAGTCAAGTGATTAATAATATTTATTTCGTTTGCCACCTTAGTTCCCCTTTGCCGTGTCAAGTGACATGCACAGGTTCCAGGAGTTAAGATGGGGGCATCTCTGGAGGTCATTATTCTACCTACCACAAGTGGGGTTATTCCAGTTGCTGTTTTCTGCATTCAGGGGCAGGAAAGAGTTAAGATGGGGGCATCTCTGGAGGTCATTATTCTACCTACCACGAGTGGGGTTGTTCCAGTTGCTGTTTCCTGCATTCAGAGGCTGCTTTATGTTGGATTCTTCTCTGATTTGTTCTCCAGGGACTTCTGTAACAAACTCTTCCTATAGTCTTCCAAAGAAATCATAGGAAATCTTCACACTGTATTTTTATCTTGGTTGGCATCTTCCTTCTCATATTCCTGATCATGCTGTTTTCACCAGTGCTGGTTCAGATTCATCATTGTCTTGATCCTTTTTAACACCTTCATTGGCAGCTCTCAGTTAAGTGGACTACTTTCCTTGCTTTTTTTTTTTTTTTTTCCTTTCCTTTTTGGCATAGCTCCCTACTCGGTGTGGCTGGTGTGACTGGGTGCTGGAAGTGGGCTGGCTGCTTTTATTTTCCTAAAGTGACAGTTGCACTTGGGGAAGTGCAATCTTTATAGCTGGGAAACCACATCCTCCTTTCTGGATCTGTGGCAGACTTCTTGTCTTTCTTCTGAAGGATAATGACCTCATTTCTACTGGTCATCTACATCTTTTGGTATTTCATCTTTATGATTGACTCCTTTCTTCTTTGGAAAGATAGTTGTTTCCTCTAGTTTGCTTGGTTTGTATCTGTAGTAAAAATCAGATAATATGAGAGAGAAGTGTGGGTGAGTAGCTTGGGTGACCAAGAAGCAGCTGAGCTGTATTGAAGTATGCTGCAGTGCTGAGGGATCTGTGATAAAACTGGGAAAGAAACTATTCCTAAATGCTGGTAATCAATTATTAGTAAGGTTCACTGCATATTTTATTTTAACAAAATGATTTTGTCCAGGTTTGAATTTTTAAGTTTTTTTAGAAGTTTGGTTTTATATAAGCCACCTAATAACAGCGCAGTCTTAGCTTTTTCTTGATTATTCTTGGCAATATTTATGTTTTCATTTCTCTTGTCTTGAGTCAGTTCTATATTGATCAGATCATCACCAGTTAGAATTCCATTGGTTTCTATTTGTTCTAATTCCCCACCAGTGCATTCTGTACCAACTGCCAGATTAGTGTTAAATTCTACTACAAAATCTTGATGTCCCTTATTACCCATAAAATGGAAATACTGTTTAGTATCCAAAAACAATAGGGAGGGGCTAGGGTGTAGCTCAGTGGTAGAGTGCTTGCCTTGCACGTGCAAGGCCCTGGGTTCCATGCCTAGCATCATGGGGAAAAAAACAAAAGATAGGAAAAATTTTAAAAAGCTGTAGAGAAATGTTTTTAGACAGAAACTTTCAAACTTTTTGAGTAGGTTGCAGTCTCATCTCTTCAGTTTTTCTCTAAATGTCTACATTTTTAAAAAAAAAAGCTGGGTTTCATCTAGTTGATTTTATGATTCATTTAGGTTGCCTGGAATTTAAAGATAACTTTAGTTAGGTTAGAAGAACACAGAGGGATGTTCTTTGAGGAAGGGCTATTTGAAGAAGTGAAGAAAGGCATTCTTTGGTGGTACTCAGTGCCCCAAGGGGGTTTATCCTAAGGAGGATTGCTTTCTTCTTTCCAGGCTGCTTATCGTTGGTATGTTCGTGTGCACATTCTACTTCTGTGAAGAATGTTGGGTTTATTTAGGCGCTTTGCACTGGCTCAAACTTAGGAAAAAGGATGAATCACCTCACCCTCCTAAAATTCTCCTAAATCACAAGTCAGTATCAATGTGAATCTTCTAAAGATGGCTGTGGAACTGCCCTCCCCCGCCCCACTTTTACCTCCATTTCTAGTTTTCTGTGTTCTACTTGTATAAGACCAACTTTTGTCCTACATCCTCACAAAATCTCCCTCAGTTGCTCAACTCTGATTCTGAATTCTTGCAACATTTGCCTACATATTATATAGCACTTAGAATATGCCACTTTGTTATTTTTTTCATAGACATCCTCTGTCTCTCCAACTGATGAATCTATGGAATCAACATTTAAGTGTCTGATTTGGAAAAAAAATTTGGTTTCTGTACTAACCTGGACAGTTCTGTGACAGGGCTTTGTGTTTTTACATTAATAAATGGACATTTACTTTTCATAGAAAGTTATTGTAATTGGGTGTCAGGGAGTATAATTTCTAACTCATTGGTTCATTTTATGTTCAGTTTATGTTATAACACATTATGTTTGAGATTCTAATTTGCAGTAGTTTGGAGCCATGCTGGACCTTTTTGTTTTTAAACTTACTGATATTTATTTTACCTTTTCAAGGGCTACAAAACTTTATAGAGGAAGCTTGATTGCACTCTGCATTTCCAATGTATTTTTCATGCTTCCTTGGCAGTTTGCTCAGTTTGTACTTCTTACTCAGGTAAGGTGATTATATTTTTAAAGTGATTTAAGCTTAGTCTGTTTGATTAAATGAACTCATTTGTATAACATTATAACTGAGCTGCTATATGATTCTAAATCCTAAAACTTTCATTTAATGCTTTTAAAGAAAGTTCAGAGTAAGGACATGTGCAAGATTTGATTATTAATGAGTATTAGTTATTTACTTACTAGCAGAATGCATTTATGAATCCATTTTGTAAAATGTTTATCTCTGTTATTCAGTATTTGTGGGTTTAAAAGAAAACTAGTGTTAAAATTTTAATTATTTCTCTTAAATAAACTATAGTATTTCTCTTAAGTAAAATGTGTTACTTTTATGAATAGTGCCTTATATTCTTATATATAGGATAACTATACATAAGAGAATAAATAGCTAATGAAGTTCATGTTTTATAATTTCCCCTACCAATTTGTAGTTTATCACCTTTTCATGTATTCATTTCTCCTTTTCAGATATTGATAGATAAAGCAAGGTAGCCTATTGAGAGAAGAGTATATGGTGTATTCATTTTTCTCCCATCTTCTATTTTTTTTATTATTATGCTAGCCATATTTTTATAAAGCAATTGATGAATTGCTTTTTAATATTCTTTGGAATGTGTTGCTCAGTACAGAAGTCAGTCAGACCTGGTATATGAGTCCTAATTCTATTTATTAGCTCCTTGACTTTGACAAAAACTTTAATTTTTCTTAGTTTAAAATTGCTCATTTCTAAAGTAGAGAAAATAAAAGAACTCACTTTATTGGGTTGTGGTTAGGATCAGATGAAGTAATATATAAGGCTCAACAAAGTACCCAGTACTTAGACAGATGTATTCATCATTTTTTTTAAATAAACCTGATTTGTACTTACTTCTTCCTTTGATCTTATCTTTTAGACTCCTTTATCTTCTTTAGTTTGATGACATTTTAATTAGTTTTTGATTTAAATTATCCCTGAAATTCTCTCTTTAAGATTCTACCATGTAGGTGTGCTATGTATTTCCTAGCCTTTGGAGTAAAAAGGGATCTTTCCCCATTGCTTCCAGTTAGTGGAGATGGCCTTCCTTCTTTTGTGGGAGGGGGTGGAGTTGACATCACCCTTAAGCAGTATGGTTTCTCTATGGGTAACTAGATGAAGAGACATCCTGGCTTGGATCTTGGTTTGGTGGTGGTGGTTATTTTGTTTATTTTTACTAATGGAAACATTTGTTGTAGATTATTTGAAGATAAAAAAAAATCCTTAATGATTGGAATTTAAGTTATATGTTTAAATATTTAGCTGTTTTAGTTTGCCCATGCCATTTGTGTGGTAGGAGAAGCATGGGATTTAATTTGAATGGCTTTCTCCATGAAGGAGGGTGGAGAGGCATTATCTGACAAAATACCTCTTTATAAGACATACAGTGTCATCATATAATCAATCCATCTAAATAATTCTAATACTTTTAGAATTCTTGATAAACAATGTATAATTTTCTTCAAACTGGAAAGTTAAAAGTACCTTTGTAGGGAAAGTACTCTAATTTGAAATTTGATCAATTTGATTATAACTAATATTTGAATATTTATACTAATGAAATAGAACAATAATGGAGATAATTGTGAAGAGTGACTAAAAAGCAGAAATCAATGTATTTTTACATAAACATGCATTGCTTATTTTTGAGTCTTAATGTACCTTCCCCAATTATGTATTAATGGATATGGTATAAATTATATTTTCATATTTTTTATTGGTCAGGGTACTTTTTAATTATACATGTTGATGACAGTCAACCTGATAGAAAAATGAGTGTTGTTTTGGATAATCCACAAAGTAAATAATTTATATGATTAACTGAGAGAGCTGTATATGAGAGAAAAAAATCAAGCACAATTTGCCATGTTAATATTTATTGACCCATACTCAATAATAAATTGGCAGATAAAAGGAAAATCATAACCTCATTTTGTATCAATATAAATAAATTTAAGACAACAAAATAATTTTTCTGCATTTCTATAGGTATTTATATGTGTATAATTTTTATTTTTAACTTAATATCTTTTTAAATTTCAGATTGCATCATTATTTGCAGTATATGTTGTGGGGTATATTGATACATGTAAATTACGGAAGATCATTTATATACACATGGTAATTATTTTTAATTGTTTTTTATTTAGTTTGATCTTAGGATGAACTTCTAATATTTGATTTGTTTATTGTTGAAACTAGTTGTAAAATGATTCTATAGCTAAGACAAGTGTTGTTCAAACACTGTAATATAGTTGACAGACCTCTTTTTAAATAGGTCACCCAGAGAGTTTTAATTTTGGTCATAGTATCTTATTGAGGTTGTACCAATTTATACTTTATCAGTAAAAGCAATTCATGAAAGAAATAGGCAATAGTAGTATATTGTCTGTGGAGCTGTCTGATAAAATGAAGTAAAATGTTCATTCACTTTGCATCTACTATTAAGCATGTTGGACAGGTAGTGAGTGACTAGGACTAAGGGTTCCAGCATTCATGTGGCTGGTCTTCTAATAGTATGAGGAAGGAGAGAAGACAGGATAAATAATGAGTGTGCTGAAAAGGTAAATTAGCATGATGGAGGATGGTAAGGATTAAGGAAAAAATAAATCAGGATAGGGCAGATCAGTAATGCCAGGGCCAGGGGTTGTAAGATCCAGGTATCAAATGAAATGGTCAGGCTGGGTCTAGTTGAGAAGAAGGAAACTGAGCAAGGATTGGAAGGAGGACAAGGAGTAGCTAATAGATAATCATAGAGAAGAATATTCTAGGTTGGTGGAGTATCTAGAGCAAAGGTCTCAAGACCTTTGACATTGATGAGTGTTTATCTTTTAAAAACATTTGTCTTCTTTATCAGTCCATGTGGACTAATGATCTTAATGTTATTGTAGTATGCCATTATTGCTTTTTATTTTCCAGTAATTGATAAACATAAAAAGACATTTAAGTATAGGGAAGATTATAGTTATGAACACATTTATAAAACAACTATGAGTCTATCCTCCAAATGAAAAATAGGACCTTGTCATTACTGTGAAGTCCTATGTGGCCTGTAAATATCTTCTCACCTCTCTGAGAGGTAACCACTCTCCTGACTCTTTAAGTTGTTATTAGTTTGCTTTCCTTTCTAACTTCCCTCTGTATGTATTCCCAAATAATATGTATTTTTTATTATTAAACATTAACCTAGTTTTGGTTTGTACAAATGCTTTCCTTTTGAGAATTATGCTTTCATTCAAATTTCTGAGATTTACATTGGTGTTCACATATTTTCACTGCTTTATGTTTTCTGTTGTATGAATGAAGCACAATTTATCTATTTTCTCATAGAAGGATATTTAGGTTCTTTCCTCTCTACCACTTGTGCTGTTTTCCTTTATGAATAACATTGTATTCTTATTCATATCTTCTGAGATATATATTAAGAGATCTTCTGGAGTATTTACCCTGTAGTAGACTTGCTGGGTGGTAAATTTTGGACATGTTCAACTCCATAAAGACCAAATTATTTTTCTAAAATGATCAAACTACTTCAAATAGCAATGTGTAACAGCTCATATTATTCTGTTTTTAAAAATTTTTATTCAGTCTGGTTGATATAAAATGGTGTCTTGTGACCTTAATTTACAGTTTCTGATTCTCCATAAAGCTGAGCATCTTATGTTATGTTTATGGACCTTTGTGTTTTCAATTTATGATATTCCTATTCAAATATTTCATCAGTGTTTCTTTTTTATTCAAAAGAAAATGCTCTCTGTTTATTTAGAGCAGTATAATCCATTGTTTTCATTTTTATGTTGATGCTCAAATGATTCCATATTTGGCCAACTGTTTGGGCCATCTTCTTTTAACTTGTCCTCATCATGCTTTGAGCCCTTTAAAAAAAGAACTTACTAAATACGAAATTTTGTGAAATCTGCATCTGCTTGGACGATCCTATTTTTCCCTTCTTAATCTGCTACTATGGTAAATTGACCATAACTGATTTTCTTTTTTTTTTTTCTTTTTGGTACCAGGGATTGAACCCAGGTACACTTAACCATGAAGCCACATCCTCAGCTCATTTTTATCAGGGTCTCACAGAGTTGCTTAAGGCCTCCTTAAGTTGCTGAGGCTGGGTTTGAATTTGAATTCCTTCTGCTTCAGCCTCCTCAATCACTGGGATTACAGGTGTGCACCACTATGCTGGACACATGAACTGATTTTCTAACATAAAAACAAAACTTGCTTTCCTGGGCTAGACACATATATATATATATAGCTGAATTTGATTTGTTATTGTTTCTATAGGATTTTTTACATCTTTTTTTTGTGAATGGATTCAACAGTAAATTTTTTATATATACTTGGCTAATTATTTTTCCAAACCAATTAATATATTTTTTTAAAAATCAGAATAAATGGTAAATGTTGAGAGTTGCATAGTCATGTAGTCACATAGGCAACTATGGCTGAGTGCTTTGACTCAAAGTTATAAGTTATCAAAGTACTGAACTTATGCAGATTTAATTTGTAGGAGAAACTTCTTAGGTAAATAATATATGGTTATGTGATTTACTAACTATTCTCTGTCTTCCTTCATTATAACTATATAGTTCAGAAATTTCTTATAGCTACAAAAATATAAAATTATCCATAAAAGAACTATTTCTACTTTAAAAAAATTGTGGTAAAATACATGTAACAGAATTTACCATCTTAAGCACTTTCAAGTGTATAGTTCAGTAGAATTAAGTACATTTTTTTGCATGTATCTCTAGAAATATTTTCATCTTGAAAAACTGAAACTCTGTACGTATTAAATAATAGCTCCTTACTCTTCCATCTTCCCAGCCCTTACTGTTTCGTACAGAATAGTTCACAGCCCTAGAAATCCTCTGTGTTTTGCCTATTCATTTCACCCCCTACTCCTAATAACCACTGACCTCTTTATCGTGTCCTTAGTTTTTCTTTTTGCATAATGCCATATATTCAGAATCACACAGTATATAGCCTTTCAGATTGTCTTCTTTCACTTAGTAAAATGCAATTAAGTTTCCTCCAAGTCTTTATAGTCCATTCTTCATGGTGCTGAATAGCATTTTGATTATGTGAATGCATCACTGTTTATCCATTCTCCTCCTGAAGGACATTTTGGTTAATCCCAAATTTTGGCAGTTATGAATAAAGTTTTATGAACATTTGCCTGCAGGTTTTTATGTAGACATAGAGTTACTATTCATTTGGGTAAATGCCAAATAAAGTAATTGTTGTATTGTTTGTTAAGAGTGTATTTAGTTTTTTAGGAAATTGTCACACTGGCTTCCAAAATGGCTGTACCATATTGCATTGTCACCGTCAACAAGTGAGAGTTCCTATTGCTCCACATGCTTGTAAGCATTTGGTAGTTTTAGAATTTGGATTTGGGGCTTTCTGATAGATGTGTAGTGGTATCTTACTGTTGTTTCAGTTTGGATTAACATCTTTTTGTATGCTTACTTTCCATCTCTATATCTTTTTTGGCGTGCTATCTGTTAAGGTCTTTGGCCATTTTTTCATTGGGTAGTTGATTTTCTTACCATTGAGGTGTAAGAATTCTTTGTATATTTTGGTTAACAGTCTTTTATCAGATAGGTCTTTTCTGAATATTTATTCCAGTTCATGGCTTATCTTCTCATTCTCTTGACATTGACTTTCTCAGAGTAAGAGTTTTTAATTTTAATGCAGTTCATTTTATTTATTGTTTCTTTTTTTGGAATATATTTTTGTTATTGTATCTAAGAATTCATAACCATATCTAAGGTCATCTAGGTGTCTTCCTATATTAACTTCTAGGAGTTTTATAGTTTTGTGATGTACATTTAGATCTGTGGTCCATTTTGAATTAATTTCTGTGAAGGGTTTAAGGTCTATGTCTAGATTGATATATATTTGGTATGTGGATATCGGCTTGTTCCAGCACTTTATGTTGAAAATATTGTTTTCACTCCATTGAATTATCTTCACTCCTATGTCAAAGATCTGTTGACTTATTTATGAGTTTATTTCTAGACCCTATACTTTGTTTTATTGATATCTGTTTGTCTAGTTGTTCTTTTGTCTGTTCTTTTACTAGTCTGACACTGGTACTGTCTAGCTTTGTAGTAAGCCTTGAAATCAAGTACTGTTAGTCTTCTGAGTTTTTTTAATGTAAGTATTGTGTTAGTTCTGCATAACTATATATCTTTAGAATCAGTTTGTTAATTTTTATAAAATACCTTGCTAGAATAATGACTGTGGTTGTGTATTCATATAGGTCAAGTTGGACAGAACTGACATCTTGACAATATTGTATTTTCCTATCGATAAATATGGAATATCTTTGCATCTATTTAGCTTCTATTTGATATCATTAATCAGTGTTTTGTAGTTTTCCTTGTACAGATCTTTTGTGTATTTTGTTAGATATTTACAATTTTAACTTTTGCTGTTCAATTATAGATAGTATGTGTTATTAATTTCAAATTCTACTTTGTCCATTGCTGGAATATGGAAAAACAGTTGACTTTTGTACAGTAACCTGTATCCTGTAGTCTTGCACTAATCCCTTATTATTTCCAGGAGTTTATTGTTGAGTCTTTTGAATATTGATTTTGTTATTCATGTTGAATAATCATGTCATTTGCAAACACAGTTTTATTTCTTTCCAACTTTTATACCTTTGATTTCCTTTTCTTACTGAATTACCTTGGGCTTTTAGTATGATATTGAAAAGCAACAGTGGGTAGGAACTTTTTTTCCTTTTTCCTGATGTTGGTAGGAAAGCTTCCAATTTCTCGCCGTTAAGTATGTGCTAGTTGTAGTTTTTTTGTTGTTGTTAATTTTCCTTATTAAGTTGAGTAAGTTTCCTTCTATTCCTAGTTCATTGGGAGTTTTTATCTTAAATTGGTATTGAATTTTGTCAGATAAATTTTTTTGGCATGCATTTATTGATCATGTAATTTTTCTTCTTAAACCTATTGATGAATATAAAGTAGTATGTTAATTGGACTTTAGATGCTGAACCAGCCTTGTATACCTGGGATACATCTTACTTGGTTGTGGTGTATTATTCTTTATATGCATAATTAGATTCAATTTGCTTATATTTTGTTGAAGTTTTTGCATCTGTGTTCATGAGAGATACTGGCCTAAATTTTTCTTGTAATGTTATTTTCTGACTTAGTATTATAGTAATATTGGCTTCATAGAATGAATTAGGAAGTATTTCCTCTGCTTCCACCTTTTGGAAAAGATTGTAGAAAATTGTTTTAATTTTTTCTATGAAAGGAATGCTCAGGCATATTTCAAAGGGGAATTTTTTCCCTTCCCTCTGTCATAAGCATGAAGGTATTTTCCCCTGATGGTCATTGCGAAGAACTAGTAGAGCTCTTAGAAGTAAAACAAAATTGTAGGCCCTTCTCTATGACTGGGTTCACTATAGTTTTTAACTTTCAGAGTTGTCCATACTGAGCTTCCAGCACTTATCAGTTACAATTTAGGTTTTCCTACCTCTGCGCTGGTTCCCAAAAGGGTTCTGCTCATGGTTTCCTGCTCCAGTGAGTTGTGATTTTCTGTATCTGCCTGCCTGTTTCTCCCCTTTTGGGCCATCAGTTGCCCTGTGATCTCACTTCTCTGTCAGATCTAAGAAGAGTTGTTGATTGGTTAGTACATTAGCTTTTATTTGTTGTCAGGACCTACTGACAACTTGTAAGCTTCTTATATGCAGTACTCTCATTTTGGTTTTGATTTACATTTCAATTAGTAATATTGGTTTTGATTTAATTTACAATTAGTAATATTGAGCAACTTTTCATGTGCTTCTTGGTAATTTATATATTTTCTTTGAAGAAATGTTGTTTCTTGTCCTTTGCTCATTTTTGAATCAGGTTTTTAAATTGTGTTGAGTTTTAAGAATTCTGCATATATTCTAGATATTAATCCCTTGTTGTATATATGATTTCAAATATTTTCTCCCAACATTGTAACAATACTGTCCTCTAACCCATGGGATATCTTTCCATTATTTCTGTCTTCTGACTTTATTTCAGCATTGTTTTGTACCTTTCATTTTATAAGTCTGTACCTCTTGGATCAAGTTAACTAATGAATATCTTATTCTTTTTGGTAGTTTGTTATAAAGAATTATTTTCTAAATTTTCTTTTCAGATTGTTCAGTGTTACTGTACAGAAATTCAACTGATTTTTGTGTGTTGACTTTGTAGCCTGATACTTTGCTAAATTTTTAACAATATTTTTGTTTAGCCTTTAGAATTCTTTTCATATTAAGTATAATTATTTGTGAATTGAAATCAGTTTACTACTTCCATTCCAGTTTTAATACCCTCTGTTTCTTTTTATTCCCTGAAAAAAGAATCAGGACACAAAGTTGATACACAAAAATTAGTTTATACTTTACACAAAATACCTGGTTATACTAAACCTCTGAATTTTTTTTTCTTCTGACAAGATCTGTTTCCCTCAATATTTTCCCTCTTATTTACGGACAAAATTTCACCTCCACTTGCTCAAGCCAAGAGCTTTTCTCTCTTTCTCCTCTTCTTATACACCCTACATCCAGCAGTTAATTCTGGCTTTCATATGTCTGGAGTATAATCACCTCCCTCCAATACTACTGTTAAAATACTGACCAAAGTGGGTAGGACTCATGCAATGAAAGCAACAAAACACTACTAAAAGAAATTAGGAAGACAAATTCTTTAAAACCTGTTTTTTAGTTGTGAACTCTTTTCTCTGTTATTAACATCCTTCCTTTAACACACTCCTTGTTCAATTTCTTCCTTCTGATCTTCGTACTTTCTAGTCCAGGTCTTGAAGTACTTGGTACTTACATTTAGAAGCTCCAACTGGTGTTATAGATTGAAATTGAGATTGTGGGACTTAAATTTTATAACTTTGAAAACAAAGCCAGAGTTATAATGTTTTTCATATTTAATGATTTTGAGACATTTATCTCACTAAAAGCTTATATGCAATTCTGATCAATGGTAAAATCATTCTCAGGATTATTTTTTTCTTTTTCTTTTTAAAGTAAGTTAGTGTGTATTTTACTAACTTCAACCTCAATATTTATTGAGATATTTAGAGCTTCCTTTCTTAGTATTACCTTACATCTCCTTTTCAGTATTCTTGGCATTGTTTTGCCTAATTCCTTGTCATAAGTATATTTATTCAAAGTAATATTATTTTCCTAATTTTGCAAAAATTGATTGGAGAAACACATACAGTAGGAATAAGCAATTCAAACACAAACATAAAACAACATAAACAGGGAATAAGGAAAAAGATGTGCTATCTTTTCCACTATTTCAAGAATGGGAAACCAGCACAGTGGTACACACCTATAATCCCATCAAATTGGGAGGCTGATGCAAGAGAATTGAAAGTTCAAGGCCAGTCTCAGCAACTTAGCAAGAGCCTCAGAAACCCAATGAGAACCTGTCTCAAAATTTTAGAAAAAATTTTTTACAAGTGCCAGGGATGTCTTTCAGTGTTAAATTGTAAAATGTCCCTAGGTTTAGTTCCCAGTACAAAGAAAGCAAAAAAAAAAAAGGAAAGAATGAAAAAGAAACGAAAGGAAAAGGCATAAAAAAGGAAAATGAAGCAATGACATAACTTTTTTTCTTATAATTTTAATTAAAAAAAAAAAGATACAGTGTGAGCCAGAGTGTGTGTCTACTGGAAATATCCTATCGATGAGGCAGTACATTGGTACAATCATTTGGTATAGCAATTTGTCAGTATGTTTTTCAGATTTATGTATCCTTTATCCATCAATTCCACTTCTGGTAATTTGTCCACAAGTGTAACTTGCACATAAAATGTACACATGAAGATGTTTATTATAGAATGTTTATAATAGGAAAAACAAACAAAATGGAACTGAAAGGCAATAATCAGAGGAATAGTTAAATAAATTGTGGAGCATCTATAGAGTGGAATTCTTTTCTAAAATTTTATCTATCTATCTATTTATTTATTTATGCCAGGGATTGAACCTAGGAGTGCTTAACCATTGAGTCACTTCCCCAGACCTATTTATTTGTTTGTTTGTTTATTTATTGATTTTCAAGGCAGGGTCTTAATATTTGCTGAGGGCCTTGCTGAGACTGGCTTTGAACTTGCAATCCTTCTACCTCAGCCTCCTCTCGCTGAAATTAAAGGCATGTGCCACTACACCTGGCTCTTTTCTCAATTCTTAAACAGAATAAATTAGATTGACTTGGACTGATTTGTAAAACTCTCTGAAACATATTAAGAGTAAAAGCAAGAAATAGTGTACCTTATGAATAGACTCTCATTTGTGGCTTTTAAACAAAATATAAACTAGAATTTACTCATTTCAGTGCCAGGAAGATGCACAGAAACCATGTGCATGGTGTGATGTGGTCTTTTTATTATATATTCCTTTCTGAATGGTTTGAATATTGTTTATCATAGGCATGTGCAATTTTCACAATGAAAAATCATTGATTCTGTTTTACGTGCATTAATTTTGCTTTTCTTGGATTTTTCCAGATTTCTCTTGCACTTTGTTTTGTTTTGATGTTTGGGAACTCAATGTTGTTAACATCCTATTATGCGTCCTCTTTGGTAATTATTTGGGTAAGTGTTTTTTAAGTGCATGGCTGTTTTTTAATTTAATGGTATCAGTTTCCTTATTACTGGCTTGGGCTTCATGAGGGTACAAGTTTGTTTTCCTTTCCTTTTTTCAGTTTCAGTCTAAACATAAAGTCATCTCTTCCAGAGATGATTGTGTCTTTTTTTTCCATGGGTTTCACTATTATAGTGTTTTGCAAACCTAAGTTATTCCTTATATCTAAAATATATGCATTTAATATAGGGCATTTTCTTGAAGACAAAAGCATATTGCATTGTCTTAATTGGGATGTATTCTACTTTTTGAGTAATCATTTTAATTATTTAGATTATTTTGGCTTTCTTGATTTCTAGAACCCATTAACAAATTTGGAGCCTCTTATGTCTTCATCCTATTTTATAAATAATAATTATTTGAAAACTAGAACCTGTCAACACATTTGTAGTTCCTAAATGTTTTACCCATTTTATAAATAATAATTATACAAAAGCCCATTTTCAAAAAATATTCCTCTTCCTAATCTGGGTTCCTACCCCTTTCAGGTGTATGACTTGAATGTATTTAGCCACAGAAATGAGCAATTAGCATGCGGCGTTGCAAGTGTTTTCAACAAAAGTCATTAACTGGGTTGTGCTTTGGCAGTAGTAAGTTTAGTTCTTAAAATCAGTATACTCTATAATTAGGAAATGTGACACTATACTCACTTTTGTATTTTACCTGCCTATGTTAACAAGTATTGTTATTAGTAAAGATAAAATAAATATATTACTATTTGTACTTGCATACAGAGAAGTCATTGAATTGAATATTGCATATGAATGCAGTCTCATCTAAGTTTATTTTGTAAGAAACTTCTTTTGAGTTCAGTTGAGCTTCTACAGTATGTCAGGTACCTGCTAGATGCTTGACACCAACATTGTCTTAGGTCTGAATTCAGCATATTTATATGTACTTTCTACATAGTATGTAAATGATACTAACAGTTATAGAATATAGCATACTTATGTATACTTGCCTGTATATTTTTGTATAATGATTTTGAAAATTGAATTGTATCATATTTTTATTCTCAAATGTTCAGAAAACTTCTGAAATGACTTAATTTGGGGTTTTGATCTCTAATTATATTTGCCAAGTTTCAGTTAGGTTGTGCTATCTAAAGGTAATGTAGTTTGGGAGTCCATGTACTTGGAAAGACTTTAGATTTGTCAGAGAACTATTTAGTTGATCCATTAAAATCACATTTGTGCTCCCAGGAGCCAGTAATTCTTAGCTAAAATAAAATCTTACGCCTATATGACTGATGCCTAAAATCCTGCACTTGTTATGTGCTTCTTGGTTCTTAGGTAAATCAGATATGGTAAAAATCAATCCTAGAAATTTACATATGGTGATTCTGTTTTCTATTTTACAAAGTCACTAACTGACCTAATCTTCTTTGGATAAAATAAAGGCTGTGTTTTCAAATTACTGACTACAGAGTTGAGTATGTAATAATACTATGTGGAAAATCAACAGTGTGCTGAATCTTAGATGCTTGAGAGTCTGTTCAGAATGATTGTTTCTTGAACTTGTGTTAACTATTATTTTCTCTATTCAGAGCATGCTGGCATTGAAACCACATTTTCTGAAAATAAATGTGTCTGAGCTTGGTTTATGGGTAAGAATCAATCTATTTTAATGCATATGTTTTTTTTCTTTAAAATATATTGGTTTTATGTTTTACTTTTTAAAAATTATTATTAGAGCTTTATGGTTATATATAGTAGTTGGGTTCATCCCGACAAAGTCATACATGCATGGAAATAAATTTCAGTTCATGATCCTCCCTTTTCCTCCTTTTTTTCTTTTCTGTCCTCCCTCCCTTTTCCCATTCTCTGTTCTCTACTAGACTTCCTTTCACTCATCTCTTAATTTATATTTGATTGGTTCTTTGTTATCCTATCCTTTGCTCCCCTTTTCCTTTATTTTACTCTAGCTTCCACATATAAGAGGAAAAAAAATTTGACCTTTTAGTTTTATGTTTTACCTTTAAAGAAATATATTTTACAGTTTTGTAATATATTAGGAGTCAACATTAATGTGCCAAATTGCCCTTTTCATGAAGCAAGTTAAGATTAAGCTGGGATAGGTAAAAAGTTCTAGTTTTATTATCCACATTTCTTTTGAGAAATGACACATGTATAAGTAACCTGTAGAAGGAGAATCATACATATCTCCAGTAAAATATGTTGATTTTGTTAATAAAATTGTAAGTGTATATTTTCACTTGTAGTTAGAGTCCTTCATTTTGGAGCAACATGCTTTATTTAAAATTGAGACACATTTTGCAGCATTTTCTTTTGGAGATAGAGATATTTAAAGCTTTAGGCCTGTGGAATTTGAAGTATCAAAGTTCATTTGGTTATTTTTTAAGTTAATTAATTAATTAATTTATTTATTTATTTTGTAGATTATCCAAGGATGTCTTTGGTTGTTTGGAACTGTTATACTCAAATATTTGACATCTAGAATCTTTGGAATTGCAGATGATGTAAGTTTTCACTTAAACTTGAAAGACATGAAAAGAATCAAACAGGCTGAGAATGAAATATTTGCTTATTAAAGTGCCACTATTTAAGCCCAATTCCAGGATGAAGTCTATTCACCTATTTTTAAAATTTATTTAATATGATACAAAGCAAATGTGATTATGTAGATAGTTTTTAGTCTCCAGAATTAATCTTGGCATAATTCTGTTGTATCCTTTTATATCTTTTATATCACAAATATTTAAAAAATTTAAAGCAAGGAAACAATAGAGATTAAAGCTCAGATTTTAAAGGTCTGTAGAGCCATTGCCTCTGACTGCTTTATAATCCCCTTTTGTAACAGATAAAGATGCTATCTTCAGAGCCTCAACTGGAGATCCTCACTGCTCCCACTTTGAGTTTTCTGGTCAATGCTTGTGAATTCTCTGTTTATTAGCGATTGTAGGTAATTTAGTCTGTTAGGCTTATTAATAGAAGTTTTTGTTTGCTTTGATGTTTGACTATGAGAGAAATTAAAATGGTAAGTTTTCTGTTTTATAACTTTAGGGGTTCTTCCTAGGCATAATTGCTTAGCCTGTTTTATTTTGATGCTTTAATCAGCACATCCTAAGTAAGGAGGCATCAGCAATTGCAATACAAATAATGAAGGCTATGATTTTATAAAAAAAAAGAGTAAGTGCAGAGCACTGTAGAAATACATAGGAGGAGAATCAGGGAAGGATCCTTTCAGTACTCTCCTTAGTAGAAGTCTGATGAGCTGTTTGCAAATTTTACTTTGATCTGACTCCATCAGTGATGAATTCCAGAGGCTTTAAAACTTCTGCTTGATAAGCCAGTTGTTTTTTTCAGCAAAGTGCAGCATTTAAGTTTATGAGCTCTGGTGTCAGACAGACTTAGGTTAAATCCTAATTGTCCCGTTTTACCTGTGAGATCGCAAACAAATTACTAAGTAAAAAGTATTTGTGCAGTATAACATGGGGCCAGTACTCCATAAATATTAGTTGTTGTTGTCATTGTTATTTTGTATTACTGTTAATATTGTCATCATTGTGTATACATATGTACATACACATTTATACACACAATTTTCTTTATTCATTCACCCTTTTGTGTATACTTAAGTTTGCTTTCATATCTGAGGTGTTGTTAATAGTGCTGCAATGAATGGACATGGTTGCAGATATCTCTTCATTTGTTATTATTCTATGGTTGATCTAGGGATTATAATATGCATCTTAATATATAACAATCTACTTTAAGCTAATACTGACTTAATTCAGGCAAATGGTATAGTGCCTTTGCACAAGTTTATCTCCACTTTCTCTCCCCTCTTATGTGCTATTGTGTACCTCATCTATATGTAAGTGCCAACAACATAGATTATTGGCATTGTGCCAATATTATGATTATTGCATTGTGCAATCTTATGTCTTACAGAAATTAAGAGAAAAAGAGTAACAAGTGTTTATATTGCCTTTCGTATTTATCCACATTTTTGCCATTTTTATTGTTCTTCATTTCTTCCTGTGAATGTGAGTTACTTCCAGTTTCATTTTCTTTTAGCCTGTGGAATATCCTTTACTAATTCTGGTCAGGCAGATCTATAGCAGTGGATTTTCTCAGGTTTTGTTTCCCTTTGAATATTTTTATTTGCTTCATTTTTAAAGGCTCATTTTGCTTTATATAAAATTATTGGTTGATAGTTATATAAAATTATTGATTGATAGTTATTTTCTTTCATTTTTTTCTGAAAAGCCAGTCAATTAATATTGTCTTATAAATATTAATGAAGTTAATACAATACTATCAGTCAGTGAATATTGTTTTTCCCCTATATATGAGTTGTTTTTCTGCTGTTACTTTCAAGATTTTCTTTCCCTTTCACATTTATAAGTTTGACTGTGATATGTCTAAATGTGGATCTTTTGTTCATCCTTTAGATGCTTATTGAACTTCTGTAAATTGCAATTTTGATCTGAATTAGGAAGATTTTGGTCATTTTTTGTTAAACATTGTTCTTTTGTTAATGTCTCATTTAACATGTTTATGTGCTTAATATTCTTACAGTTTTTGAGGCTTTGTTCATTTTTCTTTTTTTTCCCTATTTTTCTGTCTGCCTACCTGCCTGTATTTATTTATTTATTTGTTTGTTTATTTATTCATTCATTTCAGTACTGGGGTGTGTCTTAGCACTGTACCACTGAGCTACATCCCCCATCCATTTTTTATTTCTTATTTTGAGAAGGAGTTTTGCTAGGTTGTTCAGGCTGGCCTTGAACTTGCAATCCTCCTGCCTCAGTCACCTGAGTAGTTAAAATTACAGGCATGCACCTTTACTCTCAGCTTGCTCTTTTTCTTTAGTCTTTTATTATTTCTAAGTTTCAGATTGGATAATTTCTATTAACATATCTTTAAGTTTATTGATTCTACTGCCTTTTGATACTTGCTGTTGGGCCCATCCTGTGAAATTTCCATTTCTGTTATACATTTTAGCTCTGGAGTTTTCATTTATCAGAATTTCTATTTCTTATTGAAATTTGCTATTTTCTGAGTCATTAGCATAATATTTAAATTTCACATATTTTTTAATTTGTAATTGTTGAAGTTTTTGTCTGCTAACATCTGAGCCTTCTCAGAGTCAGTTTTTATTGATGACTCTTTTCCTGAATATGTATCAGACTTTTCTACTTATTTGCATGTCTCATTAAGTTTTCCAAAAACTGGTTATTTTATTTTTATTTATTCTTTTTTTTTTTTTTTTGTACTGGGGATTGAACCCAGGGGCTTGAGCATGCTATGTAAACATTCTACCACTCAGTATATACTCAGTTAGACTTTGTCTCAAAATAAAATTTTGAAAAATGATTTGGGATCTACTTCAATGGTAGAGTGTTTCTGGTTTTTGTTTTTTTAATTATTTTTATTATTTTTTAGCCTGACTTTCTAGGTGTCAGTCTCCTGTCTGTATAAATTAGTGTTCGTCGAGTATTCAAAGTTGTAGCTCAGATATCATAAGGCAATATATCTTCTGCTCTTTCCTGATGGATCTGAGTGTGAATTAGTGAGCAGATTCAGAGTGCAGACTGGGTTTTTTTTTTATTTGTTTTTGTTGTTGTTGTTTATTGTTGCAGGGATTGAACCCTGGGGTGCTGAACTACTGAGCCGCATTCCCAGCCCTTATTTTTCCTTTTGAGATAGGGTCTCTCTCACTAAGTTGCTAAGGCTGACTTTGAACTTTCAATCTTCCTGTCTCAGCCTCCCAAGCTGGTGGGATTACAGGTGTGTACCTCTGTACTACAGACTGTTTTTGAGTGTGTTGCAGTGTTCCCTAGTTTGATGACTTATTAAGAAAACCTACAGGGCTCAGCATATAGTCATACTCATGACAATTATTTATTACAGTGAAAGGGGAAAGGCACAAGTCATGGGTTGGGGAGGAAACCAGGTAGAAACTTCTAACACTTCTCTATTAGCAGAGTCACATGGGATGTCCTTAGTTTTTCCAGCAATGAGTTGTGACAAAATGCATGAAATATTGTCTGCCGGGAAACTGTAGACTTCAGTGCCCAAGGATTTTACTGGGGGCTGGTCGTGTTGGCACCCTTGCCTACCAATATCAAATTTCAGGCTCCTAGAGGGAATGTAGGTTTTCATGATAAACCACATTGTTTGTATACATTAGGTACAGTAAGCCACTCTTACTGATTATAGCAGTGGGAACCCTTCTGAAATCCAGGTAGCCAACTTGTAAGCAGATTTTTCAAAGGATAACATTCAGGCCTACTTAGCTAAATAACTCTTTTCTGTAATCATTTTTGTCCCATTTTTTCCCTACCTTTCATGCCTTCTTGGATTTTTCCTGAATGTGTACATCACCTTCCATCCTGCCAGCCAAGGACTTATGGAGAGCTTGGGGTCTCTTTATCTCCTCTGGGCACGTGTGCAGGTTTCCAGTTCTCCAGGGATGTGAGAACTTATCTGTGGCCATGATGGTTATCTCATTTCCAGATTCTTCCTGTAGAATTTCTGACTAGTCTGACAGTCCTCTGTTCACCTCATTGGAATTGTAACCTAGGCACTGACAGAAAGAAAGGCTTTTTGCCTTTTATTTCCTATTGAGTTTGCTGCTTTTACAGATAATATCTCTGAGCACAGATGTTTTTGCTCTCTGCCCAAATCAATGCAGCTTCTTCCAGGTGAAGTTTTGGCTTTTCCTGGCCAGCTTCACCTGGTAGGATCATTGCACTGACTGATTGGGGGAGGCAATAGTGGAACTGATGGTGGGTGGGGCAGCCTCGGCAGGAATGCACCATCCTACATTCTTACCAAAAGTTTATTAGTGTTTTTAAATCAATGAATAATTCTCAATGTGTTGTTTCATTATGGTTGATTTCTAGAATCTGATATGATTGGTAGTGGCAATTTTGTTCAATTTTATGTTGTTTGAGAGAGGGCATTTGCCTGTTTTTTACCTCTTCCATATCTGAAAATCCCACATTTACTGATATTTGAGTGTTGATCTGGCCTTGTATTCCTGGGATAAATCTCACTTGTTCACTTGTTCTGTTTTTCTAATATATTGCTGGATTTGCTTTGCTTATGTTTTTTTACTATCTGCCTGTATTCATGATGATTAATAATAGTTTTCTTTTCTTAAAATGATTTTGTCTAGTTTTGGTTTTAGAGTAATACCTCCTAAAATTGTGGGAAAATGTTCAGCCCCCTTGTTCACAGAGAGAATTTCTATAGAATTGATATTTCTTCCTTATATGTTAGGTAAAATTCAATATTGAAGGCCCTTAGGGCCTGGAGTTTTCTTTCTGAGTAGGTTTTCGACTTTAGCATCTTTAAGAAATTACCTAATTCATATGGAGTGAACTTTGATAGTTTGGATGAACTTTTTCAAAAACATTATTCAATATAGTTAGATTAAAAAAATTTCTGAAATTTTTGCATATATGCATATATGGGAAATGTTCTTTTATGTATTTATTAACTTTTGAAAATTTACAAATTCCTATTTTTCTAATATGACAGATACCATTGTATGTATTTATTGTGTTCAACTTGATGTTTTGAAATATATTTACATATTGATATACATGTATATATACAGTTAACTAAATAACTAGGTTTAACCATCCCATTTTGTGTGTGCATGTATATGTATATATGTGTGTTTATAATATGTATATACATATACATATATGTACGTACACTATACATTATCACATCATTAGCATTTTTTGTGGTAAGAGCACGTAAAATCCACCCTATTTGCAGTTTTCAAAAGTATGAACTGTCATTAACTCTAGTCACCTTGCTGTAATACATCTCTTGAGTTATTCCTCCTATCTGTTACTGTATATTCTTTGAACAACCTTTCTCCCACACCCCTCTCCCTCCTGTTCTCCCCAGCCTCTGAGAACCACTGTTCTACTTCTGATATAATAATTTTTTTAGATTACTATATGAATGAGATTAAACCTCAGGGAAAAATTTACCTCTTTTGTTGTCAGTGCCCTTATTTTCTGGTTAGTTTAAAACTAAAATTTTCCTATAAGTAGTACTTTTTTGTGTACTTTACAAATTGGTCACTTTGTGATTGTCTTTTAATCTAAAAGGTATTACATTTTATGTTATTTGGTTTCTAACCAAGAGGATTTTAAAAGCCATTCTAGTTATTTTCTAGTTTTATTGTATTAATGATCAGAAAAAAATTAGTAACAATTTTTTGGAGTCACTTAACTAAACGATACAAGGACATTTAAAACTTTTTTATGGTGTTAAAGGAAAATGTGTATGATGTCTTTGTGAAGTTCATATTCTGTAGTATTTGTGAGCTTATTAATTATATTATTCAAATTTTATGTTAATTTTGTCTGCTTTTTCTATTCTAGGGAACAGGGTTTACCATTTCCAATGAATACTGTCAGCTTATCTGTTTCTTCCTACAGCTTTGTCAGTTTTTTAATATATTTTCACTTGATGGTTATTTCCAAATATGTTCATGATATGCATAATTTTGCTTTGCTGTTCATTTTACTAGCTCATAATATTATTCATTGTCTCTTTGCATATTTTTGCCTGAATTTAGTTTTATGAGATATTATAATAGCAATTTTATCTGATTTCTTTATTTCAAATTTATCTTCTATTATTCTGTTTATAAGTTTTCTATCTTTAAGTATGCCTTTTGTAGAAAACATAATATCGGATTTATTTCCTTAATCCCAATTTGAGCATCTGTCCTTTATTTAGTGATTTAAGCTCTTTGCATATGTGGCATTTACCATAATAACAGGGCCCTTTTCTTCCATTTTATTTGGGATCTGTTTTCTTTTGCTGTTTTAGGTGCTGTTTATCCTCCCTATTGATTTCTTGAACTTACTAGCGTATATTTCTCCCCTCAGCAAGACAGAGTGTTTGAAATGTGTCATCACATTCCTATCACAGTTCAGTTTCTACTCTCACTCCATTCCTCCTTCTTCATGTAGATGTCATGTAGAGATTTGGTGTGTCTTAGATATAACTTCCCCGTTTTTTGTCTTATTTTTTTAGACGATAATGAACGTAAAAGTTTGGCAGTTGTTTTATGTCTTTGAGCCCTAGTTTTCTCATTTATAAAGTGAAAATAATCCCACCTCCCTTGTCTTGGTTTTTGGGGGAGTTGTGGTGAATGTGGCAGTTGTAAGAGAGAGCACTTGGTAACATGTGAAGAATCACACCAAAGTTGGTTATTAGTCAAAAGGTGCCTTTACTCTAACACCTTTCCATTTGAATTTCTTCAGGTAGACTTTTAAATCCCATTTCCAGAGTTCAGAATTAATATTCCCCCTTCTTCACTCCATAGCCTAGGTCTCCATATGATGGACCTAAGTCTGTCTGAGTTCCAAAGCTCATACTTCTTGGTAGGCTGTAGCGAAGGAGAGCTGTGTGTAATATCTTTCACCAGGTTTAGCACAGTGACAGGAAAACCTGGTAAGAAGCCTTTAGTACATTGACAAGAGTGGAAGGTGGGATGGTGTTGGAGCTATCATTGATCAGCAAAACAAGGGGCTGCTGTGAGATTGGAGGGAATAGCATTTTCCTTAACAGCAACAACAAAAATCCAGCATACATTGACAAGAGTGGAAAGTGGTAGGTTTTGGAGCTGTCATTGATCACCAAAAGAAGGGGCTGCTGTAGGTTGGTGGGAATAGCACTTTCCTTAACCAAAAAAAAAAAAAAAAATCCAGTGGGCTCTATAACACTTGAAAACAATTTGTAGATACTGTTAAGATTAAAGTGCATTATGACAATATTTGGCTTAATGTAATTGTTTCTCACTTTATTTCTTAATAGGCTCATATTGGCAACTTATTAACATCAAAATTCTTCAGTTATAAGGATTTTGATACTTTATTGTATACATGTGCAGCAGAGTTCGACTTTATGGAAAAGGAGGTAAGATGTGATTTCTAGTTTTCTTTGAATGGATTTTAGCCCATGCATTTTTCATAAAGAGTGCCCTGTTATTTCAGATTCTGTATGTGCTGTTATCTCAGTTTAAAGGAGAAGGAAAATCTGGCTACTTAAACGAAGATAATTCTATTTACATTAGTGCATCTCCCTGAAATATATGGTCTCTTTTCATTTTGGTAATTCGGAAATACCCACTAGACTAGCCACAGTTTTTTGCATGAGTAAACACAGGGGCATTTTCAAGATGTCTTTTCAGAGACAGCTCTCTCAAGCTTTTACATTCATTTTGTGGTGGTTTGAATGATCTCATTTCTTTTAAATATCATTGAGCACAGGTTTTTATTCCAACAACGTTTCTCTTTCTAAAACTTTGAATATGTTTAGAAGGAAACTGGAGAATAGGTTAGTGGATTTGAGATAGAAGCCTGCAATATAACTTAATGGTCTTGAACAAGTGAATCTTATTCTTTGTATTATAGTTCACTAGTTTCTAGTGGCACTCTACAATCATATTGTGAAGATAAAATGAGATGTTACAGAAAAGTACTTTTAGTATTTTAAATAAAATATTATTTGGGAATACTTGATAAGCTTGTTTGGTTCAACAAACATGTATACATTTGCCATTTAAATACCAGCAATGTGGCACTGATTTATTACATATTATTAACTGTGACACATTTTCCATTCGGGCTGCATGTCTGCATGTATTAAATTGGCCAACAATATTTTATGTACATACTTTTTTACCCCTGAAGTCCTACTGTGTTATCCCATTGTCCTGAGTTCCAGACCAGTGGACCATAGTGCAAACTTATCCACTAGCCATTCTGAGCTGAATGGGTCCTGCAGATGGCCAGCTTACTCCAGTTGGCCTATCAGTGTTCATTTATTGTGTTTATGGTTTTGACATATAATGGCTGGTAAAAGGTGTATGAATGATAGTGTTGAGCCTGCTAAAAGAATAGAGTATCTTGTAAGACATTAAAATACATATTCACAGGAGGTAAAGCCTCCTTCAAGGAAGTGGCAAAGGAAAAATAGAAGGCAAACTGCTTCTCCTTTTCCACACCAGTGGAAAATTAGGATATGGTAGAAGTCCCTTAACATTATTGAAGACATCATATGTGCCACTGCAACCTGAGAGTATTAATTATTAGTTCTATGATGAAGCAAATTATTTACCAAGGTATAGCAGACTTCAGTGAACTTGAAGCAAACAGAAAAGCTCTTGGCAGCATGTCATTCCCTACCTCCATGGATATATGAATTCAGGGACTGTGCTTCTGAGACAGTCCTGAGGTGCCAGTTCAGGGAGTGTGTCCTTTTTATGATACATCCATACAGTGGGAAGAAGGGACAATTTTAGCAAGTTATTCCCAAGTGTGGTACCATACTGACATGGAAAGGTGTTTGAGATGTATAATGGAGTGAGCAAAATGATATGATCTTGTTTACCTACAATTAACACACATAAAGTGTAAGAGATCAAAATTCCAACAATGGTTTGGGGTGGGCAGATAATTGAGAGGTGCACAAGATTATGATGTGTAGAGGCTTTGTTATTAAAAACATTTTTGTAGTTTTTTATTTGTTAGTAAAGCAAATATAAAAATATCTTTTTGTTCCCTTCATAAGTATTGGTCATATGTATATTTTTGTGTGTGTTGGAGGGATGGATGAATCAAGATTGTGGGTACCCTCCACAAAATGTCCAGGGAAGCTTAATTCACTTAAAGGAGCTCTACTTAACCTCAAATGAGTAGTAAGCTGGGCTCTCAAGTTAGACAAGTGGCATGCAAAAAGTGAAAAACAATCTCTAGTCACATTTCACACAAGTGTTTAGGAACTGTAGTTTTAGTGTTTCCAACTCAACACTTTGGTGAAATTTGTTTCTATGGAAGTGCACCTTCATTTTTATGATGGGAGTCAGTGGTAGATTGGACCTTTGATAGGTCAATGTTCATATTTCTCTACTTTTGCTTTTAGAAATTTACCTGCTTCATTATTTGAAATGTGGTTTTGTTTGGTTAAAGTACGTTTCCATCTAATAAAGCATGTCTCTGAATTGCAGACTCCTCTGAGATATACAAAGACATTGTTGCTCCCAGCTGTACTTGTAGTATTTATTGCAATTGTTAGAAAGGTACGTCTGTCACTTCAGATCTGTTTCTTACAATAAAACATTTACTTGTTTTTACATAATACTTGCAAATGTTTGGCTCTTTAATAATCAGTGTTTTATATTGATTTATTGAAACATTCTGTATTTTCTTATTGATAGCCCTTGATGAATGCTTACAAGTCTTAAACATAGTTTGCTGTCTGCTAGTGTAACAGACATAGGAACAGGCTGACTCAAGTTTGATAGTCATATATTTTTGGAAGACATGATCAGAGACCATATTGACCCAGATTCAACTTACTTTTGCCTATGCAAATTATTACTGATTTGCTCATAACTTTCATGTAATATTTCCCCCCAAATATTTAACATATACTTTTCTAAATGATTTGTGTAGTGTTCAGTGACTGCTGAATTGTCTTTATTATTAATCAAAAAGAAAAAATTGAGAATTAACAATGTACTGATGAACTAGATAACATGTGTAGGCTTCTAGGTTGGCTTTGATAATGCAGTTCTAAGCCCAGTGTAAATCAAGCCAAAAAGGTTCTAGTCTTCACAGAAGAGCAGGTATGATACTATCACAATTTTCTTAGTAGTTTGTAAACAACTGTAACTGACTATTTCAAGAGAATGAATTCAGATTAACCTATGGTCAAATAAAAAGGTGGTAAGCCCTAAAGGTTTTCTGATTTGTAGCTAGTAATTGGTGTGTTAACTCAATGTTATGTGTTTATAAAATATTCTGGAAATAAGCCAATCCCAAAAAACCAAATACCGAATGGTCTCTCTGCTTAGTGGATGCTGATGAATAAGGGAGGTGGGAATGGGAAACATAAGAGAATTAGAGAAACACTGGACGTGACATGGGGGGGAGGCGGGGGGCGAGAAAGGGGAATGGGTAAAGATGGTTGATAAAAAATATATATAAATACATATATATATATATATATATACTGTTCATTGAAAGTGCATATAAAGGTGTTTAATATGAAGAATGTAATCTGCTTATAATTTTGTGCAAAGTTAGAAAAATTATGATTGTAACAATTTTTTTTTCTATTTGCCTCAACAAATGTTTTCAGTGAACAGTGTGTACAGCTTCTGAAAATTTGTTTTTTTCTGTTATGTTTGATAACATGTA
>CM053407.1:82871417-82910176 GCA_028644305.1 Xerus rutilus | reverse complement strand
GTCTTTAGTCATTGTCCTACAATTCCCCCAGAAAATCATTGGCTCCCAGTTTTTATTAAGGTTTTCTTTTTACAGGCCATTCTTGTGAATTCGGAGGAGTCAGAATACAGTCTCATTGAAATACAGTCTCATTCCCAGAGTTTTTTCTGCTTTTCACCAATTTTGCCTGCTAGAATGATCTTTGGGTGTTTTTGAAGACTTTTTCCCCCCATAAATTACAAACTTGTGTTCTCTTAGAAGAGAAAATATATTTAATTTTGATGTAGATTCTAGGTAGGTAATGCTATTTATTTCTTAAGTGATTAGGTGAATCCTGTTAATATATTATTTTGCCTAACAGTAGGATGTACATTTTACAAATAAAAAGCTTTTCTTTTAAAAATCAATTACAGTAAACTAATTTCCAGAGCAATTTTGTTAAATAAGATTCATTTTTATAAATCTAGAAGTCAAATGGAGGACCATTTAATGCTGATTATTGCTGATATCAAAGTTTGAGACTGTTGCACTTTTAGAATGGTTCTGTTGTGTCTGTTGTGTCCACACAGGGGGTCCCTCACTCTTACAGGTGATAGAATGGTGAAGAATTTAAAAACAGTGAACAAACAAAAAGAAACACCGACACGTGTTAAAGCCACACCTCTTCTCTTAGGAATCTTGTGCTAGTCTGCCCTCAGCTGTCAGCCTCACCATTGCCCCTTAGTAGGAACTCCTGTGAGGAATTTACTATTGTCCTGATTCTTCTGTATGGTCTTTCTTCTAGTTCCATTCCATGTTTTCTTCCAAATCATGTCAGTTCTGTCCTTTTAATCTTAAATTTTATGCCCACATATTTTTCTTTGAAGAGCCAGAACGAAAATAGTATACTCAATGTATAGTCGAAAAGCAGCTGAAGAAGTGAAGCGAGAATTGATAAAGTTAAAAGTGAATTATTACATTCTAGAAGAGTCATGGTGTATAAGAAGATCCAAGTGAGTATTTGACACAGTTAATATTTTATAATCCTAGAACATGAAGAGTTTAGGCTCAAGGCAGGCGTTTTGGTTTTCCCAGAGTTCACTTAGCAGAGTACAGCTACAGGTGTCAGTAATATCCCAAAAGTAAATTTAGGTTCTGAGTTGACTGTATAGAAATGCTGCATCTGGGTAACTAGACAGCAGATGACAGACAGAATCCTGCTATTGAAGGACCAAAGCTTTCTTCCATGAGGAGTCCAGCACACGAGCAGTTTCACCAGATAACAAGACTATTTTATGGAACACTATTTTATGGAACACTATCATTTTAAAGATTCTCAGTGTATCTGTAGCTATTTCTGTGCTGTATCTGTGGCTTGATTATACTTGCCCACTATATATTTCATTAATATACAAGGCTATTAAGACAAAATAGTGTGCAAATAGTTCTATTACATAACATCTATGCAGCTTTGCCCAAAAAGGAACTAAAGTGATTATTAACTGCTTTTTCTATGAATATGTACCAGATTACTTGAATTTAATCAGGATTCATAGAAAATGTTATTGTTCTTATAGTTTAGAAAATGCTTTAAATACTTACAACAATGTCAATTGAAATGTGTATGTATATATATACATATATATAAAATTCATATATTCACCTTTAATTTATAAATTTAGGACAAGAAAAGGTATAAGCACAACAATGTTATAAAGACATAATAAATCCATAGTGGGCTAATATTTGCAGTAGGAAGAAAACTTCTTGACAGAGCTTTCTGCAGAATTGCGAACTTTATTTTCTTGGGCTTCAATTTTCTTCATGTTACTGGAACATAAAAATAATTTTCATAGTATTTTTTCTTCCAAGTTAGCAGTGAACCTTGACTCAAGATTCTTCAGTTATTTTTCTAGACCCTAGTATTTTGAATATGTGCAAATTGCAGAGGCTTTGCATTCTGAAGTGTTGGGAAAGCTCTTTGGATTTGTATAACTGTAGTAATGTCATGTTCTGATAGGCCGAACACTGTTTTGCATACACAAGAAGGAATATGAAGACAGCAGCTATTCAACTGGCTTCAGATCACTTATGAGTACAGAGATTCACAAGCTGGGTGCTGTGTTTCCCCATCAGGATGTGGATCTGCCATAGTTGTGTTGGTTCCAGCAGGAGTCCAGAAGCATTTCTCTTATCTGTTTTCCCCACTCATTAACACTATCAATTTCCTCAAGCTTTCAGCCAGACTGCATGCTCTCAGGAGACCTTGGGCAGGTCTGCTTTGAGCAACCTGAAACAATACAAAAACTGTTCTTTGTGACCAGGAAGCAAATAGGACACTTGAGAGGAAAAGGAAGAGGGACATGTTGATATCTACAGTAGAAAGAATTGAGTTAATTTCTTTCTTTTTAAAAAATTATTTAGTTGTAGATGGACACAATACCCTTATTTATTTTTATGTGGTGCTGGAATTGAACCCAGTGCCTCACATGTGCTAAGCAAGTGTTTTACCACTGAGCTACAACCCCAGCCCCAGCAAGTTTTGTTTCTTGACAAAATTTCCTACCAGAATTGGAATTTTCTTTATTGCTGTGACCTTCACTCTCCATTGGTCATGCCAGCCAGAGACATCCTGTGTTGCCTAGGTTGTTTGCACTCCTGTCCTTAAGCAATCCTTGCTCAGGCTCTCAGATGGCAAGGACTACAGATGTGGACCCCTATGTCCAGCATCATTAATGTTATTAGAAAATACAGCTGGATGACTTGGGGAAACCTCAGGAAATTTACAGAAGGTCTAAAAGGCATTGTAGCAGGCTCATAGAGCTCACAAAAGCAGCCTTTGCCTTTTTTTTTTTTTTTTTTCCTAAAAGCTATTCAACTCTGGAAAACTCAGAGTAGTTTTCTACTTCCTGTGTTACTCACTCTTTACTACTTCTGTCTCTTCAGTGTTGTAACACATTGACCTTGACTAGCTTGAGAAAATTAAAATGTGAAAACCACAAGCCCAGCCATATTATCATAGATGTTCAAGTGCATGGAATCCATTATCAGTGAGGACACACCCCAAAATATGCACTGGAACCCACTTCATGGGGACATTCATTGGCAAAACTTCCCTGAGAGTTAATCTGACAAAGGCAAAATGAAAAGTTATGCAGTTCTTTGACTGAATGATAATACTGCCTCTAGATGCTTAACTTACAAAAGAAAGATAAGCATGGAAATGCTGATAACAGCATTGCTTTTAATTATAAAATGGGAAACAATTATAATGTCCATTCATAAAGGAGAGGTTAAATAACACAACCTAAAACTATTAAAACCAATAAAGTAGGTTTTTATTTACTAAGATGAGGAAAATAGCCTAATTTTATTGTTCCAAGTTCGAGAATAATCCCATTTTCATGAAAACAATCCTGGAACATCTGTACATATAAATATTTTCTTGTCTGTAATTGTATGATCATAGAAAAAAGTTTTGCAGAATATATGCTGAATGTTTATAGACGTCACCTCTGGGAAATGATATTGGAGATGACAGTGACTTTTAGTTTTTTACTTTGTTTAGTTCTGTATTTTGATATTTTTATAATGGCAAATTACTTTAAGATTAAAGCTGTTATTAAAAAAAAGGGGAAGCAGCTACTCCCCTGTTACATGGGAGAGAGCAGGGTGGGATTGCCACTGAACTTGCAGAACTTGTTGGAAATGGTTTTTTCTGTTATTTCAAAAATGAGTGAAGCAACTATGACAAAACATTAGCAGTGGTCAGTTCTTCATGGTTTTTCATATTTTTCTGTTTCGTAAGATCTCTCAAGGACCAAATAAGAAAGTGAACTTTATCAGACTCCAGAAGTTATATCTGTGAAAAGTGTTCTTGATTTAAAATAAATGGTGAAATTTTTTTGAAGCATTTATTTAGGCAAATACCATTTGGTACCAAACTCCGTTACACCATTCTTTATAAAAATGTATTGCCTTAAGATTGAATTTTGCATTTCGCCAAGATATAGGCTTAAAACTACCAGCTTTTCTTTACATTAACACATGTAGAATATAATTAATGCAACTTCCCTGTAAACTAAGCATATTTACCACTTATAACTTTTTAAAAAATCAGTACATATTTGTATGTGCTGGGCATGATGCTAGATACCTGATTTCTCTCAATCCTCACAACAAATATATGTCATGGGCATTTCACAAATGTAGAACCTGAGATAAGTGAAAGAAACAACCCAACACTGCATTCTTGTTAAATAACTGGGGCAGAATTTCACTGAGGTATCTCTTGCTCCAGCACCTGCATGCATGTATTCTGCAGGTCTGTTTCTCTCTTTATAGTCACCTCTGCTGCATTACCTTGTTCTAAAGAGGCATTATGGCAGCTTACTAAAATGTAAATAACTGTCATAGGATTTTTTAAAACTAAGTTAAGTAGAAAAAAATGAAATGAGATTAGGAATGTAAAAAGTATGCCCTGCTTTATCTGTAGAGATACAATGTGCAGTGATTGTTAATGGGTACGTTCATTTTTTTCTAGGCCTGGTTGCAGCATGCCTGAAATTTGGGATGTGGAAGATCCTGCCAATGCTGGGAAAACTCCCTTATGTAACCTCTTGGTGAAGGAATCAAAGCCTCACTTCACCACTGTATTCCAGAACAGTGTTTACAAGGTCCTAGAAGTTATAAAAGAATGACTACTACTTCATGACCTGCTGCCTACAGAGAATTACATCAGTAATGGTTTTAATGTTTTGCTAATAAGTCATGTATTGTTTTTAATTCAAATCCCAAAAACTTTTATAGGTAATTGTTTTCAAATGGAAAACATTTTATTTGGTAAATTTGAATGTTATTCTGATTGTGAAAATGGCATATACCCTTATCAGTTGGTTACCATTTCAGTGCATCCCTTAAAATTTGCTATGCAAATGAGTATATGCTTGTACTTGACTTCAATATTTGTGCTATAGTGAGCAAAGCCAGCTATGTAAAAATATATGATGGGTCATGACAAAGGCGATATGAAAATGTATATGAAATGTCAGTTCTGAAGTATGTTGGGGCTTTCTTTAACAGTTTATGGACTATTAATGCCCCTTGCTTGCTTTTTCGCCTCCTGCTCTTGTCTTTGGACAGTGCAATGTTCATGTAGGTTTTCAGGCCTATCACTTGAGTTATAGTAGATGGCACAAATGTGGGTATTTGCTTTCTGAAACTATTGGTTTATCTCACTTCCTCATTATGTTCATTGTGTTCTCTGTTGCTCTTGTGAATGGGGCCTTTCCTGCCCATTTTTAATCCACACTCTTGAAGCTAGTGGTTAGGACCAAATCCTTCTAACTTCTAACCATATGGCATTATTGTGTCTCTATACCTATCCACAAGGTTTTGTCAGATAAGCACTATTTACTCAAGTTGCTTATCGAGTACTTATTCTTGTTTAAAAAAAAATAATGGTAACTATTTTTCTTATTTTTAGTATTATTCAAATGTTTATATTTTAATGCCTTTAAACCACTTTAAAATTTTTTCATGTTTAATTCTAGTTTTTTAACAAAACTATTTTGAACAACCCCAAACATAATGCATCTACAAACTAATGTATATTCAGGTTGACATAATTTACAATAGACTATAGTATATGGTAATTCTTCTTTTACTACTAAGATATAATGAAACACGACTAACTTTTCTGTCAAAAAAGTAAATGAATAATTATAAATGAATGGAGTTTTTCTGTTTTACTTTCAGATTGCCTGTCTTTATTAAGACAAAGCCTTAAGCCTTATGTTATAATTTTGGTTGTAAAAACCATCATTTCAGTATGAGGAATGAGTATGTTCCATCTTCCTCTTTATTCTTTTCTTTTTTTCTTTTGAAAAATTTCGAAACCTGCATCGAATTCCTCATATAAATTTTTGTTTCTTAGAAATTAATTTGTGTGAAGTGAAATTGTTCAAATGATGAATCTTCGTTGTTTTGAGAAAGAGTTTTCAGGTTTTAAATTCTAAGCAAACCATGATTGTGGCTGACTACACATTTAATTATACAGTGTTCTCTTTATTAACCACAGGCAGATTAACCTGATTGTGGATTGTCCTTGAGACCTGAGTCCTCAGGGATGCTTTCCGGTGCCCACTCCTGGGAGCCACAGAAGAGCTGTTCTCTTTCTGCCTTCTTACCAGAGCCCAAGGACAAGCCTGGTCTGGGGGAAGCACTAGTTTGCTTGTGTTGGTCAGCTGCAAAGACAACATGCACAGCTGAGTGTACCCTCCGTGAGGGGCGCCGTCTCCAGCCTTGCCCCAGAGTCGGCACCTCCCAGGGCTTCTCCTTACCTGGAGTCAGCCCAGGAGATTGCTTCTGTCAATGTTCTGCAGATGTACAGTCACTCTTTTTCATTTGCTACTTGACCATCTTATTTCTTAGGCTTTTGCCAGTTTTCAAAAAACAGGGAAGCAGCTGGGGAATTTTTGGATTAGGAGTAATATTTGATCAATAGAGCAGCAATCCAGAAAAATGGGAAGAAAGAAAGCACTTGGGGCTGAAGAGAAGAGAGTCAACATGGGTGGGAGAGGGCAGGTGTGCTCTGTATTCTCTGCAGTTCCTCACTGAGTGCACTGCTGTTGCATATCCAGCAAATAAGGATATTTTTTCCACCATACTTTTAAAGTCATTCTCTATTCTTACCCTCTAACAATTCCCTTCTTAGTAAGTTCACATGTAATGATTGGAAATTCTGTATAGCAAAAACCATTAAAATACTGTTATAATTGTTTCATGTGCTGGGAAACATTAAAAGCAGTCTAAATTAGTTTTTTCTGGAAGAATTCTTTTGTAACGGTATTTCTTAATGTAACTCAACCAGCAAGCTCAGCTTATATTTTAGGTGAGTCAGTTTAGAGCAGAAGCCAGAGGGACCACGGCACACTCAGCCTCGAGCACCTCCAGTAGCAGCCGGTGCTGTAGGATATTAAGTACTTTTATGGTAACATGGAGTAGTAGTAGGTACAGCATACATGACAAAGCAGTATTAAAACTCAGTATTTTACATATTTTTATCTCTTAAAAGTATTTTTGCTTTAGTATGGGGAAAGGAAAGATGAGCAAAGAGGCGATTGAAAATGCTCTTGCTATGATACTTAAAAAAAAAAAAAAAAGCTGGGGCAATGTTTCCATAAAAAGATAAGCCTCTAAAAAAATGCTTGGCAGAAAAAGTGTGCTATGAAAAAGTAGGCCAGTGACATTAAGAAGAAAATGAAAGGATGTATCAGGAATAAATTGATATTGTGTAGGAGTATTGTATTTTTATGAATTTTATGCCACTTGTTTACATGTACTATATATGTTAAATAAAAAAGATCATGAAAATGTAGAAAGTGGTTTTCTTGCCTTCTATTTTCATTTCCACCTTGACAGTGAGCATATGCAGTCTTCTTTATGGTCAGATAACTATGAACTGGTTTGAACCAGATTGCAGCCATGAAAAAAGGGAAAATATTTTAGTACGTTCACAAGACTCCCTGTTCTTCATTGGTGGTGATAGGCACAGGGATTATCCAAACTTTTCTTGTATTTATGGCAAGAGTCACTGGTACTACTTTATCTAATTTTCAGCAAGGGACATTAGTGTTAGGGATAAATACAGAGTGGCTGAAAGTTTTTTTTAATATACGTTAAAGAGCAATTTGGTATCATACTTTGGTGTCTAAATTGTAACTCCATGTTTTTGTGTTATTGTTTCATTTTTTTGGAGGAAGTTCAGTTTAACTTTGTTCATTCCTGCATAACTAATTTCCTAACAGTGGCGCCTTGATTCTGACATCTTTGGGACATGAGATTTTCTAACCCAATCTTTCTCAAACTAAGCAGGCATCAGAATCACCTGGAAAATCCAAAGATTGCTGGCCCTCCCACAAAAGTTTCTGGTTCCCTCGGTCTAAGGTGGGGACCCCAGAATTTGCATTTCTTTGCATTTCTTAGGTGGCATTGCTTCTGTTTGTTTTGGGATGACATTGAGAACCACTGCTCCAGTGGATGGGTGGGAGCAGGCTACCTGAAAGGTTGGCCTCTAAGGGGCATTCCATTCCTGACATGACATCCTACTCAGGCACATTTGGGTTATTCCAGCATCTGGAACTAATTATTCATACTTCCTATATTAACTCTTTGAAGACATTGCTTCAGTGGGTCTTGCAAGGAGCAAACAACGGATAAAGAACAAATAAGGTAATTCTTAACCAGAGCACTTTGGGGTTATGAATTTATCTATCTATCTATTTATCTATCTATCTATCTATCTACCTACCTACCTACCTACCTATATTTTTTTATTTATTCACACCAGGCCGCTTAACCACTGAACCACATTCCCAGCCCTTTTATGTATATATTTTTTTTGTTGAGATAGGGTCTTATTAAGTTGCTCAGGGTCTTGGTAAATTGCTGAGGCTGGATTTCAACTCACTACCCTGCCTCAGCCTCCTGAGCTGCTGGGATTATAGGCATACACCACTGCACCTGGCTGTCATTTAAATATTTTGAAGTTGTAAATTGGTCCTTGTTTCTTTTCAGTTTAGAGGTGAAAATATTTTGAATTATAACTTTATTTTGTAATGTTACTCTGCCTAAAAGAAAACAGATACACTCAGTGATATGTGGTTATTCAAAAAATATACATATATATAATATTCCACTTTATTGCTTTTGTTTTGGCCCCAGAAATTTTCAGTATTCTCTCTCTATTAAAGGGCAGCTGAGAATCAGTATGAGGTCACAGATTGCCTACTTTCTCTTTTCTGCCTTCCCTTTCTCCAGCCCCCAACTAAAAGTTCCTAATTTAAGCCAGTAAAATTGCTCTCAGAGCAGAAAAAGAGCTACTTCTAAACTGCATTTCACTCTTGAATTGGTTTTAATCTCAAAGCACTATATCAGGACAAATACGTTTTTGCATTCAAAGTTGAAAAGAATATTATGGTACAGAATGGTCTTGGAAACTCCTTCTACATTTCCTCTCATGAGAGGGATTTTAGACTTCTAAATGAATTCAAGAGTTGAAGACTTTCTCTTAAGATTTTGAGTCATTGTATAATTAAGAGATAAGATTTTTCTTTTTTAATTAAGAGATCAGGATAGCATTGTATTGTCATTGCTTTCAAAGCAAATGTTTTCTGTGCTCAGTTCCCTCTAACCAGAAAGTTTAATTACTTTACACACTTTGTTGTTAAAGTGACTTTTAAATAAGTGGTAATGATACACAATATTCTGTTTACTTGGGCATCCTCTTTTAATACAGCATAATATTTCATTGATTTTTAATACCTAGGTACTGTTTTTTTTGTTGTATCCATATTTAATAACTGGGGGAAAGAGTTGAATTAAACAAAATTAAGTTTACTTAGTTGTTATGCTGATTCCTTTGACAGCTATAATCCTTATCCATTTATTTAAAAATTGGAAATGAATATTAAAAAATGACCATTTCTGAATAGATTTGGCACCATGCCATGGGAACTTATTAAAGAAGGAAAAACAAAAAACTTGTAGCTGACCCTTGAGCCCACTTTATTGGCCTAGCTGTCCCTGGAGTGTGAGGTTCTGTGTTGACCGCGTAAGTCTTCACTTTTGACATCTGCTTATTCACCAGACTTTGTATTCAGATACTCCCTCTTGCCCAGGAAAATTGTCCCAGGAAATGCAATTTAAATTGCCCTCCAGCATTTTACACAGATAATGAATTTGGCTTTTTCTATCAAAAGTCTCTATGGTGTTATTCTCAAACATGTTTGCACAATGGAATTACTTGGGAACTTTAAAAGATCCTGAAGTTTCCCACCCCTAAAGGGGTTTGCTGTGAGATTTGGAATTTTCTTTTATATGTCCCCAGTGATTCTAATGCATAGTGCTAACATTTTAGAACCTGCCCTGCCCACCTCACCTCTGGGTATCCACTCCTTCCCAAGGCTGTCCAATCAAAGCATGAATGGTGTGCAAGTCTCTCAGCTATACATTCTCTTGATATTAGTGATTGATTGCTAATATTTACATTATACCAATTATGGAACCTAGTGTTGAGTGGATTTATTAAGGCAAGAATTTGTTTAATTGTGGTTCTCTATCCATAACACTTATTTGTGAGCCCTGATTAGAGTGTCAATGAGAAATCAAAAAAAAAAAAAAAAAAAGGAAAAAGAAAAAAATTGTGGAGGACAACACACATTTCGTCTCTCTGGAGTTGCTTTCTTATTTTTTCTAGAATATGCTTTTCTTGATCAATATCTGCTTCAAGATGTACTCAGATGTTACCTTCTCTGTAAAGCCTGCTCCAGCTACCTACGCCTTGACTGAGTGAAATGCCTCCCCACTGCCCGTGTTCCCATCACCCCTACATTACATGCATGCACAATCATTGACATTTTTTTCCTACTGTATTTGTCCTTACAGATGAAACCTATGTCTTATTCCATCCTGAATCCACAGTGCCTCCTAGCATAGTTCCTGGCAAGTGATACTCTTAATGATCTTTGAAATAAACCACACCTTATAGTATAATGTGGTAAGTTCCACATGGCACTAAAAAATAAATATTTTTAAAACTAGATGAAATGGAAGTTAATGTATTCTAACCATAAAGGAAAAAAAAGAAAACACAGGACGTCTTCAGATGAGATTAATATCAGAAGAAAAATGTTCTTGACAAACAACTAGGTACAGATTGACCCCAGAACACAGCTTGGCTAGAAGCGTTGGAAAACAACATGGCAAAGAGATACATCTGATTCCGGGTCAATGAACCAGGTCTTCATTCACTTGAGTTTGGTTGTTTGACCAGGATACTATGATGGCCAGCTCCGGGTACATTTGCCTCTGACCAGGGAGCAGAGAGCCCTGGTAATTTGGTGAAAGTGGGAGTCAGAATTTTCCAAAGGAGGGAAAGAGACGTGTGTTGTTACTAAGTGAAGATGGTAGGCACAACTACTATTATCATAACAGAGCATCTAGATTGGAATTCTGGATTCATCCTTTATATACTATGTAAGATAGAGCATGTTTCTTCATTTGAGCATTAGTTGTCTTTCAAAAGGATATGCCTTCTAGGATAAGAAATAGAAATAGGAGGAAGAGATGAACCCAAACCACAGGAAGGAATTTTAACTTATCTCCCTTCAAAACTCATATAGTAAGCAGGACAATAGATCAGTAAGAAAATGCATGAGTTGAGTAATAAGAAAAGCAATCTTGACTTAATGCTCAGATATAGGACAACTAAAACCCCAAAATGAAGAATATACATTCTATTCACACATAGGACATTTCTGAGAATTGATAATAAAACATGAACTCTAGGAAAGCAGAACTTTTTTATCTGCTTTGTTCACCAATGTAACTCAAATGCTTAGCAAAGTACCTGGCATACCCTTAAGTTGAAAATCAATACAAAATAAACACTGTTTGAAATAGTCCATAAGCCAAAGTACTTATTTGAGAAAACAAATACGACAAAAATACACCACAAATAGCAAATGGAATATAGTTAAAGCAGGTCTAGAGATACAAGGTCCCCCCCCCCTCCTTTTTATTCTAAAATGCACACATTAGGCCAAAAATCAAATATCTATGTCAGGTATGTAAGTAATAGTGGAATAACCACCCTCTCCCTCATTGAAGGAAATAAGGAGTAAAAATTGATTAAATAGAGATCAAGCATGTCAAAATTGTTTTGAAACCATCATCAAGAACAAAGTGAGAAGGCATAGGAAACTAGCCAATGGCAAATCACAGAAGCTTCAGAGGACAAACAAAGAGGAGAATATTACAAACAATGCCAATAAATTTGGATATAGACTCCGGCACCTGCTCATTCCCTCACTCACTGCTTCCAGAAGGTGCCGGAGAAGAACAGACATTCCCCAGACCATGGCATCCGCTGAAGGTTAAAAATAAATTTAGATACATTTGAAGGTGGTGGAAGTGAATTAGGCAGCAAGTTCTAATCTCCTCACAACACAGAAAGTAGGCAGCAAAAGAAAAGCAGATTTGAGAGAAGTTTATTATAAGTCTATACCTGAATTTAAGAAACCAGGGGGAACATTTGCAACAAGTTTTTGTTTCTTATCAGGTTGGATAGAATGAGCCTTGGCTCTGAAGTGATTATAGTAAACAGGGCTTAGTGGAGTCTCCTAAAGTGGTGCTGAAGTCACTTAAAATATCATTATCTGGATATTCACCCAACCCGGGGCTCTTAAGAGAAAGAAGCTCACAAAGTAGCCCTTCACTTAAAAGAAGTGAGAGCTATACCAAAAGATGGATAGACATACAAACAATATGAAAATGCAAAGGAATAAACCATCCCAAACAGCCCATAATGCTTCAACAACAGACTTCATTGATAACACAGTGGAGAAAATGTCAGAGAAGGGATTCAGAAAGTTCATAGATAAATTGTTCTATCAGCTAAAATATGTAAGGCGTGAAATCAGAGAGAAAATACAGGAAGTGAGAGATCAATAAAGAGAGATTCTGAAAAGGAACCAAATGCAAATCCTCTATAGAACAATAAACCAAATTAAAAATTCAATGAATAATGTTATCAATAGATTACACTACTTTGAAGATAGATTTTCAGGCCACAAAGACAAAATAAATAATCTTGAAAATAAAGTCAACCATAAAGAAAAGAGATTGAGACCATCAACAGAATATTTAAGAAATCTGGGATAACATTAAAAACCCAAAGTTCTACCAGACCTTTAAAGAAGAACTAGTATCAATCCTCCTCAAATTCTTTTATGTAATAGAAAAGGAAGGAATAGTGCTAAACTCATTCTATGAAGCCAATCTCACCTTAATACCAAAACCAGACAAGGATATCAAGGAAAGAAAACTTCAGACCAGTATCCTTGATGAACATAGATGCAAAGATTCTTAATAAAATTTTGACAAACCACTTTAAAAAACATTAAAAAGACAGGGCACCATGATCAAATGGGTTTCATCCCCAGGATGCAAGTTTGGTTCAACATATGCAAATTAATAAATGTAATTCACCATATAAATATAGTTAAGACAAGAATCACATGATTATCTCAATAGAAGTAGGGAAAGCATTTGACGAAGTATAGTACCCATTCATGTTTAGAACACTAGAAAAACGAGGCATAGAAGAAAGTTACCTCAATATTGTAAAGGCTATATAAGATAAACCCCAGGCCAATAGTATTCTGAATAGAGAAAAACTGAAAGCATTTTCTCTAAAAAACAGGAACAAGATGAGGATACCCACTTTTACCACTTCTATTCAACATAGTTCTTTGAAACTCTGGCCAGAGCAATCAGGCAAAAGAAGGAAATTAAAGCAATACAAATAGGGAAAGAAGAGCTCAAATTTTCTGTTTGCTGATGATATGTTCCCATGTTTAGGAGACTCAAAAACTTACAGGCTCATAAGTGAATTCAGCAAAGTAGCAGGAAACAGGATCAGCATTCATAAATCAATCACGTTACTATACTCCAATGATGTATCTGCTGAAAAAGAAATTAGGAAAACTATTCCATTCACAATAATCATTGAAAAACAAAAGAACTTGGGAATCAAAAGATTTGAAGGACCTCTACAATGAAAATTATAGAACACTGAAAAAAAGAAATTGAAGAAGTCCTTAGAAAAACATGAGATAAGGGCTATCTGGTTTTCCTACCAGATAGCAAGATTTATTATTTCAGTTGTACAAGTATATAAACAAAAAAAAAAAAAACAAAAAACAAAAAAAAAAGTATATAAACAGTTGTTTAATAGAACAGAATAGATAGGGGCAAACCTCTGCATACATTTAATAAATGAGGCTGCAAAAATTGATGACATATGAAAACAGTAATACTGAATCTCTACCTCACATCATACACAAAAATAAAATTCAAGATGGATTAAATTTCTAAACATAAGTGACAATACTATAAAACTTAGACGACAATATAGGATAAATATCTTTACCTCCTTAAGAAAGAGTTCCTAGCCGGGCGCGGTGGCCCAAGCCTGTAATCCCAGCATTTTGGGAGGCTGAGACAGGAGAATCGAGAGTTCAAAGCCAGCCTCAGCAATGGCGAGGCGCTAAGCAACTCAGTGAGACCCTGTCTCTACCCAAAACACAAAATAGGGCTGGGGATGTGGCTCAGTGGTCGAGTACCCCTGAGTTCAATCCCCAGTACCAAAAAAAAAAAAAAAGTTCCTCATAGAAAGATGTCTTAAGGCCCACTCCCCTCCAAAAACAACACTTATCTGTAAAGGATTATTCAATTCGCTGCTGGGGTAATAATTCTTGTTTACTTAAAGACATCATAAAGGGAATGAAGCACACCATGATGTTCAGAAGATATTTATGACTTCTATACCTGACAAAGGACTAGAATCCAGAGTAGAAAACCACAAACTAGGGGGGAAATGCTAAAAAATGAAGACATGGGTATTGAAAACAAAATTAAAAAATGACTCGTAACTTCAAAAAACATCCAAGCTACTTATAATCATGGAAATTCAAAGTAAAACCATAATATTATTTTTAGCTCATAACATTGGTAAAAATTTTAATACTGAAAAACAGAACAGCACTTTGAAGTAAATGGCATTTCCCAATAAATTTGAGATCACATGCTGTGAAACAGCATATTCATTCCACATGGGTAGCTCAGAGACTTCCTACATATGTAGCCGCAGGAGACATGTAGAAGCTGTTCGCTGAATGAAAAGCACCAAACCGGGTTAGTGAGCATACCTCAGAAGATGGGATGGGGAGTGGCATATGGAGGTCTTCAAAGTTAGAGGTCATGTTCTTGAACTTGAGTAGTGGGTATGTGGATGTAATTACATTTCACATTTGCTCCCTGACTTACAAGGGGTTATATCTTGATAAACCCATCCTAATCTGAGAATAACTTGAAAATGCAGTGTTAGCAGCACAGTGCACAGCAGTGTTGTTTGTTCCCGTTGTGACTGAGTAGCTCATGGGGCTGCAGCTTGCTGTGGCTGCCCAGCAACATGAAAGAATATTTTTCACTGCATACTCATAGCCCAGGAGAAGATCAAAATTCAAAGTGCAGTTTCTTTGAACAAATGCACATCATTTTTGCACCATTGTAAAGTTGAAAAATCCCAAAAAGAACCAGTATTTCCCTTGGTTCCTTGGTGGACCCTCAGTTCAGTATGAAGGGAAAAGCCAAATGAAGGAAACAGGAGTCTTGTTTATGAGACCAGCAGTGGCCACTTAAGGTAATAAAACTACAGACCATTAGAAGAAAGTATTTGCAGATAAGATTGAAGCCAGCATCTCTTTTTTTTTAAATAGTTTTTTATAGTTGTAGATGACAGCATGCCTTTATTTTATTTGCTTCATTTTTATGTGGTGCTAAGGATTGAACCCAGTGCCTCACACATGCTAGGCAAGCATTCTGCCACTGAGCTACAGCCTCAGCCCCAAAGCTAGCATCTTTTTACTAATAAAGAAACAGGCTCTGAGAGAAGTGATTTAGCTTGTCTCACACTGGTAATTAGTAGGGAAGCTGAAGTTTGAAAGTTGATTCTTACATCACAGCTAAAAACATACCCTTCACCATGATATGGGCAGGAAGAACATGAGCTTGGAAACACATTGAATCTGGATTAAAGTCCAGACTCTGACATTTAGTCATATGAGCTAGCACAAATCAGTTCTATTCCCCAAAGCCCATTTTCTCCTAAATAAGGTGTGGATAAGAAATAAGGCCAGTCTTGCAAGGCTATTTTAAAGTTTGCATGAAGTATATTATACAAAAGTGTTATAGTCTGGATGTAATAAATGTTACCTCCTTTCTTACATCCCACCCATGAGAGAAGCAAATGAGAGGGCTAAAATGATGTGACATCATCAGCCCAACACATCCCCAGGCAGAAAAGCACACGCTAGCATGAAAGATTGAGCCCTGGACTTCTGTGCACATGCTTGCTGATAGGACACACTGATATTTCTAGTTCAATATCTTCTTGATGCCCCTTTCTATTTGTTTTTAATATTCATACTGAATTTATTTCTGGTTCCAGATGAGTAGACCATTCACTTTGCTTATAGGCAAGTCATTACATTGTTCTCTGTTTACCTCAGACACACAAAGATTTTATCATCTAACAAAAATCATTCAGATGATTTTGTTATCATCTAAAGATCTCTATGAGAATCAAAAGATTCCAGCTGAACAAATATTTCTGCTCAGAACCTATTTCCTAAAACTGAGAGGCTTTGTCCTTCAAATCTGTGGGCAAAGCATTTTCTTTTTGGAAGAACAACTAAATTTTTAATTGATTTTTCCTTAACCTGCCTCTCACTGACTGCTATCTATCCCGGACTATGGAATTTTAACCTGGGTGGAAAACAATTGGAATACCATTACTACTCTGGGGCGGGGAGCACTATATGACACCATCTCTCTGCTCCCACTTAATCTCCTTTGCTTGGTTCAAGGGAGAGGTGTGTAAGGCTAGGGCTTTGTGGTTCCTGCCCCAGGCCATCTGGGGGTTGGCCGAGGGGTACTAGGCATATTGCTGACCCCAAATCTGACTCCTCTGCCTATCAAGGTGTTTATAAATCCGCTATTAGAAAGGTGGTCTTTGAATTAACATTAATTTTTGAATTTTATGAAAAAGAAAGCAAACCTGCCCCTGCAGTTCTAACACATTAAGCCTCTCTGAGTCATTAATATAGAGAGTCTGGGCCAGTGGAAAGGTCAATCATGAGCCAGATGCTCCCAGATTCTCATTCCAGCTTTGCTTTTTGCTACCTAAAATCTTTAACTTATGTAAGCCTCAGTTTCTTCATCAGAAAGTGTGGAACTAACACTACTTGCCTTTCAGATTTGTTCTAAGAGGTGGTGTCAAGACACCCATACAATGCCCAGCACTCAAACAAGGACATTCCATAAATACCATTATTACTGCATCTGTATGGAAAGCCTCCTTCTTAAGGAAGCTGGATGGAGCCAGGCATGGTGATACACACCTGTAATCTCAGCAACTTGGGAGGCTGTAACGGGAGGATTGCAAGTTCAAGGCCAGCTTTAGCAACTTAGTGAGGCCCTAAGCAACTTAGCAAGAGCCTGTCCTCATATTAAAGACTTAGTCCCCAGCTTGATGCTATTGGAAGATGGTGGAAACTTTAAGAGGTGAGTCCTAGTGGCAGGTCTTCAAATCATTGGGCGTGTAAACTTGAAAGGGATTGTGGGACCCTGGGCCACCTCCTTTCCCACTTTTACTTCCTGGCTGTGAAGTGAGCAGTTTTGCTCTCCCACATACTTCCATTGTGATGTGCTGCCTTGTCACAGGCGCAAAAACAGTGGGACCAATCAATCCTGAACTGAAACTTCTAAAACTATGAGCTAAAATAAACCTTTTCTCTTTATAAGTTGTTTATCTTGGCTGTTTGTTACAGTACTGAAAAGCTAATACATTATACACGAGACAAGGGTCAGTCTGGAGGCATCTGGATGCTGAGAATGAGGCAGAGTCAAGGGAAAGGCAGGAGTTGGTGGCTAGAGCCCTCCGCAGGATGTGGCATGCCTTCACTAAGGCTGGCATGCTGGCAAGATGAACCTTGGAGATAAAAACCACCTGGAGAAGCCAGGAGGATTTCTGATTATCATCTCACTGGAAAAGAACATCCACCAAGGTCCATTTGTAGGCTTTTAGAACTTTTGTCACTTTACCACAATGTATTTTTGCTCTTTGCTGAGGGGTTATGTGACTTGCTTTAAGTCCCTAGAACTACCTCACAAAGGGATCTCTTGTGGGAAAGCATAGGTTTCATTGAAAAGTCTGTGTAGACTGCCTGGCTGGGGAAGAACCTGAACAACCATGCTCAGGAACATAGGCGGGGAGGAGAGGTAGGAACAGTGTGTGGAAGCCTGACGTCACCTACGAGGGTTCAGAGGCAATGGAGATATCCAATCTGAAGCACTCAGGACGGTGGAGTCCAGACTCAAACTTCCCAGATGGGAAATCAGAAGAAACTGAAAAGCAGATCGGAATGGGGAAGTGTCCAGAGAGGAAACGCTGCATACCTCCTGGCCACAATTCAGGCTATCCCAAGAGGGCACAGGAGCCCCAGGGGAGCAGAGTCCAATAGTTGTTTTTGCAGTGATGGAAACATTCCGTATCTGTGCTGTCCAATAAGGGTGGCTACTAGCACAAGCTGTTATCAAACACTTGAAGCCTGGACAATGTGGTTGAGAAAATACATTTTAATTTTTTTAAAATTTTAGTTAAAATTTAAATAGCCACATGTGGCTAGTGGCAATCATATTGGACAGTGCAGCCCTCAGTGTCTGGCTGCTTAAAACTTGCAAGAGCTTACGTCTCTTGAATTGATTATATTCCATAGAGTGAGGGTGGCTGGTTCGCAAGACTCAAGCTCAGACAGGAAGGGCTGGGCCAATGGAGAAGGACTGCTGTACTTCTCTCTTTTATGTATAACAAAGACTTGACCCACATTAGCTGGAGAAAGAAGTCATTGCTTCCTCCCATCCCTCTCTGCTTCAGCCTTGGCTTTTACTAGACTTAGGACTTAGATGTCTTTCATTCATCTGTCAGTTGTCAGGTGTTACCTGCCCAGAATCTAGTCCTTACCCCTTCTTCCTCTCACTCAGATGGGCACCCTGCTCTGTGCTCCCCTGGGACCAGGATATCTGGGCTCTCATCAGCTTTTGACTTGGCTATTCACTTGATTAGCTCAACCTGGCATATAGTAGGCACATGGGGCACATAGGAGTCACAGCACAGTGCATCACATTCGTTTTATATGACTACAGGCAAATTCATTTACTTTTGAGCTATCTGAATGACAAAATCTGTGGAATTTAATTTCATTTTTACATTCCAACTTAGCACACACACATTGAGTACCTGCTACATGCCAGGTATTGGGCAAGTATTATATAGAATAAAAAAGTCACAATTTGTACTAGTAAGAAGGCCCAGAATTCAATCTGGGGGTATACAGGTTTTATCACAAGCAGACTGGTTAAAAGCACACATGTTGGAGTGGGCTGGAGCAGGGCATGCCACCTGGCTTGGCCATTCTCTTACAGAAGGCTAAGCAGTCTTCAGAGATGCAATAACCTTTCTAAAGTGATATGTCCATGTTTGTAACATAAAAATAATGATTCTGCCGTGCCTTGGTAAGAGAATTAAATGAGATACCATTTTCATGACCAAGTTACCACCAGTTCTCAGTTCTTGGTCTTCCTTTTAACATAAAAATAAAAGTGGTCTAGAGACAGGACACATACCACTGTGTGATCCATATGGCTTTTGACTTCATGGTCATCTCTTTCTATTACTGTTCTGTGAGCCAAACAGGCGGCCTTCTTTGCCCTTAAGCCTTTCATATATTGCTAAGTTGGAATGCTGCAGGTCATAGACTTCCATTGAGGTTTGGGATGAAAGAAGGGACAGGTCACATGTTTTAGTTAGCTTTTTGGCTGCTGCAACTAAAAGACCCAACCAGCACAATTGTGGAGGAGGAAAGGTTTATTTAGGGGCTCACAGTTTCAGAGGTCTCAATCTCTAAGAGGCTCCATTCCTTGGGGCTCAAGGTGAGGCAGGACATCATGGTGGAAGAGTGCGGTGGAGGGAAGCAGCTCATATGGTGATCAGCGAGCAGAGAGAGAGAAGCTCCACTTGCCAGATACAAATATATACACCAAAACCATGCCCTAATTCCTACCTCCTCCAGCCACACCCCACCACTTCAGTTACCACGTGGTTAATCCCTATCAGGGGATTAAATCACTGATTGGGTTAAGACTCTGACAATCCAGTGATTTCTCCTCTGAATCTCTTGCATCGTCTCACCCATGAACTTTGGGGAGACACCTCACATCCAAACCATCACAGTAGTGCCATTGTTGTTATTTCTACAGTGGAAATTTCTCACTGATCAAGCTTCTTTCCTCAGCTCCTGCCTTTCTGTTGACTGCTGTCTCTCCCTCCCCCTCAATCTCCTTCCTCCTGTGGTCAACAGCCCCCACCCCACTTCTATCTACTAGGGAGCCATTTCTGGTCCAATCCTAAACTCCCCTTCTTTCTTTATTTAACAGAGCAATTTATTTCCTGTTTGCCTAAACTTCTTATCTGGGCGATCTGTTCTAGGGGGTTTCCTGTTCATAATCAATGTGTCTTTAGGGTTTGTTTTTTTCCCCCCCCCGCAACTAGAGGATCAAGATTCTTTTTAAGATGAATTTTCTGACCATCAAGCTTAATCAGCAGGCATCTTTTGAAAATCGCATCTCCCCACTGCCTCTTCTTAATCACAATGCCCAGAGCAGATGAGCAAATCAGAGCTGGGAGGGTCTGATTACTAACCATTTTTAATACTGAAAACCTCTGAGGTTTTCTTTTTATGCATTTCCTCCCAGGTGCCTTGACAACCCACCCAGAATCATTTCTTGTTGTTCCTCTTTGCTTTTCATTGAGAATAGAAATAATTTACCCAAACACATGGAAATCTTGGGGTGGGGTGCGGGGAGGGAGAGAAAGAGCCAATGAACCTCCTGTCAAAATAGTCTGGGCTCCACATCTGCCCCTTTCACTCAGCCTTTGCTTGAAGTGAGCTGGCAGGGTGGGGTGGGCTGGGGGCTCTGCTCAGCACCGCATCTGTCACTCCAGCAGAGCCAGGGCTGCCTTCTGAGCTGAGCCGGGAAGTGACTAAGTGATGACAGGGAAATAGCAGCCAATTCCAAGTAGAACTGCCTGCCACCTCTGAGGAGGCACGGCATTGTCTTTTCAGATGACAATTTTACAATGAGCTTGCTCTCCCTGCACAAACTGATGACCTGAAGATTTGAGTTTTGTTCAAATGCCCACACATGTACAGATTCACAGAGTTGTAGAGCTTTGTGCTGTGAGGTTGGGAAGAATAACCACATCCAAACTGGAGAGCGAAAGCCAAAATTATAGGCTACGAGACTGATATGAAAAGTTCTATAGTTTGGAGCTGGAATGTTTCCCAAAGTCCCATGTGCTAAAGCCTTGTTTCTCAGCCTGGTGCTATTGGAAAATGGCAGAAACCGTTAGGAGGTGGGACCTGGTGGGAAGTCTTAGGTCATAAAGGGGCTTGCCATTCAGGGGGATATTGGGACCTTTCCCACCCACCTTTTTGCTTCTTGGTCACTCTGAGGTCAGCAGTTTTGCTCTACCACATGCTCCCACTGTGACATGCTGCCTCTCCATAGGCCCAAAGCAATAGAGCCAACTAATCACGGACTAGAGACTTGAAACTGTGAGCCAAAATACATCTTTCCTTTTTTTGCGTGAATTTATCTCAGATGCTTGTCATGGTAATGGAAAGCTGACTAACACAAAGAGTTATGAAATTTCTAAGGGAAATTCCAAGAATCCAAGATTTGAGGGTGAATGCTGAGGAAAGACACTGGACTTATTCCAGAGTCTCAAGTATTGGTCTCTACTCTGACACGTAACATCCTGTGTGATCTTGGGAAAATCACTACTCTTGACTTCAGTTGTCTCACTTGTGGAGTGAGGACATTGAATAGGATAGATACTTTTCAAATAGTGTTCCAAGGATCTTATAGTCAATAAGTTAGAGGCAAGAGAACAGGATTCTTTTTACATTCTATGTTTCATTTGGAATGCTTCTATTGCTGTGTCTTTAAGTTTATTAATCTTTTTCATTGAAAGTTCTAATCTACTGTGGATGCCAACTACTATAGTTTTCATCTCTAAAGTTATAGTTTTCATTCCCTGAAGCTCCATTTGTGTCTTTTATATATTGCCATGTCTCTTGCTATCTTTGTGCACATATTGGAATACGTTCTATTAAATGCTCTACTGTCCTTCCCTGCGTATTCTACCATCTGTGCCATTCTGTTGATTGATTGTTCTTCTAATTATGGTTCATGCTTCCTGTTTATTTGCACGTCTAATAATCTTTGATTAGACGTCAGGCATTGTGAATATTACTCTGGTGCTGATTATTTTTTATATTTCTATAAATGTCCTTGAACTTGGCTTTGGGATGCAATTAAGTTCCCTTGAAACCGTTTGGTCCTTTTGGGTCTTATGTTTATGATGTTTTTTAGGTGGATCCAGAGAAGTGATCAGCCTAAGGATATCTATCCTCTCCTACTGAGGCATGGCTTTCCTGAGCACTCTGCCAGTGTGCCATGAATTATGTGTTTTGTCAGTGTGACTGGTAGGAATAGGCTCTGCTCACAGTTCTGTGTGTGTACTGGGCACTGTTCTTTAAATCTGCCAGATGGTTTCCTCCAGCCCTGGGTAGTTTCCTTAAACACATATGCTACTCAGTACTCTGCTGAATACTTAAGAGGGAGCCTCTGCAGTTTATTCTCTGTGCAGTTCTCTGTCTTGCAAGCTCTATCTCTCTTCATCTCTCCAGACTCTCAGCTATATTTCCTCACCTCAGGGAATGGGAATTTATTGTGCTCTGTCTGCATTCTCTCTCTTTATGCTATAGCCTGTAAACTTTCTGAAGAGGACAATTTGGGGATGGAGTAGAGCTCACCTCATTACTTAACCATCTCAAGGATCACTGTCCTTTGTTACCTAATGCCTACTGACTTGGAAATCCTTGTTTCATGTTTTGTCTGTTTTTCTTGCCTATTTCAGTAGGAAGGGATATCAATTCCTGTTATTCTGTCTCAAGTGGAAACAGAACATCTTTATATTAAACATTTAAGTTTAATAATAATAATATAAGGAAGATTGCTTCCTTATATTATTATATTATATTATTATCAGTTTTATTTTTAAAAAATCCTTGAAATGGTAAATGCAATAATATTATAGAGTGCTCATGCTTGGAGGAGACCTTAACAAAGTGGACAGGTGGTATTAGTTACAGGTGTTTATTAAGAGTTCTTTCTGATGCATTACAACAGAAAATAAATCAAAACCTTTAGCAAAATGTGTAATTTATTGGCTTAATGCTCTTTAGGTAAGTCTAAGCAGTTGAGTCAGGCAAATCTATCACTCAAGGTTTTAAAGACAGTTCAAAACCAACATCTTCTCACAACTTGAAGTCTGAGATAAAGAGAAGAATCCCATCACCAACAGAAGCAATCTGACTGGTCCTGTTTAAATGATGTTAATACTTCTGAATTCATTATCATTTCCAGACAAACAAAGTATTTAAGTTACTCTGAGTGAAGTGTTTAGTTTGGATCTTGTTTTTCAGCCTCTCTGTATCCCCACACCCTGCCCATCCCCGTGATTGACAGTGTTATGAGAATCACATACAGTGAGGGAGGGACTCTGAGTAATGAAAAAATCTACCTGTGAAACAAGAGGAAGCTATACCAGATAATCTTGCAAGATACCTGCCTACGTTGAAAATTCACGTTTCTAGGGGGAAAAAAGAGCAAAACAAACACAAAAATAAAAATTCATGATTTTTTAACCTTCCAAAATGGTATTGGAAGGATTTTAAAAACATTAACTATAAGGCTTCAGACAACACATAATAAGTTTGATTATCTTCTTGGGAATCATTTCTTAAAATGTTATTGTGTTTCTTGTTTTAAAGTAATGCATGCTTGTTAAAAACTTGGATAATTGAGAAAAACTACTATCCATAGAAGACCCCAATAATATTTTAATGCTTGCCCAAATTGTTAAAGAACTTGCTTGATTTGGCTTAAAAGAAGTCACACCTGAATAAAGACTGCTATTTTTCTTTATCTTTCATGCTTATAGACAAAGTTGAATACCGAATCTTGGCATTTATACTCCCAGTAACGCTGAACATATTTTTCAATTAATTATGGCACGTGTGCACTTTTGAAGGTCTTATTCCTCTAATTGCTTACTAGCCCTGCCCTGCATTGTGCTTTATTCAATAAGATGCATGTAATTGACATCCAGTCACTAATGCTGTATCTTTTGCTGCTTCAAAGCTTCACAATAATATGCATTTTATCATAATATATTTGAGAAGGATCTTAAACACAAAGAGAAATGATGAGAAATAAGTTGGAGGGGACCCAGGGTTAATTTTATGTTGATTCTATTCATCCATTACTGCATTCATCATTCATTTACTCATTTATTCAATAATCTTTTATTGAATCCTACTGTGTTCCAGGCATTTATAGGGCAGTAGAGAAATAAACATGAATAAAAGAGACAAGGTTTGTTTCCTTGCATAGCTCAAAATTTAGTAGAAGATATGGGAGAAAAAGTCAATGAAATAATCACAAACCGAAGAGGTGCTATGACGGAAACAAGAGTAGTGAACTTTACAGAATTTAGATCAGATAAGGTTCTGAGCATCCAATCTCCCACAGCTCCCCTTGCCTATACAGTGCAGCCCCAAGTACTTGATGTGGCATTCAAGGTTCTTTACAATGTGGATCATGCCTGATGTTCTTGGCTTCTGATACCCCCAATATTCGCCAAAACCTGGGTATGTATGTTGTGCCAAAGGGCTCTGATTCTGACCTGTCGCTGATAAGGAGTCTTTGAGTTCTAAGCATGGTGGTGACAGTCTTATCTGATGTATGCCTTGGATGATAACTTTGCCAAGTGGAGTATGCAGGAAGGTCTGGTCAGGTGGAGACAGGAGGACTGTCCAGGAGAGCAAGAAGATGCTGAAATGTCAATGGGAGCAATAGATCTATGAGATACTGCAGGCAACTCTAGGACTTGGTTGCAGAATGGCTATGAAGGCGAAGAGAAGCAGACAGCCAATGACTCCAAAGTTCCTGGCCTTGATGAAATTGGTGAGTTGCTGACAGAGCCAGCAATAATGGCTGAAGAGCTGTGTTAAGGTAGTAACACTTCCTTAATCAATATATGGATTTTTCTAGAGAAAAGTAAAAAAAAAATAATTTCTTCTGCTGGGACTTAGTAGAATCTTATGAGAAAAGTATTCAGACTTCTTGCCAATGGTGTTCTCACATCAAAGCGCACCTCAAGAAGATTATTTCATGTCTCCAAGCCAGCGTTACACAACTGTGGCCTACAGGCTAAAACTGGCTTGTAGACCCATGATCTAATTTAACCCGTGTTTTCAACCTGGGAAATTTCCCCACACAATTTCTGATTGCTCTCCTTTCCCAAAAAACGAGAAGATCTTCAATTGATCAACAATTGTCTGGAACTGAGAGATGACTTCTTTTAAAGGCATCTGAACCCCTGGTTCGCCACAAGTCTTGCCACTCCCTAATGTTCATCTCAGTTGCAGATTGAAAAGACCTTCTACACTGTAGGAGGGCTGCTGTGTGTTAAGGGCAGGGACATCACAATCTGAGACCCCAGAGTACACATATGAGACTGTAAAGACACATCATCCTTTCCAGACAGGAGGCTTGGATTTCCTCCATGGAGCTCCACCAGACACCTCCCCTAGGCATACTCCCAGGCCATGGTTGTTTTTCTCCCTCTTCCTGTATCTCTCCCCAAGCAGTGTGTGCTAGTGCCTTGGTGGAATTAAACCCAACAATCTACCCTACAACAAGAAGTCCTGCAAAGTAATTTTGTTTTCTCTAATATTTAAATACTGTTCACAGTATTTTCCAGAATGGTGATAGAACAATTATATGACAGCATGTTCCAGACATGCTGTCAAAGGTTTTACATGTATACATGACTTGTTCAATGAACTTGGGGACAGACATTATTGTTTCATTTTAAAAATGAGGAGACATGCAGAAAAGTACCTCGCACAAGACCTCATGTGCTCATTAGAGAGGGGAATCTAGGTTAAATCCTTGGAAGCACCTACTCTTGAAAAATCTCTTAACCACTGCTATCGTTTTTTCAGTAAAGATAATTGCCATTTTGTTTTATCTTTAGTTTAAAGTTTAGTGACATATATTTGAAATTATCTTCAAATGGTCACATTGATATGGAATTGTTGATTAATTCTAAATCATGTGCCATATGGAGCTTCCTCTTATGTCTTTATGCATATGTTTCTCTTGCATGAATTGACGAGTTGTGGTTCCCTCCTCCCCCTCTTCACCTGTGCAAGTTCTGGTTCACACATCCCCTTCTCTGGGAAGCTTCTGGCATCAATTTGCCTGTGCCTCTTTCAGGCAACATGGCCACATTTTCGAAAGCAGTCTTGATTTCAAATATTTAGCCTCACAGTTAAACTTTCTCACAGCTCGTGGCCTCCTTGTGGATTCTTGATTTGGAATATATGACCATGGTGTCTTTATAAGCATTTTTAATATCTGCTGAAAGATTTTTTTTCCCAAATTATGCACAATTCTCCCCCATGAGGCAGTGAAATGCTCCAGCATAGAAATCAAATTTGATCACTTGCATACTGCAGCCCAGACCCCAGCTTGGGACTTGTGCACAATGCAAATGGGATAAAGAATATTGCGTGAAGTAGTCAGATCTTATCTTATACCCTTCTAGATCTCAGTTCTGGGTCCTTTTTACTTAATAGCACAGCCTCCCCATTAAACTAGTTTGTTTGAAATTATGGAAACTCACTCTGAGGCATCAAAGATTGATGAGAACTTTGTTTGTGTGTTATCTCCCCAGACCCTTGATTTCCAGTCATCATTAAAGACTTCATCCAGAAGATATTCATATATAAGATGGCAGCAACCAGAAACTCATGTGTGTGAGGGCAGGTATATATTAAAATGGGTATCCATCGTGAGTTGAGAGTACTGATCCTGAACAAGGGGTGATTTCCCCCTCCTTCCTCTCCTACCACAGTCCTAGGGCAATGTTTAGAGATGCATTTATTGTGATAACTTGGATTAGAAGTCTTTACTGAAATTTAATAGGTAGAGGGGAAGGATCCTATTAAAGATCCATAGGATAGTCCCAGCAACAAAGAATTTCCAGAGCAAAACAAATATTGCTGAAGCAGAGAAACCTAGGTTGAGAGGGTGTATTAGTTTCCTGTTGCTACTGTAATAAATTTTCATGAACACAATGGCTTAAAACACATTTGTTATAGTACAGTTCTGGGGGAGAGGTGGTCAGCATTCTGAAGCAGGTTTCACTGGGCTAAAAATCAAGGTGTTTGCAGAGCTGCATTCCTCTCAGAGGGTCTAGGGGACACCCATACTTTCCCTAGCTTTTACAGGCCATTCACCTTGCCCAGTTTGTGGCTCTATCCTCAGCTTGAAAGCCAGCATGTCAAGTCCCTCAGAAGCTGCCATAACTCTGGGTCTCCTTCTTCTCCTCCTCCTTTAATTTGGGAGGACCCTTCTGATTACATTGAGTCTACCCAGATATTTTTGAGCCATCTGATTTCCTCCTATTTTCAGGTCAGATGAGCAGCCTTAATCCCATCTGTGACCTAAATTTGTTTGTGCCATGTAGCCTAATATGTTCATAGGTTCCAGGGATTAGCCTTTGAGCATCTTTGGTGGCAATTATTTTGCCTACCTCAAGAGAACCTGCCCTTGTCAGGCCAGTTTTGGCCACAACACAATCCAAAATCAAATTAATGTGCCGTCATTATCAAGACTGGTTTTCAAATCATTTTAATATTATCAGCATACCATGATATAATCTTAACAGAATTATGTGTGGACCATTCAGGATTTGTAATTTATTTCCTTCCTCTACATTTATGGGTGCTTATGGACTAAGGCTTCTTATATGAACACTGATGGCATGATTTTCTGGGATGTAGGAGCCATTGGAGGCTGTGGGCCTAATTACTCTGCCTCCCAGTGTGGTACCAGGTGCAGGGTTTAGCCACAAGCTAAATGTAAATCATGTACATCTTCATTATTGCCAGATGCAGTAACTCCCAATGCAGAGATAGGAGATTCAAGAGAGACTTCGCTCCCCCTTTGTTATGTTTTGGATGTGAGGTGTCCCCCAAAAGCTCATGTGTGGGACAATGCAAGAAGGTTCAGGAAAGAAATAATTGGGTTATGACAGCCTTTAACCAATCAGTGAATTAATCACCTGATAGGATTATTTGAGTGGTAACTAAAGGCAGGTGGGTATGATTGGAGGAGGTGTGGCATTGGGGTTGTGGCTTTGGGGTATATGTATCTGGCAAGTGGAGTCTCTCTCTTTCTCTCTCTCTATATATAATATACATGATATATTATATATATTATATATATACATTATGTATAATGTATATATATATACATATATATATGTATATATATATATATATATACATATATATATTCAAGAGAGACTTCACTCCTTGTCCCAGAAAGTTTAGGACATCAGCCTAAATTTCTCACTCAGTTACAGCATAGTGGATATGGGAGAGGGAGCCCTAGCTAAGCTGTCCTGTGCAGAAGTCCTGGTGCAGGGGATCAGGGCATGCGTGTATAAGCAAATGCATAGAGGCTGACCTTTAAGGCCTAGTAACTCTGCCCACTAATGAAACATGGCCAGGCTTTATTTCATTGAGTTTGGATCAATCTATGACCATTTCCTGTTCCCTTACTTCAACTGAGACAATTACATAAATGAAGACTTTGGCTAATGTGACTTTAGATAGTCTCATGTTGAAAGCTACAGTTTCCCTTAGGAAGCTTGCTGGGATTGGGGGGCTTTAGGAAAAAGGATCATCCAAGTCACCTCAGCTTGGGACAATGGCCTTGGCTGGGGCCAGAGTTGTTGCCATTGGTGTCCTAGTCCCCTTTCAAGCAGGATGGATCCATGCAAACTAATATCCTCTAGAATGTGCACCTGTGGATCTGTGGTCCTTATTTTATGAGCACAGTAGGAACACAACTACAATTCCAGGCATTCTCCAGCTTTTGACAGTAAAAGTCCTAGTGCCTGGCATGGGATGGAGACTAGGGTGCTATTGTCATATCTTGAGTTATCATTTGAGCCTAGAGAAAGATTCTCTAAAATCAGCATTGTGATTTATTTCAAAGAAAGTCTATAATGAGCATGTGCTTCAAATGAAGAATCAGGATGGGATGGCCAGGGCTCAGCCTGTTAACATTGCTGCTCTGCAGGAAGGTAGCTTCAAAATTGTTTTTATGGTGGGAATGGGACATGGAGAGTGGGGAAATGGAGCCTACTGGCAGCCGGAGGTTCCTATCTCTTCACCTTCAATTTGCAGTTCCTGGGATGCCAGCTGCAGTTGGCAGGGGCCCTTAGTGGATGTTGTTGCTGGATACTGGCCCCATGGGCCATCTGGGCCTGGTGAGCTGCCCTCCTTTCATCTGCAGTCTGCCTGAACTCACTGTTCCTGGCTTTCTTTGCATTCTCTGGGTGCAAGCCAGGAAAGAAGAGTGCAGCAGACTCCCTAATACTCCCGCAAGCCCAAGGGACAGGGGAGGCAGGTCATGGTGTAGTTAAGAGGCTTGGTGGCTGGTTGAATGGCTCTTGCCTACTGGTGCTAACAAATGCACTCCTGCCAACCAGGAGGGGATTTCAAAGGGCTCTGCTCTCACTAACTTTAAGAATGACCTTGTTGGTAGTATAGAAAGTAGTCTACATTCTTTTAGGTGATGGTTAGTCAGGTGTGGCCACAAGAAAGGACAGATGCTCAGGAAAACAAAAGTATACTCATAGCTCCCAGGGGTAGGAGGCAACGCATGCCATGCAGGATCACATGGGAAAGACACCAGGGTGGTCAGGAAGCAGAAGACAGCAGCCAGGGAGAAGCTGAGGCCAGAGGCTTTACGGGGGCCTCCATGGGAAGGGCTAGCAAAGCAGGGTGAACAGTTCAGGATTGGCTAGTTTGAGTAATTTAGGAATGCTCTGAGCATTATAGTGGAGGTCCCTAGTTGCCTGGCACCTGGCCTTGGGATGGTGAAGGCAGAGGAGCATTACTGCCTGAGATAGACGGGTCAGGTACAGGAGATTTTGGCCCTGGATTGGCCCTCAAAAAATTGGCTAGCCTGAGAAGGGGACACTCTTTCCAGCCAGAAAGACTTAAAGGATTTTTTTGAGGCTGTTAAAGTATCATAATATACAGAAAAGCATCATAATATGCACATATGTCTGTGTATATATTCAAAAAATATACATTTTGAATTATACACACACACACACACACACACATATAATTAAAAAACATTCTGCCATGTGGGTTAACAACCCAGAGAAGGGGCTGGGGACCTAGGAGGTGCTGAAGTAAGTATATGTAGAGAAGCCCAGTCCTGAAGTTTTGGCAGAACCCAAAGCTACCATGTGTACCCATCAACCTCCTCCATTCAAAGAATATGTTGCTTAGTGCTGTGTGAAGTACTATCACAAACTTAGTGACTTAAAATAATACAAATCTATTCTTTCACAGTTCTGGATGTCAGAAAGCCAAAATCAAGGTGTCAAAGGGGTCGTGTTTCTTTTAGATGCTTCAGAGAAAAACTCATCTCCTTGTCTTTTTGTTGTTGTTGTTATTTGTAATACTAGGGATGAAATCCAGAACCGTGTGCTTGCAGGCCAAGTGCTCTGCCACTGAGTTAGGTCCCCAGCCATACATTTCCTTATTCTTTTCGGATTCTCAAAGCACCTGTGTTCAGAGGCTCATGGCCCTTTCCTTGTCCCCTCATCTTTCTTCTGTTGTCATATCTCCTACTACTCGTTTCTTTTTCTTTTTAAAATTTTTATATATATTTATTTTTCAATTTGTTATTTTTAGTTATACATGACAGTAGAGTATATTTTGACATATTTATGCAAACATGTAGTACAACTTATTCCAATTAAATCCCAGTCTTGTGGTTGCACATGATGTGGAGATTCACTGTGGTGTATTTATATATATACATAGTTAAGTCGAATTCATTCCACCATCCTCTTGCTCCTGTCTTGGGCCCACTTGAATAATCTAGCATAATCTCTCCATTTCAATATTGTTGATTTATCTTCTGCAAAAGTTCCTTTTATTGTGTAAGGTAACAGGTTCTAGGATGTAGACATCTTTGGGGGACGGTACTCAGTCTACCACTGGGGACTGTGGCTGTTGGTGTGGCATCAGAAGACCACTGGCAAACCTGCTGCATCCCGTCCTGCAATGGCCTCTCAGTCTGACCCACACTGGACACCACCCAAGGACAGTGCCTCGCTTGACTCTCCTGGCTATGTGACCTGGCAGCTCTTTTTCTTCTTCTAACTTTTTCTTAGTTGCTAGATGTTCTCAGGTTGTACTATTTCCCTGGTTCTAAGCTTGGCTTCTCTTTATCTGTGCTTTCCTTCTCCTCACAATGCTCACACTTTGATCAAACAGCTTTTCCCCCCACAGACAGCTGGCCATGCCTTATAGGTGGTGAAGCTTGAGTATGAGGCAGACATGTATGGTCTCTGGAAGCCAAAGATAAACTTTGGGGACAGCAAGTGGGAATGGGGATAAAGCCACAAAGCTGCTGCCTACAATTGCTCTTGCCTCGGGAGCAGAACATCAGGCATGATGAGCAGGGGCATAAGGAAGTGTAATCACTTGGACAGCTTGGGGACAGGAAGCAGAGAGATTTGTTATCGGTTGAGATATCTCAGAGGAGACCTGCTTAGGAAAGACTTGAAAATGACTGGGGACCCCTGGTGGTATGGGGAGCAGATGGGATGCTAATGAGGGCCTCTGCTCAAAGAGTTTTGTTTCTGGGACAAATTATTTTGTGTAGGACATCTGGGGACCACTTACAGGATGGTAGGCTATGAACCTAAGGTAAGAGGACCAACCAGAGAAGAAATAACAGACAATTAGAGATCTTAGTTTGGAGTCAAAGGTGATAGCAGCAAGAATAGACCAAAGAAAGGATGCAAACACAATATCCAGCTGCATCAGGCACCTTGAGCTTCTGTGAACAACCTGATTATTTGGAAATTGTCTACCTCTACAGCTGATCCCTTTCCGAAATGACACAGAAGTACATTAGCCTTCCCTAGAGCAGCTGACTGTGTTTATTTCCTGGAAAACAGGAAGTAAAGCTGCTTCAGGGGCATGATGGTGGTGGGCCTGGGGAGTGTCTGAGTATTGAGGACCAGGAGGCTGTGTGAATGGTCACTCAAGAGAAAAGGACTGATGGGACCATGGCTGAAGGGACACATGGGACAAACATGGGATTTGTTTGGCTTGGGAAGCTTAAATACTGTTGGGAATGATCCAGTAAAGAGAGAAGGTAGAGGATGGCTAGAGAGGAGATGCTGGGGACAGCTCTTGCTCCAATCTTGGCTTTGTCTTTTAGGAGGAAGATCTTATACCTGAGATTCCTATACATTGTCTCCTCTCTTACCTGGTTGGGATCTCTCCATTACAATCACAGTTCTCACCCTTTGGCTGGTTTCTGCTCTCCACATCTGGCCCCAGAGAGTGTTCATGACCAAACCAGAGAGTCTGATCCATCCTAAGACACAGAGACACCACTGTGAGTGGCCAAGGAGGTCATGAGGAATTTCAGGGAAGGGCAGCCATGAGGTCAGGGTTGAGCTGAGTCAAAGATGGAAGATGAAACAGTGAACAATGAAAAAAATGGGTATGGAGGTGCTGGTTTGGGGGTCTCATGGAAAAGGAAGTTGTGGATCAAGCTGGAAGGGGAGGCAGAAATTAAGAAAGTGGCACGGGCTTGAGAGATTATTCTGTTTTATAACAGATGAGCCAAAGTTATCGAGTCCCTCAAACCTCTCCAAGTACCTCATACGTGATACCACAGACTGAGCCTGTTCCTCCCATAAGGACGGAGCAAGGTCCTAAATCAATTAATCAATCAGTGCCACCAGAGTTGGCTTCCTCTAGCCTCAGCTGGCCTTTGATGTCCCTTGGCAATTCTTTTTTTTTGTTCCCTTATTCTCCTTGCATCTAGATCTTCACCTCCATTCTTGTACCTCCTGACCCTACCCTGTCCCTTTCTCAACATGCACACACACGCATAAGGAATCCCTTAAGGAATGATCTTCTTCAGCTTCCTATGCAAACTTATCTGCCCCTTAACCACCCTAATCCCCTCTCCTGGTGCTAAAATCAGGGGTGCCCTTTGATTTATTCCCAGGTCCTCTCCTTTCCCTCCTTTGCTTCAACATAACATCCTCTTATGTATGTTATCACAGTCTTGCCTCTTAGCCTTTAACCTGCTTGAGTCTCCTCCACCCTTGACCTTGACTTTCCATCCTTCTCTGGAGACCACACTCCCTTTCTCATTCATTCTCTGCCGTGTGTCTTTAAGGAATTGGTAACTTGCTGTCCCCACTGTCCCACCTACTGTTTGGTCCCCACCTAGGACAGCCTGTCTTCTGTTCCCCCACTCTACTAAAGAGTTCCCCCAGCACCGTTGCCATCTCTAGACCTTTTATTCCATCCTCCCAGGTCTCCACCCTTTTAACACCATTCTCCATGTCTGCCTCTTTTACTAATTCACAGCTTCCCAGATGTCTCTGCTCCTACTGCTCACATTTCAACTTGCCTGCCTCTTTTTCATCTCTTACATGGGCCATCTCTTCTGCCCATCACTTAACATGATGATGATTTCTCCTCTTGACAACTGATTTTTCCACTTTTGCCTACTTTCCATGTATTCTTTTTAAGAGTTTAACCTCAGCCAGGCACAGTGGCTCAAGCCTGTAATCCCAGCACTTTGGGAGGTTGAGACAGGAGAATCACGAGGTCAAAGCCAACCTCAGCAATGGCGAGGCGCTAAGCAACTCAGCGAGACCCTGTCTCTACATAAAACACAAAATAGGGCTGGGGATGTGGCTCAGTGGTCGAGTGCCCCTGAGTTCAATCCCCAGTACCAAAAAAAAAAAAAAAATTTAACCTTTATTTATTTGTTTTTATGTAGTGCTGAGAATCGAACCCAGGGCCTCACTCATGCTAGGAAAGCACTTTACCCCTGAGCTACAACCCCAGCCCTCTCCATGGTTTTTTAATGGCCATCTATACTGTTGAATCCTCAACATTTATGTTTGTGTATTGAATCTCCCTTGAGCTTTAGATGTCTATATTTGACTGCTGGCTGAACACATATTTAGGTCCCAAAAGTTTATCAACATGTCAAAAACAGAATTCCATAGTCTCTCATTATGCCCCAAATTGACTTCTATTTCTTATTTTAGCTGTGAAATCGTCATCCACCTGGGTTTCCCCCACTCCTCTATTCCAACTTCCCCACATTCAGCCAGTCTCCACGTCTTGCCTTTTCTGTCCCGTGTATATTTCTGGCATCTGTCACCCTCTTCTACTCTATCCCCATGGCTGGTCAGGCTCCATTGCTTCTCACTGGGGCCGTTTCCGTGACATCTCAGGGTGCAGCGTGGTTGGTTCAGGAGGCTGTGTGAATGGTCACTCAAGAGAAAAGGACCGATGCAGCGTGGTTGGTTCATCTGCTGTAGCTTCCCTCTTGCCTCCCTAGAAGCTTAAGTTTCCACCACACATCCTGTTATTTCAATCCTATTCATTTGCTTTAGTTTCTAGGGCTGCTGTAAAAAAATACCATTGAGTGGTTTAAAACAACAGAAATTTATCCTCTAACAGTTCTGGAGAACAGGAGGCTGAACTCAGGACCATGCTCTCTCTCTGGTCTCCATGGCTCTGGGCAGTACTTGTTGTTCCTTGTGCTGCAGCTGCATAACTCATATTTCTGTCCTCCCACTCCGTGGTCACATGACCTTTGCCCTGTGTGTCTGTATATGCCTATAGCTTTCTCCTTTCTGTGGGAGCTTATCTCTTTACCTCTTCTCATAAGGACTCCAGTCATACTGGATTAGGGCCCACCCTGAAGACTTCATCATAACTTGATTACATCTACAAAGACCCTATTTCTGAATGTCACATTCTTAGGCTGTATGGTTATGACTTTAACATATCTTTTTGGCAACACAATTAAACCCATAAGAGTTGGGAATATCTTTCTTACATTTATTTGCTTGTCGAGTTCTTTATTAAGCTTTCTACCTTCTCTCAGGGTTGCCTTATTCTATTTCCATCTTGGTGTCAACACCACATTTATATGGACTTATAATTTTATGTATTTTCTCCCCCAGCATACCATTAACTCCCAATGCCATGGCTATTCATACAGCCAGGGAAATCCTGGTGTCTGGTTAGTAGATTATATTCAATGCATTATTTGGTTCTTATTTGTCTGGTATTTATTTTTTATTTTGTGGTCATATAAATCTTAATTTTTTCCCAAGTTATATGTCATAAAGGCACTCAACAATATGCACTGACATTAGAAAGAATACTTTAGAACAACATGTATACATTTTATCCCTTCCTATAAAAGTTCTTTTTAATATATGTATTATAATGTTCACAATATATAAGTATAGATAGTCCCCGAATTATGAGGGTTCAGCTTAATGATTTTTGACTTTGTATGTATTATATCATATCACTTAGGATTTCAGTAGAAATGGTATTTCAAATTTTGATCTTTTCCTATGCTAGCAATATGGTCTTTAATACTCTCATGGACACTGAGCAGTGGCTGGGCACTGAGGTGCATAACTGTAATCCCAGAGGCTCAGGAGGTTGAGGCAGGAGGATTGTAAGTTTAAGACCAGCCTCAGCAATTTAACAAGGCCCTAAGCAACATAGTGAGACCTTGTCTCAAAAACAAAAAATAAAAAGGGCCAGGTATATAGCTCAGTGGTAAAGCAACCCTGGGTTAAAACTCCAGTACCAAAAAAAAAAAAAAAAAAAAAAAATCTTGACACTAAGCAGCAGAATAGAACTACACAGCTCCCAGTCAGCCATGTGATTATGAGGGGAAACAACCAGTCCTCTGTGGTAAACCTAGAAACCAGTGTTTTTTGGAGACAGGTATTTGATAAATTACAAGAGATATCCAACACTTTAAAATTAGGCTTTGTGTTAGATGATTTTTCTCAAACTGTAGGCTAATTTAAGTGTTCTTAAATTTTAAGCATGTTTAAGGTAGGCTACGTTAACCCATGATGTTCAATAAGTTAGGTTTGTTAAATGCATTTTCAACTTAGGACATTTTCAGTTTGCAATGGATTTATCAGAACAGAATCCCTTTGTAAGTCAAAGAACATATGTTTATAGCGCAGGTATAAAATTTAGAATTAAGTAATAGCATTAGTAAATTTTCACAAACATCAGCACATGCTAATACATGTCTATATGTGTTTTTCTTTTATTTAAAAATTATTTATTTTTGAGACAGTCTTACTATGTTGCCCAGGCTTCCTGGGTTCAAGTGATCCTCCTGCTTCAGCCTCCAAAGTAGATGATATGCTTTTCTTTTAAAAGAGTCACCACTGATTTGAAGTGGCTGCACTAGAATGTGTGAGGAATTAGGTCTGTGAAAACATGAAGTCCATTATCTGGTCCATATTTTCAATGACCAGTCCTATTCCCTCACCCATCAGAGCTCCAATTCCTGTTGTATTGAAACTTTGTTTTCAAGAAATTAACATGTAAGGATAAATTACACAACCCTTCTGGGGATGCTTTGGTAAATGTTTTCTTGTGCAAAATGTCAACATTTACAATGTAGAAGAATAATAAAATGAACCCTTTTCTACTCGCCTTGCAGCTGCAGAGTGTTCAGACCATTGGGTTCCTGCGACACCTCCTTAGCTCCATTACCTGCATGGATCACCTTCCTCTAATATTATAATTTTTCACGAAACTATTGAAGTATGTATGATACATATGCCCATGCATACATACACATGTGCACATAAAAGCACACACATTGTAAAGATAAAGCATAATAATTTTCATAACTGAAGACTCCTGTATAATCCTCAATCCCAGGTGCCTGCTTGGCCTACTTAGCAATCACTGTCCTGCCCCCGACTCCCCTGGCTCCTAACAGCTTGCATTCATTTTGTTTGCTTTTATACTCTATGTAAATGAAATCTCAAACATCCTGCATTCCACTAATCCCGGATATACCATTTTATTCATAAATATTTCAATAGGCATCTCTGATAGATAAGAATTTTTTAAAAATATGACCATGGTTCTGTTATATTTAATGTGTTTAGTAGTGGATTATAGTTATAAATAATATTTGAGTTCATTGTGAAGTGTTCATAAACACATATAACACTATTTGCTCCATTTCATTTCCCAGTATTTCTCCCTTTTCCCTTCCTTCCTCCCTCTCCAGATTCCCTTCCCCAAACTGAATTTTAAGAGAAGTGTTGTTAATTGCAATGCTTCATTTTGTAGAGCAAGTGGATGAGATCATTTGAGGGTTGTGCTGCTACCAGCAATATAAACTGCCCGAAGATCCCCTCTGTCTACTTTTCGAGGATTCAGATGCACCAGGTCAACATTGGCTTCACTGGAGGTCAAATGCTTCTGCTCACCCTCCTGCTGGTTCCTTGGCTTTGTTCTGTGATGAGTACTCTCCTCCTTTCTGAGGAAATCGGAGGGGCTAGGATTGGAGAAAATTTGATGGCAGCCACCACTTCCATTGAGGATGAATCTGCTTGTCCAGCTGCCCCTGGCAACTGCTATAGAGGAGGAAGAACGTGTCCTTTGTCAAGTTGATGATACCAAGATGAAATCTTTCTTGTCAGATCCAGACGAAATTAGAGCTGGGAAGTTATGAAGGGGGAGAACCCAGACATGTCTATGTGAGATAAGTACTGTTCCAGGGATTTTGTAAAAGCCCTCCTAAGGGATTCTTTCTTGTTCTGAATGTATTTCCTACTTTGCAGGCCTCCCGCATATGCACAAATTTCTGTAATGAAGTTTATCTTTAACACTCTTAAGATTGCAGCAATTCAGACAAGATGCTCTTGACGGAACACTGCCAGCAAGGCACATCTACCAGTGATCTGACGCCAATTGCAAGGCCAATGAACTTTGCAACAAGTAAATCTCTCCCTGTTTGCCTTTAAAAACTTCCTTTTTCCCTGACCTCCCTGATGTATCCCTGTTTACTCTGGCACACTGTATTCCCATTGTAATGCTCTGCTGTTCCCAAATAAATATCATTGTTCTTTGGAGAATCTGTCTGATTGTTAACTCAGGTTGATCCATTTGAGCATTCTTGTCACAGATCCTTGACTAGAGAAATCTCTTTACAAGCCATTCTCAAGGCATGTTTGTTGAAATACATCGGGGAAGCAGACTAAAACCTTTCACCCTCAGCCTGAGAATATCGGAGCTTTTCTCTGCTGTCATCTCTTCTGAATCCATGAACGGAGTGTCTCTGATGCCCAATCAGCCTGCAGAACTTAGTTCTGCATTTCCACAGAAAATGAAATCACACTAGCATTGTGTAAACCACTTGACTGAGAGGACAAGTCAGAGGTCACCACACCCACCACACCGCCACCTCCCCAAACTTAGCTCTCTTTTCCCCAGAAGAGAATTTGGGGAACCTAACCCCCTCAGGAGCAAACAAATGCTCCCCCCCCCCAGGTGAATAGTTCCTCTGCCTTCCTATTTTAAAGCCCATGCCCTCTGTCTCTCAGCTATGACCCCAGTAGACTTACCTATTGTGCTCAAGTGTTACAGAATTCATAATGAGCAGTCAATAAAAATTTCCAGAATTGAATTCTCCCTGTAGGTTGCCTACTTAAAAAGGAAGGAGACTAACATTTAGTGGATGCTGTTATGGGCCAACCATGATGCTAGAGTCTCTTACAAGCAATATCTTTGATTGCCACCACTATGTGAAAAGGAAGCATTGTCCCTAGTTGCAGAGGTGAGGAAACAAAAGCTGAGAGAGTTACCTAGTCAGTTCATGATGGTATAACAAAAATGTCATAAACTAGTGCCTTAACAAGGATAGGAATTTATTTTTCACAGTTTTAGAGGCCAGAAAGTCCAAGAGCAAGGTACTACCAGATTCATTGGTTCCATGAAGGTCTGTTCCTCATAGATGGCTTATTGCTATATCCTTACTGGGTAGAA
>CM053407.1:82847989-82870917 GCA_028644305.1 Xerus rutilus | reverse complement strand
TGGATGGGAAGTTTGTCCACTCCCCCATGCTTAACATCACCCTATTCACTCGTAGATGCTTCATTTCAGAAATGCCTTAATATTTTGCCTGAAATCTCCATCAAACAAAGGTCATTGCAAGACACAATCATTCCTCTACTATAGACATATTATTGAGGTCATTTATTGCATTTCCTCATGTCTCCTAAGTAAAGGATGAGAAGTGACATTTAAAATTAATGAAAGAAAATACGTGGCTTTTCTCTAAGGACATGGTATGCTTTATCCTTGCAATAATGAGAATTATATAACTGATCCAGCTCCCCTTTTGCATTGGCTCCTAGGAAGTTTGAAGTCAGTCCTTTTCCTTTTTTCCCTCCCTTTTCTCTCTCCCTCCCTCCTTTCCTTTCCTTCCTTCCTTCCTTCCTTCCTTCCTTCCTTCCTTCCTTCCTTCCTTCCTTCCTTCCTTCCTTCCTTCCTTCCTTCTTTCCTTTCTTCCTTGTTGAGGGCCTATTTTGAAGATTAACTATTAGGTAGTCTGTTGGCTCTGGGGGGAAGGTCTGTACTTTTCATTAATTTTTTCTTTGGCCTTAATTTTCTTTTAATCATATTTTCCCTAGATCCTGAGGGGTTTTTTTTCTATTTTTATTATTATTTCACTGAATGTATTCTTGCAATTATGACCTGATTTGTGTGTGTGTGTGTGTGTGCTCACTTGTTTATGCATGTATGTGGGGTGGGTGTGTGTAACAAAGTCCTATAAGCAAGTATAGAGACTTATTCCACCTTAATCATTAGAAACTAGTTAGTTGCTCTGGGACAGATTAAGTAATTGGATGGAGACCCTGAGCATTGACAGTTTTCATTTTCTTCACAGATGACACGTGGGCATCACCAATAGCCCCTAATCTCTGCAGTTAAAAATAGCTCTAAGTCAGAAGACTTGTGTTTGTTTTAGAGAGTTTTGCTCTCTTATTAGTGAAATGCATCTTTTTACCATCTGTATTGGTTTTTTTCAGATTGCTGTAACAAATTCTCAGTATTAGTGGCTTAAACAGCAGCACAACTGTATTCTATCACAGAGGCTAGAAAATCTGAAATTAGTACTCCTAAGTGGAAAGCAAGGTATCAGCAAGACTGAGCTCCCTTCAGAGGCTTTGGGGAACATTTGTTCCTTGCTCTTCCAACTTCTGGTGACAGCTGGCATTTCTTGATTTAGGGCTACTCCATCTAGTCTCTGTGTGGTCACATGACCTTCTCTGTGTATGATCTGCTGTGTTCTCCTATAAGGGCCCTAGGGATTGCATTTAGGGCTCACCTTGACAGTCAAGAATAATCTCCCCATATCAAGATCCTTAATGTAGTCACATCTAAAAAGATCCTTTTTCCTTACGATATTTACACATTCTAGTGGTTGGAACCTCATAGCTTTGGGTCGCCATTTTTCAAGTCACCACATCATCTTTATGCCAGTCTTGGACAAGGAAGGGAGACAAGTGTCTTCAGTGGCATTTCAGCCTCAACATCATAGCTGCCACCAGTGTAAAGTTAATCATAGAGACAGGGGCCAATGATTAGGGAGGGCACTTACCATCTTTGAAGAAAATGCACAGAATTTTCCTAGGCAAAGAAGACAGGAGATATGTCTATTTACCTATGGTCAGGTCCTCTCATTAAGCATGCCATGAACCCTCAATGCACCACCCAGCTTCTGCCAGGGGACGTGAAACAGATGACATGTTCTGAGGATTCTTTTAAAATTTTTTTTCTCTTTTAATCATTATTCTGAGTGAGGGCAACATGGGAGGAAAAAAGGTCTAGAAGCAACTGAAGACTTGATTCCATGAGCAACCATTTCCCTGTAAATTCAGGACCCGTGGGTCCATATCCCAGTGATTCTCAAGAGCTGTTTCCCTACTTCTCTCTCTCTTCTCTCTCTCTCTTTTACTTTCTCCTTCTCCCTGACCATGCTGCTCTCATAGTAAGATGTCAATAAGTAGTTTTTTACTGAAACACATGAATTTGAAGTCTCAAACTCAAAACTCATTGCCTGGGTTTCCTTGGATGATTTTGGGAAAATTACTCCTCCTTTCTAGAACTCAGTGTCAAATATGGTAAAGACTGAGAGTGTGGTGGAAAAGCCCAAGCTTGAGAGCTAGGCAGATTTGAGTTAGAAACTTTGACTTGATCCTGACAGTGAGCAAGTTGGTTTTCTCTCTCAGTCCTAAAGTGTAAATAACAATTACTATGAAGACTCATAGAAATAAAATATCTTGCATAGAACCTACATAGAGACTGTCATTCTTCTGTTATCTATCTAAATCTATAAATACAAAGGACACATGTAAAGAGATAGCTATGGAATGTTTTTGTATATATTAAGATATAATAACATCTACCTGTTTCTGTTTCTATCAATGATTTATCTCAAATGTATACTTTGCCCCAGACACTGACAAGGAGCTGAGAACAGAGCTGAGTACAAGATACTTTCCTGCTCACCTAGAACTCTCATTCTAAGGTGCTATTAAAAAATAACCTTTCCATTTTATAAAAGTTTAGATTTATCAAAAAATTATGAAGATAATACAGAGCATTTCCATATGCCCCATGCCCAGTTTCTCTGGCCATGAACATCCTGCGGCAGTATGGTATGTTTGTTACAGGTAATGAATCAATATTGATGCATTATTATTGACCAAAGTCTATGCTTTATTTATATTTCCTTACATATTATTCACATACAACATTCCTTTTCTGTCCCAGGATTTCACCAGGCTGTCATCTTGTATTTGGTTGTTGTTATGGATCAAATTGTATCCCTCCACCCCCTGCAAAGTGTGTTTTAAATCTAATCCTAATACCTCAGAATGTGATCTTATTTGGGAACAGGACAATTATGAATGTAATCAGACAAAATAAGGTCATATTAGAAGAGAGACGGCCCTGGATCTAATATTACTGGTGTCCTTATAGGAAGAGGGGAAGCTGGACACAGACACACAGAGAGGAGAGTGCTATGTGAAGACGCAGAATCAGGAGAGGTGGCTCTGTGAAAATGGAGGCAGAAACCAGGGTAAGATGCCACAAGCTGAGGATTGTCTGGGGCTACCAGAGTTGGAAGAGGCAAGGATCTTCCCCTAGAGACTTCTAAAGGAACTTGGTCCTGCCAAATGCTTCATTTCAGAATCCTCCACTGGAACTGTGGGATCATACGTTTCTTTTGTTTAAGGCCACCCAGTTTGTGGTAGTTTATGATGGTGGCCCCAGGACACTAATGTAGTCACCATGTTTCCTTAGGATCCCCTTGGCTATGGCAGTTTCTCACACTTTCCTTTTTTGATGTTGACTGTGTCTTCCTTTAGGGATATGAGTGGCATAGTGACTTAGTAGGGCTTTGTGGGAGAAGGGAGAGTTACCTGGGTGGTGTTTGCAAGGGAGCACTCCCTTTGTTGTAATTCATCAAATTGTATACTAAGGACTGGACTTGTGCATAATTTTGTATGTATGTTATAATTGAATTAAAATTTTACCTAAAATGATATTTTTGATCCAGGTAGAAGACACTATCAGTTTTGCCTCCATGAGATTGTAGATGAATCTTGATTCTAAACATAAAATGTATTCTTCTGTATCAGTGAAAACATATTTGCCTTCAGAAATATGTTTGCTGAACCCCAACTCAAACTGGTTTTTGAAGAAGGACTTTAATATATCAGATGATACAAACTTTTAAAGAAGGTAAACCTTGGGACAGCTGATTTGGTGGCTTGGTGATGGCCTTAAGGACTCAGATCTCATTGGGTCCTCAAGCATGGTCTCCTCTTTACTGGCTATGTCCTTAGGCTTGAACCATTGGCAGAGCAGCTCCAATGTCAGCACAGCTAGACCCTTTATAACACTCTCTAGAGTATCTCTTCCTGGATGCTAAGGCTTGGATATGGTTCCAATGTGTCCTCCAAAGTTTCACGTTCTGGGAACTTTGCCTCAGGTGTTGGTGCTGAAGTGGTGAAACCTTTAAGAGGTGGGGCCTAGAGGAAGGTGATTGGGTCATGGGGATTCCACCTTCAGGAATGGATTAATGCTGTCTCTTAGGAAAGTAAAAAAGCAAAAGCAAATGCCTAAATGCCTCCTCTTCCCTTTCAGTCTTAACTCTTTAGAGCAGGTATGTATTGCTACTCCCTTTGGAGGAGGGTTGTTGGTGGTGGAGCCTATGGGAGCCATACCACAGCTTATAATGTGTTCAGCATAAAGGCTGTCTTCATTCAGTCCTTATTATGGCCTCTCTTCATGGCCCTGTGCTTGTCCCATTAACTCCATTTCCTGTAGACAAGTTAGGCACTTACTTTGTCTTTTATGGCTGCCTGTGTCTAAAGCTAGCTGTTTTCAGTTGAGAAAAGGGGCTTATTTCCATAGTGGGCACACACATAAGAACAAGTAAGACCCAACAGTGGGTGGGACATTGTTCAGGTCTTAACCTCTGCTAAGTACTATTGCATTATTTATACTTTCTGAAGGTCTCCATGAGGTCAGCCAGATTCCCATTTGGGATCAGACAAAAGATGTTTTAGTCTAAGGAGTCATCTCTGAATGACGGCCTGTCCTCTGACCTGCAACCTGGGTGTTGTGGATGTCCTGTATTTCTAAAACTTGTGAGACCCTTCCATCTTGCTTCCTCTGTGCTCTGGGCTCAGTGGTGTCCTTTCATCTCCCTGCTGGATAGACACAGTTGAGTCCTGGTTCACTACCCTCAAGCCTTGCCTTGAGCCAGCTGTCAGGCCACAGAATAATGGTAGTCTACCTGATGCACAGCAAGTGTCCTCTGATCTGGCCACTGGTGGAGAATTCATTCCTGTCAAGCACTTAATCCTCATAATAAGAAATTTATTGAGTAGGTACTATTACTATTCCTAATAAATATCAGGAGACTGAGCTTAACATGGGTCAGTAGCTTGCTCAAATATTCTGTGTCAGGCTCAGATCCTGCATCCTGTTCTTTCTGACTACAGAGTCCACTTCTTTACCAATCTTCCCCACCCCTCTCCTGTTACAGGGTGGTGAGAAAGCTGCTTCAGGCAGAACAGTTAAGATTCACATCACAGGGATTTTACCAACTGTTCCAACAACTAATGTTTTGGCTCCTCTCTGACTCTGTCAACTGATATTGGTGGAATCTGGTTGGTGTGATCATCAAGACTACTGACCTAGATGATGGGAAGATTGAAAGTCAAGGGTCAACAAGAGCATTTTAGGAAGGAGGCTTCAGCTCTATAGTGTCCTGTGAGGATTATTGTGGGCAAGGAAACATCTTTGGTAACCATCCTGGGACCTCACAGTTGGTTAAATAGACCCTAGCCTGGAGCTCCTGGCCCAGGGTTTTGGAGATAGTCTCACAGTGTCATAGAAGTGCTTTATCAAGACATTTAGTGCAGTTCTAGTTACAATTTTTTGTGGTAATTAATTCATTAATGTATATTCCCTCACTAGTCTCTAAGCTCCCTAAGAAGAGCGACCATGTGCTCTACTTTGCTTTGCTATATACCTCTAGCACTCAGGACAGTGTTTGGATCATATAGGGGTTGACACAATTCATAGTGGAAAGAATGTGAGTTTTGAGATCAAACCAATGTGAGGTCAAAATCCAACCAAGGCACATGTCAGCTTTCAGCCTTGATCACAGCACTTCATGTATCTGGGACTCCAGATGCTCATCTTTGAACTGATGATGGTACTCCATGCCCTATGGAACAGTCTAACACATTAGCTCTTTATTTTTCCCTTTGTTTTCATTCTCCTGACTCCAAATACACCTCCAGTCTGTTTCTTTATGAATCAAATGGGGATCTAGGGCCAAACTTACAGCATGGAAATTAAATAAAGTAAAATTAAATAATTTATTTAAAACTTTTTATCTCATAACCATTTGTTTTGGTCAGGTGTTTTTTTTTTTTTTTTTTTTTTTTTTCCTGCTGCTGTGACCAAGACTTGACAAGAACACTTAGAGGAGGAAAAGCTTATTAGGAGCTCATGGTCTCAGAGGTTTCAGTCCATAGACAGGCGACTCCATTCTTTGGGGCTTGAGGTGAGGCAAACCATCATGGCAGAAGAGTGTGGCTGAGGAAGGCAGCTCAAAACATGGCTCCAGAAAGCAGAGAGAGAGACTAAGCTCAGCTCACAAAATATATGCCCCCAAAGCATTCCCCCAGTGACCTGCTTCTTCTAGTCATATCCTACCTGCCTACAGTTACCACCGAGTTAATCTTTATTGGGGGATTAATGCATTGATTAGGTTATGGTTTTAATGATCCAATCATTTCATCTCTAAACTTGCATTGTCTCACAAATGAACTTTTGGGGGAGGGACACCTAATCTAAACCATAACATCATTTTAACACTGTTTTGTTTAAGGGCCCCAGAGACATTTCTGAGGTTTGAAAGTGCCACAGGGACCCCAGGACCAGATGCTCTGGGTAGGGGTGAGAGGAAGTGTGAGTGTGTGTATGTGTGTGTGTGTGTGTGTGTGTGTGTGTGTGAGAGAGAGAGAGAGAGAGAGAGAGAGAGAGAGAGAGAGAGAGAGAGATAATACCCAGAGACACAGGCTGCCTGGGTAGTGGCCTTGGAATCTGGGGACCTGTGCTGAGGGTCTCTTACAAGACAAAAGGTTGGACAGGTAAATGTTCATGAATTTCATGCTTACACAGAGAAGAATATCTCTACCTTTTGGATATAGGTGCAAAAAGTATTATTTAATACTCTGGAGACGTCACTGAAATCAAATATGTAGGAATTTCTCTTCTGCCAGTAAAGGATAGAGAAGAAAGACATTTTGTTGAATGTCTACTTTGCACTCTGTTCCCAGGACACAACAGCCTCTTGAAGAAGATATTGTATAGCCCATTTGACAAATGAAGAAACAGAGGCAGAGAATGGTCTTTGGCCCTGCTTATATGTGGGGAATTGAGGCCTACCGTGCAGTTCCACTGCATACAGGCCTGCTTGACTCCACTTGCCTGTCATCTCCGGTCCAGAAATAAGAGAAAACAGGTCACGCCTTGTCTTCTGGGTGGTGAGGGGGTGGCGCAGGGGCATATGCAAGGTGGAGTTTCTGAAATGTTCTCACCTTCACAGAGGTTTCCATGTACTGTGTGTGAGTCTGCTCCAGAACAGCTGAACAGAACCCAGGATGGTACAGTCTTTCTCTTTCCACTATGCTTTGTCAGCCCCTTCCCTCCTAGACTCTCTTAGGCAGCCTATGGTGCCTACCACTGGCAATTTAACACTATTAAACTTTGGATCTGGAATGTCCCCCTAAAGTCCATGTTTTAAAGCCTATTCAAAGGTGGTGGAAACTTTAAGATGTGGAGCCTAGTGTGAGGAGCTTTGGTCACTGGGGGCATGCCTCTGAAGGTGATTGTAGTATCCCATCTTCCTTTTCTTCATTTTCCCATCCTCACCATAGACGAGTGACTCTGCTCTGCCATATGCTTCTGCCATAATGTACTGCCTCACTACAGGCCCCAAAACATGGGACCAACAGATCATGATCAAAATGTCCAAAACTAAGAGTTCTTTTCTTTGTAAGTTATTTACTTCAAGTATTTGCTACAGTAATGGAAAGCTGACTAAAACACATACTCACAATTTGAGCCCATCTTGATAATAGGCAAGGGGTGTTCATAGGTGCCCTTTGTGTGCCAGACACCATACTTTTAAGGTATTCTTCAAGCTGTCACAACCATGACTTGGTGGTGGGGTTTGCTTTTCCCACGTTCATATGAGAAGCTAGAGATAAAAATGCATTTAGATGGCTCCTCAAGTTCATATACCACGAGGAAGTACTCAAGCTGGATTCACACCAGGTCCTCTGTTCCTCTTGTTCCAGAATGAACAATAGCACATTCAGCCCCAGCATGGCTGAACTCTGGCCTCAGAAGGGTTTTGGGGAACGCTGGGAGCTCCCCTGTAGCCATGCTGACCCTCCTCATTGGCATATTACTATTGGTCTCAGTTTCCCATGCTCTGTCCTCCCATATCCTGATGACAGGAGCCCTGTCCGATACATACCCAGATTCCTCACCTCCTCCTTAATACCCATTCAAAAAGGTCAATATATTTATTTAATCCAGTAAAATGAAGATTCATTTAAAGAGGCAGCCATTCAATACACAAGTTGGAATGAAGAGTGTATTGGAATGGATGTATAAACTCTCTCCAGGAGAACAGAAGGAACAGTCTGACTCTCTGAGAGGCATTGTGTTTTCAGAAAATGTACACACCAAATCTTAGCTAAGCCATTCTATAGTCGCAATGTCAGAATCTGTTCCCCAGCATTTCTGAAAAAATATAATACAAACACAAAAGGCCTACATGGTCATCTTAGGAAGCTGATCAAAGAATAAAGAAGAAAAATCTATTGTCTTACCACCCAGATATATATGTATTACTCATTTACAAAATCAGATTATGTTATTTATTATATAATACAAAGTGTGTGTGTGTATGTATGTTTATTTACAAATCCAGGTGTCTACTCTATAATATTGACATTTAGCTACTTTTCGTTAATCATTTTTAATTGTTGCCTAGTAGTATGATCTTGTATAAATCAGTACTTTCCAAGTTTGGCTGTGTTTCATAATTGCCTGGGGAGTTTAAATAGGTTTGTACATTTCTAAGCTTTCTCCTGCATGTTGCTGCACCAGAGTTTCTAGGTTTAGAAGTTTGCATTTTACAGGCCTCCCTGGTGATTCAGATATAGCTTGTCCTGCTGTGTCCCATTTTTGGAACTGCTGGTGTCCCAGTGCCATCTTAAGCAGTGAGAAGTGGCACCAGGCACTGGGCCACCTGCAGCCCATGGTGAAAGCTGTCACTTCAGAGGATTCCAGCAAGGCTCGGCTGGCCGAGCATCCTTCTGGCTCTCTTCTTGAAGGCAGATAATTGAGTCAGCTCCTGGAGTTGGCATGCAAAAGAAGAGGGGCTTGTTGAAATGGACAAAGTCCTGCATTTCCTATTAGCATAAAAAGAAGACTGTGTGATCCCATTTTGGTAATTTTTAGACTTAACAGTCTACCTCCTACCTCAGTTTTTTTTTTCCTAATGCCATCACATATATCTTTATTTTGGAGGAGTGAGTAATATTTTGATTTCTTTTATCCTCTTCTACTCTTTCTCAGCAACTGAACCCTTCTGCCTATTCTGGGTGTTGAATTGGCCACTCCAGCTGAATATGGACAGTGTCCAGCCAGCTGCTGAGCAGCTTGCTTGAGGCCTTACACATGCCCTTTGTGATGTGAGCTTAACCCCATTGCTGGGGGCTTTGCAAGTAGTCTAATGACTCCTTGGCCATTTCAGTATTGTGACTGTAACAGGATGGACAGTTTCTCTTCATCTGTGCCCTATCCTATCCCCAGAACTGCCCTTTGGCCAACAGTTGTGTCAGTGGATTGGCCCTCATCAAGAGTCCTCTCTCTGCCACCTGACCTCTCACTGTGTTCTGTCCAGTCTTTCTGGGTCTGTGCCTCTGATCTTGACCTCTCTCCCTCTGCTTCCACCTCCAAATGGTGCAGGGACAGAAACTCCAACACTGGGGCCCTGGTTGCCATGTTCTCTCTAGAGGCCATGCTCTCTTTAGAGGCCCTTCCCCTCCCTTGCCTCTTCTTAAGGCTATCTTCAAGGATGTGGGAGTGGCCATACCCTTCTGTGTTAGATTTGGAATCAGGGGCTCTGGGGTACACGCATGTAGGAGCACTCTCCGACCTTCAACCCCTCCCTTCCCTCTTTTCCCATTCTATGCTGATAGACCGCACACTCGGCAGAGTGTACCCCATTGTTTGTAACCTTGGGGCCATGATTGGACCAAGGACCCTATACATAAGCTTCTGTACTTTCTGGAACAAAGGGGTTCTGCCTCTTGCTCCGGCAGAGCAGTCTTACCTACTCCTGGAGTCTGGGTGAATTGACTCTGCGGACCGTCATCCCCAAACCTCGTCCTGTGGGACCCCATTCCGTCCTTCCCAAGGATCCCTTGGTATTTTCGTCTCACGGGACTCCAACTTGTTGAGCAAGACCCACAAGGCATGACTTAAAACTCCACACGCAGTTTGTCTTTGCACTCTTCCAAGCTATACCCACCCCTTCCAGTAGCTCCTGCCTTATGCATCCATAGCCTGCCTAACATCACCTTTCTGCCCCACCCCATGAGGACTGTGGCTTATGAGTGCTTTGTGGCTTCAATGTCCATACAAAGACCCAGAGCCTTTTGGGCATCAGAATGACTCATTTTAGTGGCCTCAACCTGTGATTTCCTGAATCCAACTTCTAACTCCACACAGCTCCTAGATAGTGGGTACTCGTGTCTACTGACCAGGAGCTGGGTGCTGGCCCAGCCTGGGTGGCTGGGAGTGTTATTGGCCCTGAACATTGCCAGTGCTGCTCACTCTTCCAGGCTTGATTTCCCATTTACTCCTGTCACCCCTTTACTTCTACCACCACTGGGAGAGAATGCAGCCCCTGCATTCCCAAGCCTAGTCTTTTTCAACTTGATGAATGCTGGAATCAAACTATGTTTGATGCTCTCAGACAGATTTTGTGTAAGGATGTGGCCCGGCGGAGGCTTATGATTGTAGATATCAGTCTATGGTCCTTCCTAGCCCTCCCAATATCATTTCCATCATTTGACAATCTTTCTTTTGGATCAGAAGCCATTGACTCTTTTGGAGTCCCCACTTAAATACAGATATCTTGAGAGGAATCACACTTTCAGCCTCTCTCAGTGTTAGCATGGGAAGATCTGTGGTTGTATTATCCTAGTTGACAGGCAACAAAAAGAAACTTCTACTTCTTTCTGAATTAAAATTCACAATTTATGTGCCAACTGCTGTGCTGAGTTCTTTCATATGTTTTACTTCATTAGTTGTAACTTCATGAGGCAACATCAGCACCTGCCTTTTGTGGAAAGGAAAATGAGACCCAGAAAGGATAAGAAAAATGCCCAACCACACAGCCAGTAAATGTGATAAGATAAACTTTAGTTTCAGGAAATCCTGTCCCATGGCATGGGGAAATGGTATTTCCCTCCTATCTTCTTTCTCTACTTCCCTCAGAGTCACAGTGCAACATGCATGTGTCCTACTTTCTGCATCCCTTCCCTGATCTGCTTGTAGTTCCTGTCACCTTCTGTCCCCCCTATACTTCTCCCCTTTACCTCCCCTTTCCAAACCAGCCCTCTCAGATCCCAAGCTTGCTATAACTTTCCCTCTTTCTTGGAGGAGAAATGAATAGACCTCTGCATGTCCTAGGAGCCTGCAGCATTTCTGAGGAGGTGGTGGGCTGGGGCAGGGGCTGTGGGAAGTGGCTTTGGTGCGCTCATGATGCCTTGCCTTTTGTCTCCTAATCCTGGTCCATTGGCTGCTTCTTGCCATTGAAATCCTATAATAAAGGGCCATTGTACTTCTCTCCTAAACTGAATTGGGCCTGTCATTCCCAAGGCGGATAGGAGCCTGGCATTTTTAGTCGTCATTGGCAGTGCCACGGTCCCCGCTGGTCCTTATTCTCCCCTAACAATAGCAGCCAGGTGCTGCCAAGAGCATGACTTGGTGCAGCTGGAGGCCCCAGGAAGTGCTGGGTTGTTCAGAAGGGCTTGATTCCTTGCCTTACTTGAGGATCTCCAGGCCAATTTGGGGTGTGAGACAGACAGGAGGTGAAACCCCAGGACCAAGCCCCTTTCTCTGAGCCTCTCAGAGACCTGCCTGCTCTTGCAGAGTCCTCTCTCATTTTTTTGAATTGGGCTCTTGCAGGTGGGGCCGGGGAAGCCGCTACACTCTGAAGACATTATCTCTTTAGAATGGGGAGAGGGGGAATCACGGGATCACCTGGGGATCTCGTTAAAACCGGTCTCCTTGGAAGCTTGTTAGAAATGCAGAATCTCAGGCTGAATCAAAACCCTCCAAGGAGACCAGTGTTGCTGATTCAGGGACCATGTTTTCAGTAGCTAGGGCTCATGGACTTTCTCAGTGTGGTCACTTTGACCTTTAGTTGCATATTTGTGGGGACTAGGGCCTCAGATTGTCAAACAGTTGTGTTCGTTCATTTACCTATTCATTCATCCAATAAATATGCAAGGAGTGCCTACTATTGTGTAGGAATGAGGACACCGCAGGGAAGAAGATAGAACGTCCTGCCTGTATCTGTCGGCAGTGGAAGCAGGCAATTAAACCGATAATTAAGGCACAGCGAGTCAAGTGAGATAAATGAAATGATAGAGGAAGTAGTTCCCAGGAGCAGGATCTTTGACAAATGCAGTCATTGCTGAAAGAGAAAGAAGTGGTGGGAGCCAGGAGAACAGAGGAAAATGGAAGCTGAGGGGCAGTAAGACCAGAACGGGGAATGGAGCCCATGTGGCCTGCTCACGTCCTGCACTGGGTATTCATACTGGACCCGGGGCTCTGGTCAGTCGCTGGTGCAGGAATATTTCCTATCTGGCTCTTCTCAAACACCTCTCTCCTACCCCTTGCCTTCCTACTTACCTTTCCAGGGGTTCCAGAAAATGTCATCCAGGGCCTCTACAAACCAGGCCTTTTTAACTTTTTGTGTGTTTTAAGCAATAAAAAAATTCGTTCCGGGCTGAGGTTATGGCGCAGTGGTAGCGTGCTCGCCTAGCACGCGGGAGGCACTGGGTTCGATCCTCAGCACCACATAAAAATAAAATAAAGCTACTGTGTCCACCTACAACTAAAAAAATAAATATTTAAAAAAAAAATTTGTTCCATGATTTCATTGAGGTTCCCAAGAGACATTATTTTAGATGAGTCTGGCCCTTGCTTAATTCCAGGTGTCAGACCCAGGGACATGAATGACACTCCCCTGCAATCATCCCCCCCTTCCCTTTTTTTTAACCAGAGTAGATTTTCCTCAGGCTCTCTACCCAGGAATCCTTCTATTCTCTTCAAAGCAGCCTTCTGGTACGGCAAATCTTAAGGTGATCAGAGCTCAAATATGATACCACTGTTTTTTAAAGTATTAAGTAATTTAATTCCTACAAGAAGATCTTGTCAGGCTTTGTTTTTGTTTCCACATTAAATGTGGGACAAGGGAGGCACTAAACCTCCTCTAATATCACTTGGCTAGGCATGGCTGGTGTGCTAAATCTCCCCTTGGTTAAAACATTTACTACTATCCTGCAGTTCCAGTAGTGCTGAGCTAGGCCAGGCAGCCAGGAACTCAGTTGTGGTTGTCTGTCTCTTGGGAAATTCACTCACTCCTTTGGGCCTCAGGGACCTATATAAAAAGAAGTAAGGATCCCTAGGGCTCTTGCCACCTCTAACTCATGGTGGTCCTTTTGGGCACAAATTATTATAACTTTAGGCTGAGCACAGGCCCCTTTTTGCTGCACTCAGAGAAAGTTGCCAGATGAGGAATGTGCTTTGTTTCCATAGCTTCCTACAGCGCTGTCTTCCTGCTTCCTGCCTATGCTGTTCCTGAGGCTGAGAATGCTGTTCCCAGCCTGCACCACGTGCTCTCTAGTCCAGTTGTCTTTTGACATTTGTCTCATCAGCTACCTCCTCCACTAAGCTATTCACAACTTCTGCTTTCAAAGATCCATCTCTCTATCCATCCATCCATCCACCCATCATCACCCGCTCCTTTCTGATCAAGATGTCAGACTGGGCCAACCTGCCCTTTCATATCCAGATAAGATGGATTCAAAGTCCTCATGTGGATTCAGCTTGACATGACTGCAACCATCTTGAGTTTAACTGCCATGGTTGTCCTTGAGTGACCCTCCTTGGTTTCCCCACATAGTTTCCCAGCAGAGTATAAATAGACAAAACCACGAGAGTGGCCTGTGGAGCTTTACAACCGGACCCTGGTGGCAGGAGTGTTCTGGACTTTTAGGTATTAGTTTGAAATCCAGTACATCTGGCTTTGTATGAAGTCACTTTTGTCCTGATCACTTTATTAACTCTCATCTTTTGACCTGAATCTCAGAGATCCACCTGATTTGCTGCCACCTGGGACCACACTTCTGGACTTCAGGAGGTCCATAATAAATTGCACTCTGTCCAATCCTGGATCTTTCTGCCTCCTCCTTCTGTCTCACAGCACTTTAACCTGGGACTAGCTTGTTTTGAAATAGTGCCATTATAAGGATTCTGAAAAACCAGTCTCTCCAGAATTTAAATAAACTCCCTTGGAGTTTGGTATTTGCCATCATCTCTGGCTCAAGCCTCCTTATTCTGCTGGGTGACCAGCCTAGGCATCATCTTGCCACATCATGCTCTTTATGTCCTTTTGTGTCTGTATCCCATTAACTCAGTCATGGGACTCAGCCATTTTCCTCAGCATCCACCACCTCAGTCATTCACACAAGGCATCCACATTGTGGTTGTCTCGTAGGTGCAGAATAATTACAGCATAGAAAAGACAGTTTCAATGTTACATGTTCCCATACCTAAAAACTCTAGGGTCATTTCTACAATTTGGGTTCCAATGTCATCTTAGCTCACAAATGATTTCCTTGAAAAAAATGAAGTCTGATGACAGCTGTTAAAATAAGATATTTTAATTTCTTTCCTGACTTAAAATTAATTCAACAGGAATTTATTTTAGACTGGTCCAAGAATTGGGCCAGGCATTATACTAGATGCTTGGAGAAATATGGAGAGATAACCACAGGACTAGGTAAGCACTGAAAGTGTCGCAGTTCTGTACAGGATGCAGAAAGGCAGTGAAGAGGGGGCGTGGTATCTCTACTCCTGGGTTTGAAACAGTTTTGCCGTGAAGATAATAGTTCAGCTAAGTTTTGAAAACTGGTATTTAGCAGTTAGTTGACAAGAAGGGATTCTTTGCACAGAGAGTGGCATGGGCTAAGGCACAGAAAGATGTTCTTTTGAAACATTTTAAGAGTTATGAATAATTCAGTCTTGTTGAAATGCAAGCAAGGGTGTGCTGGTAAATGTTTAATGACCTGTTCTGTACTCCTAACACACACACACACACACACACACACACACACACACAAAGAAGAAGGAGGAGGAGGAGGAGGAGGAGGAGGAGGAGGAGGAGAAGAAAAAGGAGGAAGAAGAAGAAAGAGAAAGAGAAAGAAAAAGTCCAATGTCCTTGGTACAAATCTTCTAGCCATGGTGGGTTTCAAGCTACCAAGCAGTGTCACTGGATGTACAGTTGGGAAGAGATGGTCATGGTTGGTCTTCATGAGCTGGTAGAAGCCAGCTCCAGGCCCCCTCTTCTACACAGCACAGAAGAGGCTGAAGAGACAAAGGTGAGGATTTTGTTCTTGCCCAAGTTAAAAACTTTTATTTTTGCTTCACTGTCATATTCTCAGCACCTTTAGCTGCAGTCTGGCATAGAGTAGGCACTCAATAAATATTTGTTGAATAAATGAAAAAGCGGAGGGTGTTATAAGACCTATGCAGTATTCAGACGTTAGCCTCCGGGGTGTAGAAACCAAGAATGTTTCCAGATGTGAGGAGTGCTGTGATAAATTTTTATTTATACAGATTATTCTGAAAGCAGTAAGGTGGGGAGGTTTGAGATGAGACTGGTAGTTTGGACTATTGCAATAATCCCAGTAGCAGTTAATAATGTCTGAGCTAAGGCAGGGCACATGGGATTGGAGAACAGTCAAAGATTTGAAACAGAATCTGAGGTCATCAAATTTGCATTTTAGAATAATCACTTTAAAGTGTTATCAATGACTGGGCTTGTGTTTTCTCCCTTTGAATCACTTTGTTGTTTCACTTGAATTGTTTTATTGTCTAATCTGGGCTTCATGATTTTTCCCTCCACCTGGTAGTGAAGGACACTTTCTCCCTAGTGGTTTCTAGAGGTTATGGTCCATTAGTAGTCTTGTCTGCTATTGTGCTGAGGCAGCCCTGCCTTAGAGGATGGCAAGTTGTGCCCCGTTCCCTGGGGGCATCATGGGACTCATTTCTTTGAAATCTTCACCCTCCATAGTAAACAGCATGAGCTATGGGTGCTCTGTCTTTACAGTTCCTCAGGACAGGCTGGTCCCCTCCCCACTGGGGCCCATGCCTCCTTGATAAGACTTACTAGTACACAGGAAGCCACTCCTGTTCTGAGCCACTCCCATCCAGGTCTTTATCAAGTTGAGGGGCAACAGGACCCCTTTCTAACCTCTATATTATGTTTTGATAGAGAAAGTCAAGACTTTCCTCTTGCTTAACAGACTTTAAGAGAGCCTGTCTGCCCCTGCCCCAGGGTTTCAACTGGAGTCCATAGAAACTATATTGAGGGACACAAGCGACCAATATCACAACACTCCCAGAGTTGCCTCTCTCTGAGGAGCAAGTGTGTGCTACTGGGCCAAGCTTGTGCACCCAGCCCCTCCTTCCATTAGTGTGAGTTCCCTCTCATGCACAGAGCAGATTTGTCTCTCTTCTCCATCTGCTGCACAAGTGTGGACACTACTGGGCCCAGTCCAGTGCAGCTGAATGCCCAGATCTCATTCCTTACCTGAACTGTGGGGATTACACTTTGTTGAGATGTCACAATCTTCATTGGTCAAGAATGCTGGAGTTCCCAACTTCAATTTTATCACCATTTGAGTCAGAGCTGCTTAGGTGAGCCTGTGGGATAGAGAGTGATAGGGCAGATGGCCTAAGGAAGCACCCTGGGATGGGGGGGGGGCTGCTGGCTCCTGGTCCCTCACTCCCTGGTCTGCTTTCTAGTGAAGAAGGAGCAGGGGTTCCAGACCCACCCCACTTTCACTTCTGGCCAGACCTGAAAAGGCTGAGCTTTCCCTGAGCTTCTGAAACCTGCCCTTCTTTTGCTGATGCCTTGCTCTTGAAAAAAGGGAAGTCACCAGGGGTTAATTAATAACATGTTCCACTATGTGTACCAGATTATTTGGCTGTTTGACTGTTTGAACTGTCAATCTTAGATTTATCTCATTTGATTTCTTCACTAACTTCTTTGTTTTTGAGGAGACTGAGATCATTCAACATATAGCTCCCCATATTATTGATTTTGAAGATTGGATATTTTTAATAAAACAGACTAGGCTTTCTCCACTTGAGGTGGATATGTGTCATTATTTTGCGCTTTATGTGGGTTTTGGAGGGTTTCCTTTTCACAGGTGAACTCCCTAATTGGATGCCACACTACTTTGAATTTATTCTGAAACTCATGCTGGAAACACTATAGACAAGGACACTGTTGAGCAGTGGAAGCTACTTGCTTTATAATTTCTATATAATTTATAATTTTTTGTTTGTTGAAGAAGCTGTAGTTCTATTTATGTCCCTTTTCTCATTTCCAGAGAAAAAACCCAATTATCCTTGTTCCTGGGGCAACACCAGAAATCTCCAGGAAGAAGGATGTCCCTACTTCACAGCTATGACCTTGCAGGTTCTGGGGACTTGGAGGTGTCTCCCCAGCAGGCCCTCTGACATTGCTGGCAAGTGGGCATTGCCCCCAGGCCTGCAGTCCAGGCTGATGAGCTGACTTGGCCAATTGCCTATCTTCTGTAGCTCTTGGCTTCTGGACTCCAAATAGCCCCAACGCTTTCCAGAAACAGAAGCAAATGGGTTCAGGACAGTCAGAAAGTGCCAGGATCTTGTGAAGCATCAGCTGGGATGTCTTGTCTCGTGTGGGGATCCACATCTCCCAATCTTTCCACCTGCAATTTCGATATACTCTCCAAGGCTTGGCTTGAAAATAAGTCCCCTCTTCTATCCCCCCTCCCATTAACTTTGCTTTGGAGGTTGGGATCACAAAGCATCTAGCCCTTACAACTCTCTTTTCCTTTCTTGGAGGCATTCATTGATCTTGATGATCAGCAGCCCTTATGGCCTCTTGTACTTAGAGCCCTTTTTATCTTTGCTTAGAAGGGTCTCACCCAGACCTCAGTGTCCCACAGTGGAAGGAACCAGTCTCTTTCCTCTTTGGAAGGGTGATACTGAGGATATGCTTTAGTTCCCCCTTCCCAGCAGAAGAGAAAGTTAAACTCATTTATCACCAGCAGTATGATGTTCTTGAAAAATCCCTATTGTTTCCTCATGTGGCCCATAAGACTTTTCAATTTGGAATGGGTTTTGCTGAGGGTAGCTTTTCTGTTTCTATAAACTGCAAACCTAGTAGTAATCTAAAGAATATCACAAGGACCACTTAGCTTATTCTCCTTTCTTCCAAAGTAGAAACCTTGCAGAACTCTTTATTATTTGTTCACACCTTCTTTCCAATGTTTGTAGCTCAAAGCATCTGGTCCTCTAGGCAGGAAGAGGAAGAAGCCTGAATGATCATGATTTTCTTAAGCAGCACTCATCACAGTGTGATTGAATAATTGAGGAAGTGAGACATTTTTGTAAGATAACACACAGTGACCCTCTCAAGTCAGGCCAAAGTAAAAGGGCATTTTTATAATGATAGACATGGAAGGAACTGACTGTCTTGATCCAGGATACCTCCATGGTGAGTTCCTTCAAAGTCTGTTTTCTCTCTCTCTTCCTCTCTTTTCTCTCCCTCTCCATTTCCCTCCTCCTGCTTCTTCTCACCATTAGCATTTCCTCTGTGCAACTTCACCATTGTCCTTTCTCTGTCAGCTGACTTCCTCTCCTTACTCATGAGTCCTGCTGTCTTACCCACTTAAGAGGCTTCATTGTGATCTCTCCCATTTAAATCCTCTATCATGAACTCAGGTTTCACTTCCCATTAACTGACTAAATCTCTTGGCCATAGTTTGTCCACTAGTCTATAAATGAACACCCATGGATAAAGTGTCCACCTCTAATTTATTTTGATCAGGAGATGCTTGGCCACATGGGGTTAAATGTTGGTCTAAGGATAAAGGTCTATACAACATAGTGTCCCTGGGAACTGGGGCATGGCCAAGCCTAGTGAATTGGGTTTGCCCTGAAATTATTTTTGCTTTGGTAGGAATTATAAAGTCAGATCGGCAGTAAAGACCATGACCACTAGCTGAAGGGGTATAAGCAAGGCTTTATTAGGATCTGCTCTTGGGTGAAGTTCACTGGTCCGCCAGTATGGGTCTGCCTGTGTGGGCCCGGGAAGTTGCACCCAAGACTAGGAGAGGCCGCTTTTATGGGTAGGTTGAGGGAAGGGGAGATTCTCATGAAGAGGCATCTCTTCTTGGTTGGCTGAGGCCCAGTGACTGGTATGGGCCGATTTCAGAGGTCAGCGTGTTCGTTGATGATTGGTTGACATCAGAGTGGTGAGCAGTCAACCATTTGGGGCTCAGGAAAGTCTTGGTAACTTCCGATGCCCAGCCCCCCTTTGTCTAGCTGCCACTTTTCGACCCAACATTCTGACCTCTTTGATGATATAGGGCGCGGGCATCTGTCTAGCTATTTCCTGCTTATTGGGGGGCGTCATAGGGTGGAGGTTTGGATGTGGGGTTGGAGGGGAGCTGCTATAGGGGAGCAGGAGCATATGGTTGACCATTACCTGGGCAATTTCTCCAACATGCTCACGAGCAAACCAGAGGAGGCAAGGAGCCATTAACAGTAGGACGCCTATTGGGAATTTGAACTTTTCTCTCTCCCATTCAGATAAAGGCAGGACAAGGACCATGGATCCACAGGGGAAGACTCTGGAATTTGGACCCAGGGAAGGGTGTAAACTTCCCTGGTAATTTCTAAGAATGTGCCATCATTTTTTTTTTTTTTAAACAACACACCAAGGACTTCATGTTATGTCTGCTGAAATGAGCATTTGTGAACTCTGCAATGCGGGGCATGTGAGAAAAGTAGTCAAGGAGAGTCATTTCTCCTTAACAGTCATTCACCCTTGCACAAAGAGACTATGTGATTGGCTTTCATGAGCTGGTCAGAGGAAACGAAGGTAGCTCCCTCTACTTTCATCTGCTAGGAAGGCAGGAGGGGTTATGTCTTGGGAAGGAGCAAATAGATTCTGGATGTGGAGCAAAGGGAAATATTTCTAAATGTCAGCAAAATAGGTATAAAAAAAACATGTTTTTGGTGAGGAGCTGTCCCCTTTCACATGGGGCATGATGATTTTTGCCATTAGGAAAAGGCTCCCTCATTCCTACCAAGGGAATGCGCTTAACCTGATTGTTGAAAGTGGTAAGATAATAGAGTATACTTGGTGCAGACCCAACCTCTTTGTCTTGCACCCAACCTCTTTGTCTTGTGGACTATCCACAGGATGCAAATGTTTTCATCTACTTCTCTGTCTTACCTGGGCAGCAATCCCTCTGTCATAGGAAAACATGTCCTGGATTAGAGCTTTCAGGTTTTAGTGAGTATATCAAGTAGCACAGGCTAACTGCTATGCTATGGTTTGGGTATGATTTTCTGTCAAAAATTCATGTGCTGGAAGCTTGGTCTCAGTGTAAAGGTATTGAGGTGGTCGGACTTTTAAGATAGATGACAGGGACTTTAAGATTGTTTAAGACTTTTCTCTCAGGAGTGAGTTTTCACCCTCATAGGACTAGATTGGTTACCACGAGATCCAGATGTTATAAAGCAAGTTTGACTTCCTCAGCTCCCTCTCTTGCTTCTACCCTTCCTTCCTTGGTGACCTTTCTGTCTCATACTTGTTCTCACCATGTGATGGATGTCATTCTCCATGAGGCCCTCCCTCACTAAAAGCTGATGTTGCACTGTGTTCTCGAACCTCCAGGACTGTAAACCAAGTAAGCCTCTTTGCTTTAAAAAGTACTTGATCTTAGGTATTTTGTTATAGTAATAGAAAACAGGGCTGGGGATTTAGCTCAGTTGTAGAATGCTTGCCTACCATGTATAAGGCTCTGAGTTCAATATCCAGTAATGCAAAAACAAAAAACAAAACCAAAACAAAGCAAAACAAAAAACAAAACAAAACAAACAAAGAAACAAAAACAGGCTAAGACTTACTACAACAAATAACTCCCATTTAGCAGCTTAACAAAAACACATCTTTATTTCTCATTCATATTACTGTTCAATGTGGGTTGACAGTAGAGAGATAGGCTCTTTTCCATATAGTATTTTGGAGACCTCATGTTCTTCCATCCTGTGACTTTGTCCTTTTTTAAGGAACAGACTCTCCATTCAGCTTACAGATTGAAAGAAATACTCATGGGAATATTTTTATGGCCCATACCTGAGGATGCACATGAATTTTTCCACATTCCATTTGCCAAAACCCAATCACAAGATCATAATGATTATGTTAGACACATAACTTGATACATAGGCCAATCACATGACTTATAGTTAATCATAAGAGAGGCTGACAGATATATAGTTGTGCCCAGAAGAGGGGTAGAATGCAGATACTGGTGTATGTACTAAGGTGAGGAAGACCAGACCAGACAAGGGGTGTGTTATAAGTAGCTTTTCATGCCTGCATACACAAGTGGCATCTGTAAGTAACACAAGTGTTCTAATCTACCCTCTGCCATACTTTGTTCTATCTTATAATATGTTCAAAACTCTCACAGGGAAGAAAGAGCCTATTTTTAGACCCCTTAATTCCAACATTTGGTGCATATCTTGAATATTGGGACATAAAATGCAAAAGTGAGTTGAATAAGTAATAGGGATGAATTTTGAGCTTTAATTTTCTTTGAACTTTAAATCACAAGGGAAAGAGAATATAATATTGGACTTTAATATCTTTGTACTTTAACTTAATCATTGAATTTCATCATTGAACTTTACTTTTCTTTTCCAGAAAATTCATGATGAGAAGGGGTTTATAGTCAAATTTGGGACATTTTATAATTGGCATTTTATTGCTGAAGCATCTTAATGTTGTCATTGAATTTCATTGTAGAACATATAATGATCTATATTTAAAGTAGTCATATATTTTCTCACTCAGACTATAATAGTTTGAGAGAGAAAGGTGGATGTATTAATAATTATGCTGGGACACCAGGTAAAAACCTGGACTGTTTTGGGTAAACTGAGATGTATAGTTACCCTGCTGTACTAGATAGTACGGAAGGACATAAGTAGGAAAGAGAAATGGAATGGGAAATAGATTTCTAGCCTTGTAATGGATTTAATTCATCAAAATTGTCTGACCCACATAAAAATTCTCTGGGCATAAATTTTAACTTCTTTACTCATGGTCCCAGTAAGATCTCCAAAGGAGCTACATCCAGTCAGGAAAAGAGAAGCTACAGAAGGCATTTCAGATGGAAGGGATGCAGTACTGGGAACTGGTTGTACAGTTGGTCGAAGGGATATAAGAATGAAAAGGAGATGCACATAGAGATTAATAACTCAGGCAAATGAATGGCACAATTGCCTTGGTTGGCTTTTGGGAGTCCCCAATGAAGGGGAAGCAGAGTGGTCTTGACAAAACTCTGGATCTTCTCTGAGAATTGCCACAGCCCTGGCTGACCCCAGCCTTAAGAATGGAGAGCAAACAGTGGGAGAATGTTGATGGTGGGTTCTGCTTTCTATTCTTGAAGTTTCCTATTCTTATGGAGCTGTGGGAGGAGGAATGGCTTAGCCTTGTGTCCTGAATCTGGGAGAAATAAACTGGGCATTCTCTTCTTAGGCTCCTCCATCACTTAGGAGCAGGCTGTTTGTCAGAAGTTGATGTGTCTTCTGTCCTTCCATGTGTAAATCTTACCTGTGCATTCATTAAACTAACATTTATGGCACCTGCTCCCTTCTGGGCACTATTCTGATCTTGAGGTGATAGCAGTGAACAGAAAAGACAAAAGTCCTTATTTCATGGGAGAAAGGCAATAAACAAAAATAAGTAAAAGGTGATAAATGCTACTGCAAAACAACAATAACAAACAACAAAACCCCACAAAAACCAAAAACAAATAATCATTCCAAACTACCCTCAGATTTCATCTCACCCCAGTCAGAATGGCAGCTATCCAAAATACCAGCAACAATAAGTGCTGGCGAGGATGTGGAGAAAAAGGTACACTCAAGCATTGCTGGTGGGATTGCAAACTGGTGCAACCAATCTGGAAAGCAGT
>CM053407.1:82807362-82847889 GCA_028644305.1 Xerus rutilus | reverse complement strand
AAAAACCAATAGACAAACAAAAAGACCCAGAATGGTCTGCAGGATCAGGATTGCTGGGCTGGTAGTTGCAGTAGTAAACAATGAGTCCAGTGGGCCTCATTTTAAAATATGCCATTTGGGCAAAAATTTGAAGAAAAGAAGGAAGTTGGACAGGATCCATGGGGGAAATATATTCTCAGGGAAGGAAGAACTCTGCCAAGGCCTCTTGTGTGTTTGTGCTGAGCATATCTGAGGCACAGCAAGGAGGCTGGTGTTGCTGCAGCATGTGATGGGGACAGAAGGAGAAAGGAAGTCTGGAGGTCTGGGGAGGGCACAGGCCCACACTGATGCAAAGAGGAGTGTTTTGTTGCCCCAGTTCAGAACCCTATCAAACACCACAGTTCTGGAGGTGAATATTGACTATTTTCTTCCTCAGTCTAAGCAATCTTTGATCCCCAGCCCTCGACACTACTGGAACTGTTGGTGTGAGTAGGACCTGTGGGCTCTCAGCCCAGCAGAGACATCATGAATCTACTGAGGGGTTCATTGTCAGAGTAAAACCTCAGCCAGCTTTGGCTGAAGTTAGTGCCTTCTCCAGATTTGCAAATAAATAGAGGGTCTTTATCGTGCTCACCTCACCTACCTTGGCTTTACATCCAAAATCATAGTATTACAGCAATGGCTGAATAAAGGAAAACAAATGGGCTCATTGCTTTTCTTCAAAGAAACCATTTTTAAAGTGTGATCCAGAACCTAGTAGGAGGCCAAGTCTTTGAGAACCTTTCCAGGGATCTGTGAAGACAAGGCTATTTTCATTGTGCTAAGATGTTATTTGCCTTTTTCATTTTCATTCTCTCACGTGTGGAGTAGACTTTTCCAGACCTTGGGTGCTATGTGATAGCACAACAGATTAAGTACACAAGCAGATTAAGATATTCTTTTTTCTCCCTAACTACATATTTGTGTGAGACCTCATTTTCTTTATGTATTTCCATCAAAATAACATCTTGCAACAGACTGAATGCAGAAGATAGGAAAATCCAGCTGTCTTCTATTAAGTCAAACTTCAAGAGAATTGCCAAAAGTTAACACAATGTCACTCTCCTCACTAAATATTTTATTTTGTAAAATGCAGGTACTTTTCATATAAGACAGATGTATGTTAATATATGTTTTTAATTAGTTATAAATGATTCATAAACAGTTTATGAAGTTTTGTTTTAATTTTAGTACAACAAATATCAGTGGATATAATCCATAGAAACAAGCAGAGAAGGCTTGTTTACTCTTTTCATGGCCCCAAATTTTGAGGATGCCTCTTTCAGAGTGCTTTGATAAAGTGTCATATTGTCATGTAATGTTTTATCTCTCAAAATGCCACTTCAGTGGTGTCTTTTCTTGTTCTAAGACATCACATAAGCACATGCCATATGTCCTAACTTGGCTGTCTCTTGAGTAGCTCCACACATGCAGAACTACTTTAGACTAAGGTCTATCTTTGTGACAAAATACATTTAATCTGGAGCATAAAGAAAATGAATGAGAGATGTCTTGAGTTTACCAACAGACACCCGGATAATTACAGGAGCTAATGGAGTTAGATTCTTTGGAGAACGCATCTGTCAGGATGGACCCATGGGACTGGATTGATATAAGCAAACTTGCCATGAGGAACTTGAGCTTTAACAACCTGGGAAGCTTTTGGTTGGTGGCATCCCATTAAAGAGCTGTGCCAGGGCCACTTGCATGTCAGTCACCTAGTTTGGTTGCTCTAAATGTAGATTTCCATTCTCTACCCCCAAACCAAGGAATCAAAATCTTTGCAGTTGGACATCTACAAATTTGTACTTTTTTTTTTTTTAACTCTTTGGGTGATTCATGATGCCGCCAGGTTTGTGACCCTTTAATCAACCTCCTTAAAGTGTGTCAGGTAGTTACGAAGATATGTGCATTGTGACATTTACTCCAAATATTTCTCCCAATTCCCTACTTCAGGCTCAAAGAACCTATCTTTGGTAATTAGTTAGGGTTAGAGCTGTGCTATCCTCAGTTCCCTGTTTACATGAAAAATCCTTTTGTAAGGAATGTTGTGTATAGCTCTGCTCAGGGTAACACCTTAGCAGTTGTTCCATACATCTGCTCCACCCTGAGGGTGAGGAAGGGAAAAAGGAAGGGGGACAGGAGAAGAGATTCTTTGAATGGATATAGAAGTGGAAGGCCGGGAGCAAAAGTTTAAGGACTCTAGGACACATCAGCAGGCAAGAAGAAAACAGAAGATGGGTATTGATTTCTGCTGAACTGACTCCCAGGGCTCTGTGGAGGAGCCAAGTTGTTTCTGCAGACAATGAAAAATGTTGGCATCAGTGTTCTGCTATCATTGGATGCTAATGATAGATGATGGCTCTGAATGCAGAAAAGGATCTTTCAGCTGTCTCTGCTGTTTTTGCATGTGACTGAGACCCAATCGATCACCTCCCTGTTTCAGTCTGGCTCCCTTCTCTGCACTCCTTCCAGAATAAAGTGAACACCCTGAACCTGCCACTGAGAGTGAGAAATAGAACCCTGCCAGCCCTACTCTTGTATGTCTTCTCCCAAATGCTGAGCTCTGTCTTCCCACAGAGGTGCTCCTTATCTGGACTTTTAAAAAAAGTAATTTTATGGCTTTGCTTTTGAGTTTTATGACTTATGTGTGCATTGCCAAACACAAGAGTATAATTTTGGCTAGTGTTATTTTTTATATAAATGGATTGCATGACATTTCTTAGTGTCTTTCTCCTTTACCTTTACATTATTTCAAAGATATTTTTCGCTTTGTTGCAAGCAGCTGTGCTTTTTTAATTTTGTTGTTGCTGTAAAGTATTCCATTGTATAAAATTTACTATAATTGATTAATTCATTGCAGTGTTGATGGGCATTTGTTTTCCATCCAAACTGGGGCTCTAATAATCAATGATATATGAATATTCTGTCACATATATTGTGATATGCATAATTATACACTTCTGCTGGGTGTACATTCAAAATGGAATTTGAAAGTCTCAAGGAATATGCATTCTTAATTTTACTAGTTAAAGGTACAAAATCATCCAGAATGGTTGTACTAGTTATTTTCCCGCCAGCCCAAAATGATACTTTCTGATGTTCCACATTCTCCTCAATTGTTAATATTGTCCAAGTTTTTCATCTTTGCCAATCTGTTGAGTGCATATTTGTATCACATTGTGGTTTACATTTCTCTGATTTTTAATGAGATTAAACGATCTTTTGCATGCTTTTTGCCATTTAGATAACCTCTCTTCTGAAGATCTTGTCCATTTTTCAATGTCTTCTATCTCTTTCCTACTGAGTCACATGAATATATATGTGTTATATATAATAGATCTTGATAAAAAATATATGCAAATATCACTTCCCATTCTATAGTCTGTCTTTTCACTTTTTAAACGGTATCGTGATAAACAAAAGTTTCTAATTTGAAGTAATCAAATTTATCAATATTTTCCTTTATGATTAGTGGTTTTTTGTTTTGTTTAAGAGCTCTTTCTCTCCCCTATGGTCTTTAAAATATTTTCTTATACTATTTCTTCAAGGTTATTTTGTCTTTTGCATTGAGATTTATAATCTACCTGGAACCAGTTTTATATATGATCCAATAGATTTTCATTTTAATTTTTTCCCATATAAACACCCAATTTTCCTAGCACCATGTATTGAAAGGAACACAATTTCCCCATTCCTCTGCAATGTCACCTCTGAAATAAATTGAATTTTCCTACACGTGGGCATCTTCTTCTCTACTCTTTTCCCATACAATTTGATAAAGTTGTCTACTTTAGAGAAAATACCACAACTTTCATTAGCATAGCTTCATGACAAATTTTGATACATGGTCTATCAAACTTTATTATTATTACTATTACTGTTGCTATTATTTGTAATCAAGTACCTTGAGTATTCTTGGCCATTTTCATTCCCATATACATTTTTAAGTGGCTATGCCAAGTTCTACAAACATTTCTTTGGGACTATGGCATCATACTGGGTCTTTATAGGTCAATTTGAGAGGAACTGATCAGTTTTATGATATTCATTTTTCCAAGCAATTAAGCATGATACATTTCTATATTTTGTTAGGTTTTCTTTGATATTTTAATACTATTATTGTCTCCATAAAGATTTATGAGCTTTATGAGCTTTTTCCCCAGAAAATTCATCTTTTAAGGATATTATAAATAACTTAAATTGTTTAATTTTCCGTTTGTTGCTCTTATGTGGAAATGACACTGATTTTTGTATCTGCAACCATACTAAAATTTCTGGTTGATTGTAGTAATTAATTCTATGCATTTGTGTCAATAATGCCAGTTTTTATTATTCACTATCAATCCACCGGGGATTGAACTCAGGCACTCAACCACTGAGCCACATCCCCAGCCCTATTTTGTATTTTATTTCGAGACAGGGTCTCACTGAGTTGCTTAGGGCCTCATTAAATTGCTGAGCCTGGTTTTGAACGCGTATCTCCTGTCTCAGCCTCCTGAGCCACTTGGATTACAGGAGTGCACCATCGAGCCTGGCTTCCACCTACATTTTATATCATTTTTTTTTCTAGCTTTACTGCATTGGCTAGCATTTCTGTACAATGCAGATTAAAAGTGTGATGCTGGCTTTCTTCACTCCTTTATTTCAAAGGGAACATCTTCAAAATTTTACCATTAACTATAATGTTTCTTATAGATGTTTTTGTTCATAAATTTAGAGGTTAAAATAATTTCTTTCTATTAAGTTTGCAAAAATATTTCATCATGCCTGGTGGTTGAATAATTTTATTAGACATTTTTCCTGCATGTATTAAGTGTATAATATATTGTTATTTTCTTATAATCTATTAATGTAATGAGTTAAATGGTTTTCTAATATTAAGCCAACATTACATCTTTGGAACAAATCTTGTTTTATCATATATGTTAGTTTTGTTATATTTTGCTGGATTTGTTTGCTAATATTTTATTTGGAATTTTTTGTATTGATTTTCATGCAATATGGTCTTGCAATTTTATTTTCTTGTGATAACTTTGTAGAGTTTTGGTGCTATGGTTTTTCTAGTCTCAGAAATAATCTTAAAATTCACCCTTTTTCTATTCTTCTGAAGAGTATATAAAACTGGGACTGCTTTGTTCTTGAATGTTGGTAGAACTTGCTAATGAAGGCATATTCTTTTGTAGTTATTATACTACCAGATTTTTTGTCTCTTCTTAATTATATTGTTCTCCCATTTATCTATTGTTTCAATTTTTCTTCACATAAGCTTAATTATAATATCCTTTTACTATCTCTTTATTGACTCCAAGATCTATAGTGATGTCCTTCAAAAAATACAGCTTATTTGTTCCTTCTTTCTCTTTATTTTCCTTTGGCTAGTTTCACCAGAGGTTTATTGATTCAATTATTTATCCAAGAACAGAATTGCATCTTTGCAGGGCCTTTCTATTATGTTTTTCATTTCATTAGTTTTACTTCTGCTCTTCCCCTGCTTCCCTTAAGTTTATTTTTGTGAAATTTTCTAACTTCATGAGATAGATATTTTATTTATTGATTTTAATCTTTCTTCTTGCCTCTTACATATTATTTATCTGTATCCCACACTTTTTGATATATAGTACTTCCATTAGCTTTCAGTACAGTTGTTTTCTGATTTTGATGTTTTCTTCTTTGACAATGCTATTTAGAAATGTATTTTGTAATTTCCTAACTTCTGGGATTTTTCTATTTTTCTCTGGAATCTTCACTTCCAGTATAATTGCATTGTGATCAGAAAAACTGGACTCTATAAACTTGATCTTGTTTTATGGTCTTGTGTAACTTTTGTAACTGCTTTACATATGCTTGAAAACAAGAATGTCTACTCTGGGGTGGCAGGGTACTATTCCATCTGTGTTATTAGTGTTAATACCGTGCATGCCCTTCTTAATTTTAGTCTGCTTTAATTAATAGAATTAAGTGTGATAAAATTCCCCATAGTGGTTGTAGATTTTTCTATCTTTTTATTATCTTTCTTATAGTTCTGACAAATTTTTAAAGGATGATTTGGAGGCCATGTTTTTAAATGCCCAGAAATTTAGAATTACTGTTTCATCTTAGTAAACTAAACCATTTATTATCATGAAAGATTCTTATTTCACTCTTACTGCTTTTTGCCTTTAAGTTGATCTAGTCTTTGTCAATAAGACTTACCACCTCTTAGTTCCTATTTCTATAGACTATCTTGGTCCAGTCTATTATTTTTAAGCTTTCTGTATCCTTGTACTTTAGGCATGTCTTTTATGAATAATAGATAGTTGTTGTTTGTTCTTAATCTGGTCTGATGATCCCTGATTATTAACTGGACTATGAAATCTCTTTGTATTTGTTATAATTACTTATATACTTGGATAAAACCCATCTTCTTACATACTTCCTATTAGTGCCAGTTGTTCTGTGTCTTCTTGTTTTCTTTTCTTGCCTTTTTTTGGATTGAGTGATTTCACTTCAGGAGTCTCTAAGCAGACAGAAAACTATGGGACTAAGATGATCCAAGACCTCATCCACTTGAACTTTCTGTAAGGATGGAATGGCACTTTTAAAATGCTAACTGGGCCAGCCCTGTTGTTGTGGAAAATTAAGTCTTAAAATGTGGTTACAGGAAAATGAGGCATAGGATTTTCACATTTCCAAAAACAAAAAGGTTGGCCCCTAAACAGTTAGGCCGTCTCTTTTCAATCAAATGCAATTAAAAAACTGTAGGGAACACTGGTAACTCTGCATATAAGATGAGTATATTAAATCATGATTAAAACAAACAAAACTATAGGTGCCAGCAGGTCTCTAACTTATTTAAGAGGATTTTAGAAGATCAGATCACTTTATTTCCTGTTAAAATACTTTACTTTTCCTGCTTCCACAGCAGACTCAGGCGTTTGTGATTGACATTGTGGATACAGAAAGAGGAGGCAAGGTCATTTCTGTATGTGTGTATACAGAGTTGTCTGAATGAAACTAGGAAGAAAGCTTAAGCTGCATATTGGTCTGGTTTAAAAGGAACACTATTTTCTCATGATTAATCACAAATGAAATCCATTTTCTTTGGGAAAAGGGGTGGGAGATGTTGCTTGATGAAATTCAACTTCAATTAAATTATGCTTCACATATGCCCTGAAAGAAGAGAAGCTTTTACCATTCATATTTAATTTAGTTCAGTAAAGTGGAGGGACTTATTTTCTATAGTTTAGCTGAGTATATTAAGCACATCTATTCTTGTTATTCTAAATTTCCACCTGTCCCTGAAGCTATGAGATAATGTAACCCTCTTTGACATCTTAGTGTGGGAAGTAAGCACCTTTATTTATATACCATCCACTGGCTTCTTTGGTCCCACTTGGACATCATATGCTATAAAAAGTGACACCATCACCCTAAACTTCTAATTTTCTTTAAGAGTTCAAACTGTGTTTCCTGGGAAATGATGTTTCTCTGAGTTCCTAGTGATAGATAGGGAAATTATACCTCTAAAGGGCAAATGACTAAGCTTTGAGTTACTGAGTCATTGGTCCCTTGGGGAAAGAATCCCAGAAGCTCCTTCTCCAGATGTACTTTAAGCCATTAAAATCTCAGGGCCTGGATCTGTAAGAGCCCCTAAGGTCCTCTGCTCCTGCCTTATTTTGGTCCCATCTTACAGATGAGACAATTGATCCCCAAAGGCATGAAATAATTCATCCAAGGTCATGAGACTAATGATTACTACTGTTGCTATAATGTTTAAATCAGGTGTCCCCGAGATCAACAAATTCATGGAAATGAGGATTCCAGAAACTTGTCAATATAAGGAAAGTTTCATTTTAATGTCTCTCATCCTGCAACAATCTGTCCCATTATCTTACTGATCTCTGGTCTTCTTGGGGCATGAGAGACACAGCATCACAACAGCTACAAATCACATTTGCAGTTCATAATAGCACAAAGCCCCTCACTGTACCCTCTCCTCAACTTTAAGAACCTTCTGATGGATGAGGTAGGCATGTGATGTCTTTTGCAGACCAGAACTTGACAAAGACTGAAAGCATCTGTCAAGAGAACCTGGGCCTCCTGTTTTGCTGTCTAGGACACCTGCCAGATTCTGCTCTGTTAATTGGCTTCTGTGCAGGCAGCTATTTTAGCAACAATTCTGTGGGTCTTCTGTGGCACATCTTGATTTAAAAGGAAATGTTGAAAAGTACTTCTCAACCACTCAAAGCTTTCAGGGTTACTCAAGTTTAGCTGATTGGACAGAGAGGAAAGAAACCTTCAAAACTGTTGTGTAGACATAAAACTAGATTATTCAGCCTCCTCATGTTCAGAGAATAATTTTCAGAGAGATGGCATGTCTGATTTCTGTCTAAAAAGATACTTTCCCTAAGGTCAGATGGAATTAAAAAGAGGATTTATGGAAAAAATTGCCACCATGACCTTAAACATGCAGCCTTTGAGTTGATACCATAATGAGGAATGGAGCGCTATTAAAATATACTGAACATTTTAATGACTCCACTAGCAGTCAGCCAAAAAAAAAAAAAAAAAAGGATTTCAACTCTGGAAGAGAGGATTTTGCCAAGGAGATTTTAATGTCAAGAATGTATGTGAAGCTAAAAATAAGGTTCTCATGCGCATCCCAGAGCCGTGGGTGGGGATGTATACATAATCAAATTTAATTATTCCATTTCCACTTATAGAAAAATCTGAAGGAAAAAATTAACTTAAAAACATTTAGTCATATTTCACTTGGATTATGCTTATAAATACCAAACTCCAGACCTGTCAAAATAAGCCCCACCAGTGCTTTTGGCAGAGGTGTTTGATAGACAAAGGCTACAGAATGCAAAAATGGTAAAGAGCTTATAGAGCATCATGCCTGGAAAAACCACAGGAACTTAGCTCCCATCTAAAGAGGGGTTCAGAGGGCCACCAAGGCAAGAAGTGTCCCTGAGTGTGAGCTGTGGAACTCAGAGTGACCCAAACACTGGATCCAGAAGGAAGGGCCTTCAGAGAGCCTCAAAGAGCCCTGAGTTCCAGGTCTCAGCTCTCTGGGGATAGAGGGGAGGGGCCCATGGCTTACTAGCACAATTTTTTTGTTATCAGAGAAAACACTCCTCCACTTGACCTTGTTATGGAGGGCCAGCAGTTGTGTTCTTTACACAGATCACTTGTTGATACAATGGGAGTGTGAGTTTGGCTGCTGCCATTGCATCCATCTGTACACTGAGGACATGCCAAGCACCAGTGCCTGAAAATGAATTTGTTGACACCACCACCAAACCTCCAGTCCAAACTAGGGGATAAAGTAGTTTAGTGTTAGTTAAGTCCTTTATTTACTTTTAAAATTGTGATTAGAAGATTCATGGATATCTTTTTCTTTTGTCCCTTCTGCTTATCTGTCTCCTCGCTCACCCAAGCCAGGACCTTGGACCAGTACTGTCTCTGTCCATTGGGTTCAAGTGCTGACCAGAGGCAAGGAGGGCTGAGAGTGGCAAGAGAGAGGGAACGAGGGGTATCTTTCCTGGCTCCCATGGATAGTTGGTGAGTTTGTATTGGTTAATACTTGCCATTGCAAGTGACACACCCTCATTGGAACATTTATCTTGCACATTCCCAAAATGATGAGAGGAGCAGGTTGGAGAAATCAGCTTGGGCTCCTTGTGCATGCACGAACTGGTTGTGAGGACCTAGGAGAGCCGATGAGACTCAGCCTGCAACTGCGATTGTCCAAGGGTCTAGATGAATTCTGGCTTGGACAGAATCTTCATCTCATGTCTTTCGGTTCTTTCTCGGCAGGTCATTCTGGAATTCGGTGATCTTTTTTCCCTAGAGAAATCAGAATAAAGCAGCAAGGGAAAATAATTTGTCCTGATGAAAAGGAAAGTAGAGACACTAAGAGATAATAGTTAATGTAGAATTATTAAAGACCAGACAACTGGTCAATACTTGACATGTAAAACACCCTGACTTTCCCTCTCCATCACTTGTAGCCCTTCTTCCCACTGGTCAGCACCACAGCCCAGTTAACAGAGACTATTTGCCCCCATTTACACATGAGAAAACTGAGGTTTATAGAAGTTAAAAAACTTGTCCAAGATCACACACAGCTATTGGTAAACAATGGCAGGATTTAAACATCTGTCACTTGTATTAAGTCCAAACCTTAAGCCATTCCACTATTCTATTTCTTATTAGTTTTTCCGCCTTCTTTCTAGCCTGTGCAGGAAAACAGGTGATTCACAACAGAATGACAATAGTTGTGGAAGTGATTTAATTTTCGCTCTGCTACTAGTTATTCATATAACTTCAGCAATGTCATTTCATCTGTGAGTCTTACTTTGCTTACCTATAAAATGGTAAAAAATGCTCCAAATCCTGTTACCATGATAGGATTATATGGAAACAATTCATATAGGGAAACTTTGAAAAAAATAAAGGCCTTCCAAATGTGTCCTGATTAAGGTGTTATTATAGGAAGGTGTATAGAAGAAGGAGCACTGTCCGTGGCCGAGTCTGGGTTTAAATCTGTCACACTAGTGGAAATTTTCTGATCTCTCAAGTGTTTCATTTATGAAGTGAGGATTCTGTAACCTGCCTTGGGATGAAGAACACACACACTGGAGTCAGAATGTGGTGGCCATCTGTGTGTCCGACTCAGGTAAGAGTATCACTTACCTGCAGGGATAGCACATGGAGTTGCTGAAAACACAGTAGATGAGGGGGTTGATGGCACTATTCAGTGCTGGCAGGTTCTGAATGATCACAGAAGCATAAAAACGCTCCTTGGTGTCTGGAAGGAGGTTGAAATTGTCCAAAATGTCAAAGAGGAAGTATGGGCTCCAACAGCAGACAAAGGCTGGGGAGAAGTGAGCCATTAGCATCACAGAGGCCACAGCTGAGGGGTCTCTCTTGGTTGGCCCTGACAGGAGTTTCAACTGGGAGGATTTGGGGCATCTGGAATCTTTCAGAGAACTTTTAGGGCTGGGTATGCAGTTTAGAACAGTTGTGTGTATTGATGTTGATGCCATGAAAACAACCCAAAACACCCAACGAACACCTTTGTCCAAATCAATTGGTGTGTGGAAGACCCTGATTCTGCTTGGCTCCAAATCCTTGAAGGAAATGAGTGGGATGTGGGAATCCAGAGTATGAGTCTTAATTTTATGTGTCAATATGACTGGACCCCTGGATGCTCTGATATTTGGCTAAACATTTAGTCTGGATGCATCTGTGAGACTGTTTGCAGATGAGATTAACATTTGAATCAGTGGACTAAGAAAAGCAGAGTGCCCTCCTTAGGTTGGGTGGGCTTCATCCAATCTCTTGAAGGCTTGAATAGAACAATAAGGCTGAGTGAGAAAGGATTCACTCTCGCTGCTTGACTGTCTTTGAGCTGGGACATTGGTCTTCTACCTTCATGCTTGGAGTCATACTGGAACTTACATCATTAATTCTTTTGCTCTCAGATTTTTGAATTTAGACTTGGATTAGCACTTCGACCATTGTCTCTTCTGAGTCTCTAGCTTGCCAATTGCAGATCTTAAGACTTCTTAGTCTCCATAATTATATATATATATATATGTTATATTATATAAATAAATTTACATATTTATATATAAATCATATTACATATAAATAAATATATATAATAAAGCAAAATCTATCTATGTATCTATCACTTCCATTTCTCTAGAGAGCATAGACTAATACAGAGCTACACACTCTGGGGTTGTCTGAACACACACGTGTGCTCTCCCACTGTCTTAATACACTTTTGCCACTCTTCTCCCTCAACCTACTTTCCCACTCATAGGATTACTCTCAGAGTAGGATAAAATGGATTTCTTCAGTCATCTGCATGCTGGGGAAATTTTCCTCCACAATTGTTTAAGAGGGATTCTGTAATTTCCTTGGGAGTTTCAAAATGAGGCATTATTTCATGATGATGGCAAAGTATTAAATGGGAGCCATTCAAACATAAACACCCCTGAGAATTCTGGATCCTGGGTAGTTAACCCCAACATTGGCCTAGAAAAGTGGTTCTGAGATATCAAGGGTAAAACAGTATTGTTTGTGTGTGTGTGTGTGTGTGTGTGTGTGTGTGATTTTCACAGGGATGAAATAGCATGCTATACATGCTATAGGCAGCAGCCCAACTAGCAAAACATTGTTTCATGCTCCATACATGTTTTAAATGTCCAACTGGACATTGATTGGTTTATAATTATCCCAGTCTAAAAACCCAGCTCTCATATATATACATGGATTTTTTAATAAAAAGTGAATTTTTTGGAAATACAACTTCCTTATAAATGGAGGAAAGATTAATTTGGAACTTTACCAGGGTTTATTTGCCTGCTTAGAAAATCAAGTCACTGACAGCAATACTACTTATATTCTTTATGCCTCCATGAAAGCACACCTGTATTGGTTTATATTCATACCTGTTACTATGTCCATATGTAAGCATCTGATTACTTCATTATTCTTCTCATGTAGCTATGGCTACATAGTTACATGTCAAAATTGGTTTTGTTTAATTATAAATGATTTTCTTTCTATTCTTACTTCAGATAATTGTTGGAGTTGTACACTGATTTTTTAAAATTATGCAAGATATAAATATTATACATGTCATTTTAGGTGGTAAAGGGACATTACAAAGTGTTATAGAAAGGGCCATTTTGGAGCCAGGCGCAGTGGCACATGCCTGTAATCCCTGCACTTTGGGAGGCTGAGACAGGAGAATCGCGAGTTCAAAGCCAGCCTCAGCAATGGCAAGGCACTAAGCAACTCAGTGAGACCCTGTCTCTACATAAAACACAAAATAGGGCTAGGGATGTGGCTCAGTGGTCGAGTACTCCTGAGTTCAATCCCCAGTTTCAAAAAAAAAGGAAAGGGCCATTTTGGTCTGTTAACACTCACTGACTTTCTTGTGGGCATCCCTGCTTGCAGACTGAAGATCTCACAGGGGCTAGAAATATGGTTCCTGATTAAAAAGGCTTATGTGGCTTCTGAATGCATGTATAAGTATGCATTTCCCAACTCAACATCCAGGGAATGTGCATCTGATTCTGATTAGGAAGGCAAGGGGAGCCTTTGATGTACTTCAGAAGACTCTGAGAAGGGCTTCCCAGAGCCTGGTGAGTGGTATGCACTTTCTCCCCAGTTCTGCCTGTGGTGTTATTTTGTGCCTATATTCTTCTGGCTGAGTCACACTGTTTGTGGTCTGTCTGGCATTTTGTGGTTGCATTTTAGAAAGAGGAGATGGGCTACTCTGGTGATTTGACATGCAGCTAATGCTTTCCTGGAGGTTCTAAGAGCTGCCAGAGGAGCCCGAAGGAGGGCATTTCAGCTAAATAAAAAGGAGATAGCACAAATCCCTTTCCTTCTTGTGTATCTTGATTCATGTCCTCATTTAACACATATTAATTGAGCAGTGTATGGGAGACCCTTTGCTGATAGTAATAATGTAAGTAACACAAAAGCAGGTCATTGTCCTCATGGATTTATTGCTCCAGCAGAGAAGATAGGTAGATAGTAAGTAGATTGTGTGTGTGTGTGTGTGTGTGTAGATAGAAGTAGGAACCATGAAGAAGTGGGAACCAGGAAGAAAAACAAGTTAGGGTAAGACTAGAGGAGGATCATTTTAAAAGACTTGCCGATGAAGCTGAAGGAAATGTCATTGTTAGGGAACAAAATGAGGTGGGGAAAAAGCCATGCATCCATCTGAGAGGAGAATATTTCAGACAGGAACAGTGCAAGGTTACTTCATGTATGTTAAGAGCAGAGAGAAAGGAAAGGAAAAGGGCAAGACAACACAGGGGAAGAGCAGAAAAGATGGCCTAAAAGACAGCACATCTTTTGTATTGGCAGTGACCCAGAAGTTAAATATCTAGAGGAAATGGAATGCAATTCTGCCTTACCTTTGCTGTTTTCAGCCCTGAGGGACAGTGTATCTTAAAGGAAGCATCTGAGTTAACAGGGTGATCTCGGCATAAACAGCTAATTAGGTCCTAAACAGATTTACTCCCAAGTTATCCAACCCAGGGCATTAGTGGGCAAGTTTATTCATAAGAGAAAGATTAGGAACCAAATGTTGGCCCTTGAAGAAGCCCAGATGGACTGATGAGTCTCTCACATTTCTTCCTAAGCAGACAAAGATAGAAGTGCTGTACACAAATTCCTTCCTTGTATGGGCTTCCTGCTACTAGTTTGGTTTTGAAATGTTTATACAGTTCTGCAACTCAAGGAGGGACATTGCTTACCAAGAATGATGACAATGCTGTACTTGATGGCTTTGATTTTTGCCTTTGAGATGATCCCTCGGTTGTAGCTGGTGCATAGTTTCCCATCTGTAGATACAACAGAGGAATGGTCAACTGGAGTGCTCATTATGTGCCAATTTCTGTTTCTATCAATAGAAACTTTGAAGGTTGTATCTGAGGCTTTCAATGGATGGGACCACTTATGTCTTGCTTGCCTATGACTAGAAGGCTCTTCTCAGATATTTTCAGAGTGAAAATGGCTCAAGGATGGCTGCTGGAAACTGCTCAGTTTGCAACTTAATCCAGTATGCTGTGGGATGCAGACATGGTTAGATGGTCTGAACCAGCTGCAGCTGAAACTAGACCAAGTGATCACAGGGGCTGAGGCCTTCTCTATGGAAGGCTGTTCTCTGAGCTCCATGCTATGCCAAGACCCTTGTATGTTTGCTTCAGCAACCTGAGCAAGTCAGTTTGCTAGAATGGTTGTCCCAGACCAACTCATTCATCTAACTCAGAAACTTTACTCAACAAAATTCAAGCTCAAAATCTCTCAACAAAAGCCCCCCACACAAAAAAATTGGCATACATCTGAGCTTGGATATAACTTTAATCATGTGGGCTGCCATGTGATAGCAAAACACGTCAGGAGGGGTGAAATAAGAATCCACTACAATATAAGCTAGAGGAGGACAAGAGTTTTGATTTCTCCATTCTTGTAGCCTATAATCATATTAAATGATTACTTAATGTTTGTTTAATAAATTGATAATAACCTCTCATAGACAAGACAGGGGTAAAACAAAGGTTGATTATCATGGACAGAATTTAGTGCAATAAAAGAGAGGAGAGATGGAAAATTGGGGGTGAAATGTTGGCTCTGGGTCCTTTGCCTCTGTGAAAGAGATTTTTCCTGTTAGAACTTTACCAGCTCATATGGCACCTTCTTAAAAATTTGGAAAAGTTCTTCCTCTGGATGGACACAGACTGCCCCAGAACACACCTCAGTGAGGGGAATGGGAAAAGAAGCCAGCCTTTCTCCCTACACGATTTACCTGGGTGCTACTGAGTTGGCTGCAATGGGTTCAACCCCTAGCAACAGCCCAGCTCAGAGGCCCAGCCAGCATCTAAGCCAAATGGGCCAAGGCTGTTGTCCACTGGTGAGGCCAACATTAGTACTCTGTTGTCCTCACTGCATTGTTCAGATTTCATGTTTGAGATGTGTGAATCCCTGTAGAAACTCTTTAGAAGTTTACTTAGCTTTATTCATTCAATCTGTTCTCCAACCCAACTTAATCCAACAAGCAAAGCATGTGTGCTAAGAGAGATGGACTGAATAAAAGACCCAAATAGAGTTCTAGTTCTCTAGCAACCTTCAATCCAGCAGTAAAGATCACATATTTGTCTCAAGTTTGAATGAGATGAGAGAAGACACCAGACATGAACAGAGGAGAGAGCCATCCGCCCATAGCTATGCCAGGGAGGCTGCATGGGAAATGCAGAGAGCATCAAGTCAACTTTAAATGACATGAGAGGGATTCTAGAGGCACAGATGGAGGTGCAGGCATAGCATTGGGAGAGATATGGAAAGCACAGGGAGCATTCTCAACTGAGACATGAAACAAGACAAGTGGAAGATGTGTTTGAACCATGGTGAGTCATCTTGTTTGGATGTAGCCTGCAAGTGCATGGGGTTTGGAGGTGCAGAGAAGCACTGAGCCGGGAAGACCTTGAATGTCTTTGAAGAAATCTGTGCTGAATTCCTGAGGCAGCTGCTTTTAAACATTTTTGTAGTATGAGCGTTTCTTCATTGAAGAGGACACACTATTACAAATAATAACAGAAACTGGATTTCTAGGTGCAAAGAACTAAAATGCTTATAATTGATTTTTATTTCTTAAGGTGTACCCTGCAAGTCCACTCTTAAATATTGTTAAGGTCTTTAAATTATTTATTGTTAAGGTCTTTAAATTATTCTTTAAAACCACAGAACCCAAGCATTGTAAGGCAGCAGATGCTTCAGAAACATTTACAGCAGTCGTTCTTAACTGGGTGTGATTTTGCCTTCCAGAGGGCTTACGCAATGCCTGGACCCATTTTTGGTTGCCACAACTACTGTGTGTGTGTGTGTGTGTGTGTGTGAGAGCATGTGCGTGTGTGTGTTTATCTAGTGGGTAGAGGCCAGGAATGCTATTAGACATCCTTCAATATGCAGAGCAGCCTCCTCTACTCCAACAAAGAATTATACAGTCCAAATTACTGAAGGTGCTAAGGTTGAGAACCTTGATTTCCAGGGTGGTATCTTGGGAGGGACACAGGCTGCAGGATCATACCTGAATATACACTCCAGCTCCACCAATGACTAGCTGTGAATGCTTAGGTAAATAGCCTAAGATTCCTAGTCTCAATTTCCCATTTGAAAAATGAAGCAAAAAACCTCACAGAGTTACAGAGAATTATAGTAAAATAATATATTCAGGGTGCCAAGTTTCATGCTGGGATGTCAGTTAACCTGCCAGTTGGGATGAATCAAGTTTTAACTGCATTTTAGGAGGAAGATGAGCTGTCTTTATGGAAGAAAACATGAGATATTACTACCTTACACAATGTTATCTGTAGATAGAAGAAAATTATCAGGGTGGGATTATACCTGCGGGGGACAAGGAAAGATGATAGCAGACCAAATTATATCTTTTCAAAATGTCTCTACTTGCTGGACCTAGGTAACAGCTGGCCTCTATAAACAGTATGCTCTGAAGACATAGTTGATCATTCCAAAAAGTTTTTGAAAATGACATTTGTGCTCTGAAATCTGTTTAAAATGGAAACTTGAAATACTTTCCACAGGGCTACTAGGTGACAATATAATCAACTACCTTGCCCTCTGATCTGCCAATGAGATCAGTGAAAAGCGTCTTTAATCTGACCACTCCAGGAAATGCAAAGCCCCAGCTTCCAAAGATGGGTCTTCAAAGAGAGCTGAGCTACAAAATGCCGGTAATTCTCCTTTATTGGGAGATAAAAGGATTATTTCTACTCAGGATTTTCTGCTGAGCTGGATTGAAAAGCAGTGAAATTCAGCTGTCACTGTGCATTAATGGCTCGGGCAGCCTGGAGGCAGTGGGCCCACTAGATTTAAGAATGGAAGAAGCACACTGAATTAAACTGCTTTAGTTTTAGGGTGAATCCCCAATGGGGTCCATGCCCCAAATTTAGTCTTCAAATGGCCGCTTTTAGCTCTGAACCTTCTCCAGGCTACAGGCCCCTAACTGAGCAGCTGGGAGCCCATTCTTCATGTGGACTGAGCACCTGAAGCTGGAGCAATTGGTCTCTTTGGATTTTAAAGCAGGCAAAAATTCATTCCTACCAGGTGGACAGGTCCATCTGTGGGCCTAGAGTAAGTGCAGGTGATTTGTTTAGAAACAATGAAGCCTTACTGGCAATCTTTTAAAATAAGTATGTTTTCTGTGTTGGAAACTTTGTGTACTTCGAGTTGATTTAAAAAAATTGAATACACTTTCTTAGCAATTTTTCCAGATTACTAAAGTATTTGAAGCCTATGATTCATTTTTAATTATTAGTGACCTTTTTATTCCCAAATATAAACCTGAATGCCTCAAGAACTCATTAGTTAAATATTTTGTGTGCATTTGACCTCCTCTGCTTAGCTGTAGGGGACTGGGCATTTTCTTCCCAGGATTCATTTGACTGTTGTTTCTGTGGTAAACCCAAGGGGGGTCTCCAAGTGTTCCCGGATCTTCCCCAGGCCACCAGTTGTGCCTCTGCAGTGACCTTATCTGAATCGTGCTTTTCATGGTCCCTGCTGCTGCCCTGGGCAGCCCCATGCCACTCCACCTGGACCTCCCCTAGCCATCCCTTCTGGAGGGGCTGTGGCTGGGCGCCAAGGGCTTGGCAGTCACAGTCACTTCAAAGCCACTCCTGCAAGTTCCCTTCATTAGAGTTTGTGCCCCTAAGTGGTTGCTTTGCTCTGTGCTCCACTTCTCTTGGCCTCAGCTTTGTGCCTGGGCTGTGGATTATTTAGCATCGCTGCTCTTTCCTGGGATACCTGTTCTCAAAGTGCTTCTGCCAGGAAACAAGGTCATGTCTTCACTCCTCCAGCTTGTGAGACTACAGGGGCCTGCAGTAGTCACCTAAGTTCCCAGGGCTTTCTCCTTCCTCAGCTTCACAGTCAGCTTTGTCCTCCAGAGCTATTGACAAGAAGCTAGAGCAGTCTTGGGTGACCCAAAAGTTCTATCTCCCTTGACCTTAAAGCCCTCATGGGACTTACTCTCCCTTCCCCCCTTTTTTTTTCACAAAATGCTGCCTCTCTTCCCATTAGCTGGACATGCCTGCATATATTTGAACTTTCAGGTTGAAATCATTTTGAGTTCTTTTCCCAAAAAGAGGTTTATAATCCTTTGCCAAATGCAGGTCACAGTCAGATCCGAAAAGTATTGCCCAACTCACCAGTTAGCCATGTCTGTACCACGGTTCTTAGCTCAGGCAAAACCAGGACCCTGACAGGCCTGTAACTATGCAGAGACAAGTGAGCTGTCCACCAAACCCTTTCCTTCTCCTGGGCATGCAGCTACACTTACGTTCCCCAGCTGCCCTTTGGGCAGGGTACAGTCATGTGACTAAGTTCTGCTTAAGGGAACTAGGGGAAGAATTGATCTCTCTTCTCCCCAGACTCTGATAAGCCACAGAGAAACACCCCCACCTGCCCACTTTTCAACCCACCCCTGGCTTCTGCATGCAGGTGCTGAGGAATATCTTAATAGCCCTTTGTTAAATGTAGCAGAATTTCCACCTACTTGAATTTTTGACTGTATGGAACAATGCCCTTCCCTTTGGCCTTTACTGTCAATTGGAATTTAATTGAGCAAGAGACAAACTTCTGTTTTGTTAAGCGTACTGGAATTGACACAGCTGCTTGTGTTTCCCTAACTAAAACAGAAACTGGTAACTTACATACAATGTTGTCTTAATAAAAGTCTAACATGTGTCACTGGCTATGTGGGCAGGCAGTAGGTGGCAAGGACGCTGAGACTGGAAGCTGGGACTCTAGCAATCTATTTGTTGAAAGTGCCACATATGATGCCTGGAAAGGCAGACTATGCCTACTGAGCCTGGATCCCAGGGGGTGAGGTTGGTAAAGTGAATTTTAATAGTGTGTATTGATCGTTACCAGCTGTGTTTAGCAAGGAATTGGGAAAAAGAAATAAGCTCAGACAAGAGTTGGTTGGTTTATGGGTGAAAATAAAAAGGAGTTAGAGAAAGGCCCCCAATGGGGATCTTGCAGAGTGGCAAATGTCAACTGCTTCTAGTCTCCAAAGGTCCTGGCTACATAATTGTGTGGCTCAGTGCAAAATGAAAATGAACAGCAGAATATGAAACCAAACATGAGGGGATGGTGTATACAAAATATACAAAATATTTTGTATTTTCTTTTTTCAAAAATTTCTTTTTTAGTCGTTGATGGATCTTTATTTGTTTTATTTATTTATATGTGATGCTGAGAATCGAACCCAGTGCCTCACGCATGCTAGACAGGTGCTCTACCACTGAGCCACAACCCCAGCCCTATTTTGTATTTTCTTTAGGGTCTCACTGAGTTGCTTAGTGTTTCGCTTTTGCTGAGACTGGCTTTGAACTTGAGATCCTCCTGCCTCAGCCTCTGGAGCTGCTGGGATTTCAGGTATGCGTCACTACACCTTGCATGAGCCTTTCTTAAGTGCAGAGGTCCTAGCCAATAAACCTGGCTTTAGTCTCCAAATTAAGCTATAATATTGAGAGATTTTAATTAGAAAATAACCCTTAAGATTTATCCTTGAGGGGCTGGGGATATGGCGCAGTGGTAGCGTGCTCGCCTAGCATGCATGAGGCACTGGGTTTGATCCTCAGCACCACATAAAAATAAAATAAAGATATTTGTCCACCTACAACTAAAAGATAAATATTTTAAAAAAAAGATTTATCCTTGAGACAAAGATCAGACTAGAGACGTGGCTTCCCACCTGTTGTTTCAGATGAGCTTCAGCTAGTTTCCATCAAGTTGATGGGTAGGGATTGATTGTGGAAGCACAGAAAAAGTAATAGAACTAAGAATTTTATTAAGAACCACTTTTTGAGTACAGTTTCTAGCATGTAAGATCAGAAAGCAAATAGATCAGAGTCTACAAAGTTTTTGAAGAATTATATTACCAAGGAAACCATAAACCATGAGATTCATATCTTTGCCAATACTTAGAATTATCGGACTTTTACAATTTTACTCATGCCCTGGTAGAAAGTTATATCTAATTGAGATTTAAACATGTACTTTCCTGATTACTGATGAAGTGTTGAATCTTATTTTTGGCCATTCCTGTTTCCCTTTGTGCTGATTTTTAAAATTGTCACTAAAAAAAGTTCTTAAAATTGATTTTTAGTAGTTCTTCATATATTCTGCATACTAATCTTTTTCCAGGTATATGTATTGTAAATAGCTTCTCCCAGTTCATGCGTTGATAGTTTATATGTTAATAGAGTCAAATTTATGTATTCTCCTTTTATAATTCAATGTATCATGTATCTTGTTTAAGAAAACCTTCTTTCTCAATGTCATAAAGATGTTGTCTGTTTTCATTTTTAAAAAAGTCTTATTTTTCACATTTAAGTTTCTAATTCTCCTGAAATTTGTTTTTGCTTATGGGTATAGGTAAATATCTGATTTCATTTCTTTATTTTTTTAGCTTATTTATTTATTCTACTTAGGTATACATGACAGCAGAATGCATTGTACAGAGATGGAGCACAAATTTTCATTTCTCTGGTTGTATGTGATATAGAATCACATCATATATACAGTCATACATGAAGCTAGGGCTATGATGTCCATCTTATTCCATCATCTTTACTGTCCCCATGCCTCCTCCCCCCTCACTCCCCTGTGACCAAAGTTCCTCCATTCTTCCCGTGTCCTCTCCCCATTATGGATCAGCATCCACTTATCAGAGAGAACATTTGGCATTTGGTTTTTTGGGATTGGCTTACTTCTCTTAGCATGATATTCTCCAACTCCATCCATTTACCTGCAAATGCCTAATTTTATTTTCTTTAATTGCTGAGTAATATTCCATTGTGTATATATACCACAGTTTCTTTATCCATTAATCTGTTGAAGGGCATGTAGGTTGCTTCCACAGTTTAGCAATTGTGAATTGTGCTGCTATAAACATTGAAGTAGATGTGTTACTGTAGTATGCTGTTTTTAAGTCTTTTGTGTATAGACCAAGGAGTGGGATAGCTGGGTCAAATGGTGTTTTCATTCCAAGTTTTCTAAGGAATCTCCACACTGCTTTCCAGATTGGTTGTATCAATTTGCAATCCCACCAGCAATGTGTGAATGTGCCTTTTCCCCTACAACCTCGCCAACACTTATTGTTGGTTATATTCTTGATAATTGCCATTCTGACTGGCATGAGATGAAATCTTAGAGTAGTTTTGATTTGCATTTCTCTAATGGCTAGAGATGTTGAATATTTTTTTCATATGTCTGTTGATCAATTGTATATCTTCTTCTGAGAAGTGTCTGTTCTCTTTGGCCCATTTATTGATTGGGTTGTTTGTTCTTTTGGTGTTAAGTTTTTTTCTTTATATATCCTGGAGATTAGTGCTCTAGCAGATGTGCCTGTGGCAAAAATTTGTTCCCAGAATGTAGGCTCTCTGTTTACTTCATTGATGGTTTCTTTTGCTGAGAAGCTTTTTAGTTTGAATCCATCCCATTTATTGGTTCTTGATTTTACTTCTTGTGCTATAGGAGTCTTGTTAAGGAAGTAAGGTCCTAATCTGATGTGATAAAGATTTGGGCCTACTTTTTCCTCTATTAGGCGTAGGGTCTGTGGTCTAATTCCCAGTTCCTTGATCCACTTGCAGTTGAATTTTGTGCATGGTGAGAGATAGGGGTTTAGTTTCATTTTGCTGCATATGGATTTCCAGTTTTCCCAGCACCATTTATTGAAGAGGATATCTTTTCTCCAATATATGTGTTTGGCACCTTTGTCTAGTATATGATAACTGTATTTAAGTGGATTTGTCTCTGTGTCTTCTATTCTGTATCATTGTTCTACATGTCTATTTTGGTGCCAGTACCATGCTGTTTTTGTTACTATAGATTTGTAGTATAGTTAACAGTCTGTTATTTTGATGCCTCCTGCTTCACTCTTCTTGCTGAGGATTGCTTTGGCTATTCTGGGTCTCTTATTCTTCCAAATGAATTTCATGATTGCCTTTTCTATTTCTATAAGGAATGATGTTGGGACTTTAATTGGAATCACATTGAATCTATATAGCGCTTTGGGTAGTATGGCCCTTTTGACAATATTGACTCTGCCTATCCAAGAGCATGGGAGATTTTCCATCTTCTAAGGTCTTCTTCAATTTCTTTCTTCAGTGTCTTGGAGTTTGCATTATAGAGATCTTTCACCTATTTTGTTAAATTGATTCCCAAGATTTTTTTTTTGAGGCAATGTGAATGGGATAGTTTTCCTAATTTCTCTTTCAGAGGGTTTATCACTGATGTACAGAAATGCAATTGATTTGTGGGTGTTGATTTTATATCCTGCTACTTTGCTGAAATCATTTATTAATTCTAGGAGTTTTCTGGTAGAATTTTTTGGATCCTCTAAGTATAGAATCATGTCATTTGCAAATAATGATGGTTTGAGTTCTTCTTTTCCTATTCATATCCTTTTAATTTCTTTCATATGTCTAATTGCTATGGTTAGTGTTTCAAGGACTATGTTGAATAGCAGTGGTGAAAGAGGGCATTCCTGTCTTGTTCCCAACTTTAGAGGAAATAGTTCCAATTTTTCTCCATTTAGGATGATGTTGGCATTGGGTGTAGCATAGATAGCTCTTACAAAGTTGAGGTATGTTCCTTCTATCCCTAGTTTTTATAGTGTTTTGAACATAAAAGGGTGCTGTATTTTGTCAAATGCTTTCTCTGCATCAGCTGATAAAATCATATGACTCTTATCTTTAAGTCTATTGATGTGATAGATTACATTAATTGATTTCCATACATTGAACCAACCTTGCATCCCTGGGATGAACCCACTTGATCATGGTGCACTATCTTTTTAATATGTTTTTGTATGTAATTTGCCAAAATTTTATTGAGAATTTTAGCATCAGGGATATTGGTCTGAAATTCTCTTTCTTTGATGTGTCTCTGTCTGATTTTGGTATCAGGGTGATACTCGCCTTATAGAATGAGTATGGAAGGGTTCTCTTCTTTTCTATTTCATGAAATAGTTTGAAGAGTATTTTATATCCTGCTACTTTGCTGAAATCATTTATTAATTCTAGGAGTTTTCTGGTAGAATTTTTTGGATTCCCTAAGTATAGAATCATGTCATTTGCAAATAATGATAGTTTGAGTTCTTCTTTTCCTAGTCATATCCCTTTAATTTCTTTCATATGTCTAATTGCTCTGGCTAGTGTTTCAAGGACTATGTTGAATAGCAAAGAGAGGAACTACTAGTCAAATCTTAAGGACTATGTTGAATTCTTCTTTGTAGGTCTTGTAGAACTTGGCTGAGAATCTGTCTGGCCCTGGTCTTTCTTGGTTGGCAGGCTCTTAGTGGCATCTTCTATTTCCTTGTTTGAAATTGATCTGTTTAAGTTGTGTATGTCCTCCTGGTTCAGTTTGGGTAGGTCATATGCCTCTAGAAATTTGTCGTTGTCTTCAGGGTTTTCTATTTTACTGGAGTATAAATTTTCAAAATAGTTTCTGATTGTCCTCTGTATTTCAGCAGGGTCTGTTGTTGATATTTCCTTTTTCATCACAAATTTTAGTAATTTGAGTTTTATCTCTCCTTTTTGTTAGGTGGCTAAGGGTTTGTCAATTTTGTTTATTTTTTCAAAGAACCAGCTTTTTGTTTTGTCAATTTTTTTGAATTGTTTCTTCTGTTTCAATTTCATTGATTTCAGCCCTCACTTTAATTATTTCCTGTCTTCTACTTCTTTTGGTGTTGGTTTTTTGTTCTTTTTCTAGGACTTTGAGATGTAGTGTTAAGTCATTTATTTGTTGACTTTTTCTTCTTTTAATGAATGAGCTTAATGCAATGAACTATCCTCTTAGCACTGCCTTAATGGTGTCCCAGAGATTTCCATATGTTGTATTGGAGTTTTCATTTACCTCTAAGAATGTTTTTATCTTTTCCCTGATGTCTTCTGTTATCCATGCTTTACTCAATAGTGTATTATTTAGTTTCCAGATGTTGAAGTAGTTTCTATTTTTGAATACATCTTGATTTCTAATTTTATTCCTTTGTGGTCAGATAGGATGCAAGGTAGTATCTCTATTTTTTTGTATTTGCTAAGACTTGCTTTGTGACATAACATATGATCTATTTTGAAGACGGATCCATTTGCTGCTGAGAAAAAAAGTGTATTCGCTTGTTGATGAATGGAATACTCTATATATGTCTGTTAAGTCTAATTTATTGATTGTTTTAGTGAGTTTTATGGTTTCTTTGTTTAGTTTTTGTTTGGAAGATCTCTCCTGTGGTGAGAGAGCTATGTTAAAGTCACCAAGTATTATTGTGTTGTGGTCTATTTGATTCTTGTAGTTGAGAAGGGTTTGTTTGATATAAGTAGATGCTCCATTGTTTGGGGCATAGATATTTATGATTGTTATGTCCTGTTGATGTATGATTCCCTTAAGAAGTATGAAATGTCCTTCTTTATCCCTTTTCCTTAACTTTGGTTTAAAGTCCACTTTATCTGATATGAGCATGGAAACTCCTGCTTGTTTACACAGTCCATATGAATGATATGTTCTTCCCCACCCTTTTACTTGCAGTCTGTGGATGACTTTTCCTGTGAGATGAGTCTCCTGAAGGCAGCATATTGTTGGGTCTTTTTAAAAATCCAGTTTGTCAGTCTATGTCTTTTAATTGACGAGTTTAGGCCATTCACATTCAGGGTTATTATTGAAATATGATTTGTAATCCCAGTCATTTTGGTTTATTTTTGGTTTTTACCTTGACTTAGTTTCTCCTTTGATTGGCCTTTTTTCTTTTTTAGTGTAGTTCCTCCCTTTGTATATTTTCATGGTTGGTTATCATTTCTTCCTCATGGAATATTTTTCCAAAAATGCTGTGTAGTGCAGGCTTTCTTGCTGTAAATTCTTTTAACTTTTGTTTATCATGGAAGGTTTTTATCAGGATATAAGATTCTTGGTTGGCATCCATTTTCTTTCAGAGCTAGGGATATGTCGTTCCATGATCTCCTGGCTTTTAGGATCTGGGTTGAAAAATATGCTGAGATCTGAATTGGTGTTGTCCTATATGTAATCTGATTCCTCTCTCTTGTGGTCTTTAAAATTATTTCCTTATTCTGTATGCTGGGCATTTTCATTATAATGTGCCTTCATGTAGATCTGTTGCAATTTTGTACATTTGGTGTCCTGTAAGCCTCTTGTATTTGATTTTCCAATTCATTTTTCATGTTTGGGAAATTTTCTGATATTATTTCATTGAAGAGATTGTGCATTCCTTTGGTTTGAAATTCTGTGCCTTCTTCTATTCTGATAAATCTTAGCTTTGGTCTTTTGATGCTATCCCATAATTCTTGTATGTTCTGTTCATGATTTTTTACCATCTTCACTGTGTGGTCAACTTTATTTTCAAGATTGTATATTTTGTCTTCATTATCTGAGGTTCTCTCTTCCAAGTGATCTATTCTGCTGGTGGTGCTTTCTACTGAGATTTTTATTTGCTTTATTTTTTCCTTTATTTCAAGAATTTCTGATTGGTTTTTTTTCACAATCTCTAGCTCTTTGTTAATGTAATCTTTTGCTACCTATATTTGCTCCCTTATCTCTTTGTTGGAGTGATCAATGGTTGCCTTTATTTGCTCTCTTATTGTTTTTGTTGGAGTGATCAATTTTTGCCTCTATTTGCTCACTTAAGTCATTCTTTAATTCACAGATCATTTTAATTACATACATTCTGAATTCTTTCTCTGACATTTCATCAACTGTGATGTCAATATTATTGTAGTATATAGGTTTATTTGGGACACTTTCTTCCCTTGTTTTTTCATGTTGGTTATGTATCTTCCTTTCTTGCAATGCCTATAATCTTGTAGTGACAATACAGATTACCTGTATCTTACCTTGGAGTTACTTCCAGTCCCCAGCAGGTGTCCCCAGATGGACACTACTGCCACTAAAGATGGCGGCAGTGATAGTGGAGGTAACTCAAGATGGCAGTGGGAGTGGCCTTGGCTGGGCTCCCTGGGCAGTCCCTGAAGGTGGTCCTGGGCCATGACCTGTGCTCCTGCCGGTTGGCAGAAACTCTACCATGGAACTGGGGGTGGTCTGGGCCTCACTTATGCCAGGTCTCCTGCAGGGGTCCCCGTAGGCAGTCCTTCCCCTGGTCCTAGGTTCTCCTGTGACTGGTGGCTAGTAGTGTTGTGTCTGCCCTTAGCTGGGCTCCCATGGCGGTCCCTGAAGGTGGTCCTGGGCCTTGGCCTGTCCTGATTTCATTTATTTTCCTATGATCTTCTGACATCTACCAAGTTCTCATATATGTACAGGTCTGTTTTGGGCTGTTTTATTTTCTATTTTTCTGTTGTATTGTGCTAATATCACACTCTATTAACCATCATGAGTTTGTAATAAATTTAAATGTTTGGTATAGCAAACCTCTTCTATGTTGTTCTATATCTCCAGGAATGTCTTGACTATTCTTGGCTCTTGATTTTTTAAATGTATATTTTAAAAGCAGCTTATCAATCTCAATACACTGGTACAATCCATTTGATTGGAACTGTATTAAATTGTAGATTGGGAAGAGTCAGTGTCTTAGAGATATTGAATCTTACTATCCACAGACAAGTTATAATATTTATTTATTTGTATCTTTATACTTTTCTTGAATGCATTTTGTTAAATGTAGTTTATCTGTAGAGAAGCCATTTTATCCATGGTTATTGACAAGGAAACTAAAACCAAGGGCAGTCAATGAGTTTATTTTAAACACGTTAAGCTAGACAGTGAGAGGACTCTAACCCACTTCCTAACCCTTCCCTTTTTTTTCTCCACCCCATTCTGCATCATTTAATCTGAAACACGTACTTTGGATAGAACATGGATCACATCACATCTGACAAGCCATAATGGCTAGACCCAGTTCCATCCAGATATGTTATTCTTGGTGTACTCCTTGGGTGAGCCTCCTCAATCTCCTGCCTCCATGTGGGAAATGTTCTAGTTTATAGGAACAGATGGACAGTAAGGGTATGCTCATTTATGAAAGACAATGTGCAAGGTTGGGAAATTGATCCACCTATCACCCTTTACACTTGTTTGTGGGAAAGTCTCATTAATGAACCAGTTTTGCTTTTCCTTTCAGTCTGCCTTTGAGTTGGAGAAAATAGACATTATTTGTCAGCAAGAAGAATGGTTCCTACACTAAGGATGGCTTGAATTTTGCAGCCAGTGTTTACAAAGTGAGCTTCTGTTCACACTAATCATTGCTAATGTCCTCTTGTTGATGAGCAATAATCCTGGCATGCCAGCACCACTGGAGTTCCTGTTTACCGGCCAACTCCAGTGCTGCTTGGCTGTTATGACAGATAGCAAATCAAGTGAGTTCCATTTGTGAATAAGACACAGAAAACATATGATCTTTTGAGAATACCAGCTGGCCTCATTCCAGAAGGAGGTCACTAATGGTCATAAAGGATAGAGACAACTAAAAATAGGTGTAATAGAGATGCACACTTACATTAAAGAATAAAAGCTGTAGCATTTCCACCTCCAGGGAGGGCAATGTCATACTGTATTTGAATGGAAAGAAATCTCTAACCTTCAGTACTAAAGGTCAGTCAGGGGAAGTCTAACAGCACAGGGACTGGAAGATGTAGTAGAAAGGAGTTATGAGGGACTCTGGAGAGAGAGACAGGACATCAACCAAAGTGAGGGGAGGACTTCTGACAAAGGAGGGTGGGTAACTGACAGCATGTGGAGACCTTCTGTCACCCCAAACCTCCAGAAGCATCAACCTTATTCACTCTTGTGAGCTGTGCATTTGTAGAAAAGGAGCCTGGTGGCATTGGAGTGGAGGGAGATGAGCTGGAGAAGGGGAGCCAGTGAGAGTGTGTGCTCAGCGGGGCAGGCAGGGAGGAGCAGGCCAGCCTGCTGGGATTGGTAGAAATCACAGGAAAGGGGCTTAAACAAATCTAATTATCTGAAAGTACAGGAGGGCCTCACTGTCTCAGCAAAGTTAGGTCTGGAACATACCAGTAATGAGATTTTAAAACAAAAACTGCAGAAGATGAGACTCTGAAGCTCTGAAAGCAACTAGAGGGAGTGCCAGGGAGGGAAGGCCATGCCAAAGATCTCGAGTTTGGATTTTTAATCAAAAGTAGGGGTTTTATTTCTTTTCCTTTTTCTTCCTTTTTTTCTTTTTTCTCCTCCTCTTCCTCCTCCCCCCATCCTCTCCCCCCATCCTTCTTCTTCTTTGCTCATCTTTTGGTCATTCACCATTTCTATTTCTGCCATGTTCTTCCTCCTGGGAGGTATCCTAGCCTGATTTAGGGGAGAAAGCATGGGCTCTCTGGTCAGTCCCATCTGCATCCCGGTCATGTCACATGATACTCATAGAAACAAGTGAATTGCTTAACCTTTGAGACTTTTATCTGGAAAAGACAATCAATAATACCACCGCAGACTGTTTGTGGGGAGTAAAGGAGATAACGCATGGGAAGGACCTGGTGAAGTGGCTAACAGCAGCTGCTCTGCCTGTGCCTCTGTTCTGTGACTATGTTGCTGAGACACAAGGCCCTACACTACCAACTGCCTAGAGTCAGGAACCTCGCTGTTGACTCATTTGTCATTCCCAGTCCTTTGTACCCTTCCTGGATGCAGAGCTCTGCAGAACTGAACTGAATTCAGATGAGAACACAAAGACTTACACATCTCTACTCATTCTCCTAGGGGAAGAGGCACAAATCACCAGTGTCCAGTGACCCTTGTGAATCCTCTTGGCTGGGCCTCATCACATGGAAAGAAGGGGCTTCCAGGGGATTGTGATAAGCTCAGTCTTGGTCCAGCACAGATGTGTTAACTCCAAGTCTGAAAAGAAGAGGCCTTAGAAGGAGCCAAGTTGAGCCCCTCATTTTAATATCTTGAAGCCCAGAGAGGTTACATGACTTGGCAAGGTGGCACAGCTTGTACTGGCATACGTGGAATAGAAATCAGCTCTTCTTATTGCAGATATTTGTGTTGTAGCTTGCTGCCCTTGTCTGAGTGCATATGACTGTGCGTGTATGTGTGTGCATATAAGTAAGTGTGTGTGAGCATGGGTAAGTGAAGGTTTGTGTATTGGTATATGTTTTGTGTATGTGGTCTTGTGGGTTGTGTGTGTGTGTATGTGTGTGCACAAGAAATGGGAGGAGGCATGGAACCTAAGCAGAGCCAGTCTCACCTTACAAAACTATCACATTATAACAAACAAAACCAGCAGCCTTTTTTCCTCTTCCTGGCCTGTCTGTTTGCTGTGTTTTCTCCAAGGTGACCTGAATCAGGCCTGGGAACCTTGTTTGGGAAGCAGAGCAGCCAGCCTCCAGGTCTCAGAGCTGTTGCTTAAGAGGTGCTGTGTATCCAGGTTCTCTAAAGCAAATTTGAGAAGGGTCCTCCTATTGGGCCATTTCAGGTGCAGAGTAGTTTAAGTTGGTGTGTTGGGGCAGTGAGGAAAACATGTGGATCATTCCTTAGCTGGCTTGGAGCCCAGGATTGTTCTGTGGACAGATGGCAGATTTACCCATCTCTAAATTCAACAGAAAGGCCCAGCCTCATGTTTGCTGAATGCACAGTGTCCTCAAATGGTTTCTTGTTCCTGTGTCCTCCAGGGTGCTTCCTGCCTGGCCTAAGACTAGGGACACTCTCAGTCTTGGCTCAAAGACTGTTTGGAGGAACTTTGCTGTGTTACAATTTGGCCCATTCTTTCTCCCAGTTTTCAGGGGACCCAATGGGGAAGACGGGCACCTGCTGGAGACAGCTTTTGGTGGGTCTGATCTGTGAGCTGGGTCCTGATATAATCATGTAGGCTTGTATAAAACTGTGCAGGAAACCTCAGCTCATGTTTGCTAGAGGAAAACCTCTGCAGGAACAAAATTAGCCATGAATTGGGCAATAGTGAGACTTACCCGAGCAGTTTGAAATCACCGTGTCGTGGGCTTTGCTTTTAATCCAAATAGTTCGGATCACAATGCCATAGATGACGCTGCAGAAAGGACCAGAGGGAATATTAAAATGCCTGCTAGGTCCCTCCTGTGAGGACACACAGGGTGACCACTACTACTTTCCTGATGATGAGATGAGGACTCAACAGAACCGCAAAGGTCAATGGGATGGAGCTGCTTGTATTTTAAGTGAGGAGGTCAGGACCTGGGAAATCAAACAATCCAGGTGCTTAGAGGGACAACTGTGATTTGAGAATCCAAATGCCAGCTTTGCTGTGAGAAAGACCTGGGTCTCCCCTACCACGTACTGGCTGTTTGACCTTGACTGTGAGTAGTTTAGGTGGCCTCTGTGCCCCTTCCTCCGGGATTGATGCCTTGGTGAGACCCTCTCCCCTGCATGTGGACAGGACTTGTGACTTGCTTCTGATCAACCCAGTGTGGCACACATGATCACACAGAGTGAAATACCTGCCTTGCTGGTGTCTGTCTCCTTTGCTGGCTTTAAAGAAGCAAGGTGCTATGAATCCTATAGCCCCAGTGAAATTAATTCTGGAGAAAGCCTGAGGGAACTTGGAAAAGAGCCTTCTCCAACTGACCCTCTGATGACCCCTAGTCCTTATTAGCACCAGATGACAGCCTTGCCTAAGCAGGGATCCTATTAAGCCATGCCCAGACTCTTCACTCACAGAAATTGCAGATAACAGAGGCATTATTTTTAAGTCACTAGGTTTGTGACAATTTGTTCCATAGCAGTAGATAATTATCACATTAAGCCTCAGTTGAGAGTCTGTAAAATGGGGTTAATAATACAAAGTCTGAAGGATTTATATATATACATTTATATATATAGTATTTAAATATTTTTATATTTATATATATATATTTCAATACATGTATGTTGACAAAAAAACCTTCGAGTTTTTGAGTGTTAAATGTGGTAGTATTTAAAATGCCAACCACTTTTTCATTGCTTGAAAATCAGTAGAAATTTGAAAACATAATTTCCTTTCTGTTTTTTTTTTTTTTGCCTGTTTTTCACATTACATCATCCCTACTCTTGAATGATATAAACTGGGTCTCAGAGAGTAGTAATGATTTACACACATCAGCAAATTTTACATTCTAAGTCTCCTTTGTTAAGTATAAAACCTTAGACTCTTTGTTAATGTTGACATTTGAAGTTTATTTAAACAGCTCAACTAAAAACTTTGGGACAAAACACTGCTTTATTTTAAAACTGCATAATCTTTCCTCTTGAGAATCACTAGTTTAATAAAAAAATCAGAGCTCCAGTTTGCAGTAACTGACAAAGCACTAATTGCTTTTAATGATCTTTAGACTATAGCTTAATTAATGGCTATGTGATGATGGTTAGAGCAGCATCTACTGCCTCTTCCACTCTTGCTCAGCAAGCTCCTCTGAGTGCTCCAGGGAAGCTCAGGGCCTTTTTAGAGCATCCCATTCCTTCTCCTATTCCTTCCCAGGGACTTTTTTGGAATTTATATGCCTTCATTACAGAAAAAAATGGGAAAAGGGGTTGGCGTTGTGACTCAGTGGTAGAGCACTTGCCTAGCATGTGTGAGGCACTGGGTTCGATTCTCAGCACGACATATAAATAAATAAATAAATAAATAAATAAATAAATAAATAAATAAAATAAAGGTATTGTGACCATCTACAACTAAAAAAAAGTTTTACAAAAATGGGAAAAAAGTTATAAGTGAGTCTATTCTTCACTGAAAGTCGAATATTTGTCATATCAGGGAAACTCATTTCCCAGGTAAATGAAACACAAGGTAAGGTTACAACTACTGTGAAATGTTAATGGTGTCTGGCAATTAGAACCCCAGTATTTAATTGATCAGTAATTCAAATATTTATTGACCATCAACCATATGGATAATAGAAAAGTTCAGGAAGGTCTTACGAGTTAGGGATCTTTCTTTTTCTATTTAAGACCAGTCAGAGCAGTGGAAAGATAGGGCCAGCTTCACTCTTAGCTGGGCAAGCGCTTGGTTTCTAGAGTGTCCCTTACAGTTACTGCTCAAACCCGGCTATTTTCTTAGAATGTAGCAGCCCTGCATCACAGAGACATCTGGATAATGCTTGTCGTCTTCTTTCGCATCATTCCTCCATTTAACTAAGCCAAGTTCTTTTTTTGGGGAGGGGTGTACCCGGGGCTGGGGGACACTTAACCACTGAGCCACATCCCCAGCCCTATTTTGTATTTGATTTAGAGACAGTGTCTCACTGAGTCACTTACTGCCTCACTTTTGCTGAGGCTGGCTTTGAATTCACGATCCTCCTGCCTCAGCCTCTGGAGCTGCTGGGATTATAAGTGGGTGCCACCATGCCTGGCCCTAATCAGCAAATTCGGTGGATTGTCCCTTTTAAATGACTCCATCAAATTGCACCTTCTTCTCCACTTCTTCTCTTCAGCATTAGGATGAATCTTTATAATTTCTTTTTTCATTTTGATGACTTCTTTCTTTCTTTCTTTTTTTTTTTTTGGTACTGGGGATTGAACTCAGGGATACTCGACCACTGAGCCACATTACATTCATTACATTCATTCTCAGCCCTATTTTGTGTTTTATGTAGAGACAGAGTCTCACTGAGTTGCTTAGTGCCTCACTGTTGCTGAGGCTGGCTTTGAACTCATGATTCTCCTGTCTCAGCCTCCCAAAGTTCTGGGATTACAGGCGTGCGCCACTGTGCCTGGCTTTGATGTCTTCTTTTACAGTGGTTAAACATACATAAAATTTACCATTTTGGCCATTTTTAATGGTTCGGTTCTATAGCACTAGGTGCATTTACACTGTTATGCAACCATCACTATCATCCATCTCCAGAAAGTATCTCTGTATCATTCCAATTTTAGTATATGTGCTGTTGAAGAAGTGTCCTGATAACTGCTTGCCTGATTATTGACATAATCTTTAAACACTCACACTGAGCTACCATCTCTAATGCCCATGCCACCATCAGAGCTGGATCTCTAGGATAGAGGACCGTTCTCTGGCTGAATCCCCTCCCCAACCCCCGGGGTTCCACTTTCCCACCAGATGCTACCCATCTTTTTAACAGGGTATCTGATCCTTCCACAGTCTATCTGGGCCTTTTAACCCTCATCATCATCCTTCTGCACCTCCACCCCACTTTCTTTTGACATCTTTTCCCAGATTGGTCAATCAACACAAGTAAGCCAACAAATGTCCTCTGACTCAATGCTTTAGATGCAGTAGTCTGAATGAATGAGTTCTAGTTCTTCCCCTCTGTCTGTGCCCACTTTGCCCTCTCCCTGGAACATATTTTCTTTAGTTTAAAGTACATTCTCTACACATTACTCTTCTATGGAAACTTTCTGAGCTGCCTCCCTGTGATAATCAGCTTCCCCTTCCTTGGGGCCTTCTTGCTAGGAGAACACTGGCTACATGGAGTCTTGTCTAGGGCAGTCAGGCATTAAAGATCAGTAGTTATGGAAATAGTCCATTCTCAGAATACAGCTAAGAAAAAGCATGTTCATTACAACTTCTTCCATGTCTTCGGTTTATCTTTACTTTTTCAATAGGCTTAGCTTTTCTGGAAGCTTCTTCTAAATCTGAAAACTGAAGGATTTCTCAGATTGAGGAAACTACCTCTTCCTTGAACTGGCTGGTTTATTTCCTGATTTTAGAGGAGATAATCTAAACACAGACCTGTTTTCCTTCATGTCATTCACAGAGATAATCCATGGTAAGGGGGACAGGGTGAGATCCCAGGCTATCAGAATGAGACCTATAGGACTCTCAGGAGGATGCCTGAGGATAGTTTCTGAGTTTGTCTTCTGGATCATGTATGGTAAGCATCCAAGAAACAGAATAAATAATTTGTTCTCCCACAGGACACAATGGGTATTGCTCCACTGAGATTACAAGTGCTTTCTTTATGACTTCCACAGGATTTAGCACAGGGTTTGGACTTGTTGGGTACCTATAGCAGTCTTGGAGCCATAGACCTTCAGAGTCAGAGAGGACCTAAAGCTCCAACTCTGCCAACCAGCTTTCCTGACCCTCACATTTGGAGATGATGATGTCCAGTAGTACTCTGGAGATCCTGTTAGGAGCCACATGCCCCTCTGCTCTGCCCTTGTGCTCTAAAATAGCTGGCCCAACACTCCGCAAAAGGCCCTTTTTACTGTTCTACAAGAAGGTGCCTTAATGTGTCTCTCACCTTCATAAATATTAATTTCACAATTTCATTTTGAACACCTGTTTGTCCCAGGCACTAATTGAAACATCATGGAAACCGTGGTTGGTAAAACAGACAAGGTGTTGGTCCCCTGGATACCCACATCTTATTTGGAGAGACAGACAATAATAAAGTAATGTCATAAGTACTATGTGATTACAAAAATAAAATGCTACAAAGATAAAATGCCAATGATACATTGGCATAACAGTGGCCCTGACTTGACTTATTCTGGGGTTGAGGAAGCTTTCCCAGAAAAGGTGAACTTTCAGCTAAGATCTGAAAGATAAAAATGTTTTCCAAATGCAGAAGAGGGTGATCTCAGGTACAGAGAGCTGCATGTGCAAAAGTTCTGAGGCAGGAGAGAGTGGGATGCACTTGAAGAGCAGTGTGGTTGGAAGCTGGAGAGTAAGGCAGCTTATGTAGTCTAAGATGAGGACAGAAAATGAAGCAAGAACCAGGTCATTCATGACCTTATGGATAGGTCAAAAAAAATTTTTTTTGGTACCAGGGATTGAACCTAGGGGTGCTTAATCATCGAGCCATACTCCCAGCCCTTTTTATATTTTATTTTGAGACAGGGTCTCACTAAGTTGCTGAGGCTGACTTTGAACTTGTGATCTTCCTACCTTAGTCTCCTGAGCTGCTGGGATTACAGCTGTGTGCCACTGTGCCCTGCTGAGTTAAAATTTTGAAATTATTTTGAGACAATAGAAACCTACTGAAGGACTTTAAGGAGGAAAGTGAGATGATTGATCAACTTATTTTTTCCACAGTTCAGACATTGTTTATTATGTATAATTTGTTTTCATTTGTGTATAAAATAGGAAAAAATATGCAGGTATGTATTTGTATAGGAATTAAACAGTCCTGACTAGTATACAAGAGCAATGTCTAATAGTGCTACATCTGAGGAGTAGGAAAGGAGGGAGCAAGGAAGATTTCTATTTTTCATTTTATACTCTCGTTTGCTGAGCAACTGCCCACACAAAATGGTGGTCTGGATATGGTGTGGAGCACAGATTAAAAATGGGTAAGGAATGGGCAGGATACTATTCTATTAGATTGGTGGAAGAAGGTGACAATTATGTGATTGCTTTTGACTTGTCCTTGGATTTTATTCCATCCTTTATGAAGTGACCAGAGTGGAGCGACCTAATGCTAAGAAGGAGAAAATATGCCCCAGAAGAAACCCACCTCCTTTGGCTCAGGAATCCTGAAATAGGAACAAGAGTCATGTGCCTCACCTTTTGCCCCAGCGCTCTGTATGGCATGGTCAGGGGTTAAGTAGTGAGTATTGAGCCCTGCTGTGTGCCTGCTTCTTTATAAAACACTTGACATCCTTGTCTCATTAACTCCATCTGTTAACATGGTGCTGGGCACCATATGGTAAATGCTTAATGCATATTATTTGTGTTTCTGTTTTTATTTTGGAATGTCATGTGTGAACTATGGGAAGAAGGGCATTGTTCCCTCTTTATGGATGACAAAACTGGGGTCTCACAAAAAGGTAGCTGTATTAGTTGGATTTTTGTTGCTGTAAGCAAAATAACTGACTTGAACAACTTTGAGGAAGGAGGATTTATAAAGCTCATGCTTTCAGAGGATTCAGTCCATGAGTGTGTGGCTCCATTGCTATGGGCCCAAGGTGAGTCAGAACATCATGGTGGAAGGGTGGGGCTAAGGAAAGCTGCTCAGCTCATGGCAGCTGGAAGGAGAGAGAGAGGGGGTGGGGAAGGGGCCAGATATAAGATGTACCCTTCCAAGGCACTTCCACAGGGACTTGATTCTTCCAACTAAGTCTTACCACCTCATAGCACATGCAGCCATCAATGGATTAATCCAGTGATGAAATCAGAGCCCTCATGATACAATCATTTTCTAAAAGCCCCACCTCTGAACACATGAGATTTTGGGGGACATTCCAGATCTAAACCATAACAGAAGTGTCAGAAATATGATTCTTATTGAGGTCTATCGGCCAGCAAAGCTCTGACATGATGGTAACTAAGACAATAATGGTGATTTGCTCACCATAACAGTGAACCAATAATTAGGCCAAATTCTTTGTGGAGGTTGTAACATTTAATCTCCCCAACAACTTTATATGGAAAGTGTTAGCAGTATTACCATTTTCTAGATGTGAAGTCCGTAGCTTTGAGAGATTTAGTGACTTGGCTAAGTTTATAGAACTAGAAGATAGTCTAGACCATAGCCTGGGCCTTCTGACTTCACAGACTGTTAGCCAGCATGTGATGCTGTGTCACAGCAAAGAGGGGACATGGCCTCCTTTGCAGAGTATATTTGGGATACATATGCCATATATGGCTTTAAATCCTTATTCCTAGACCTGTTGCCTGATCTATGGACCAGATTAGCACCACCTGCTGTGGGTCCCTTAGGGCTCTGTACTTTACTAGACTCTAATGCACATCATCATACGATGTAACTTCCCCCCACTCCCAACTGGCTGCCCTTCCCCTCACCTGAAACTGGCTGCCTTTCTGTGATTAGTGAAGATTCTTGAAGCCATGTATGCCTTACCACTGTTGTATCCCCCTTGCCTGGCTCAATGTTGGACAGAGTGAGTGAATTTCCAGAAATAATGAATAAATGGAAAGAAGCAAAAAGAGTCAATGGCTCAGAAACATATCTGTATGCAGTTGGGCTTGGGGTACTTTTGGCTGGAAAGATGTAGAGACAACTTGCTACTTAAGGAACTAAGAAAAATTTAAAGTCCTGACATATGTAGTTCATTAGCACCAGGTCTGATGGGCTTCTAGGACAGAGACAGGGATGCCCCAAATAACTCATTTTGGTACCATGGAGTTAACTGAGATTTCTTAAAGGTACTAGGAGAACAAGTCACTTTATAGTCTGCAGTAGATCAGATGAATTCACTGATGTCTGGAACCAGCAGGTATGAAAGGTTGGGTATCAGTGAAGATGCTTTTGATAGAAAGTTACAGAAAACTTCCAATTCAAATTGACTTATCCAGTTAGACTATTTATTATCTCTCATAATTACAACTTCAAAGGCAAGGCTGGCTAAACTTTAAGAACTTTCATTCCTTTCAAACCTCTCCCTCTTCTCTTTTCAATGTAACTTCTTGTCAAGCTACTGCAGTTCTAGCTGGCAGTCTAGCACAGCATAGAGGAGCCCCTTTCCTGGACTTCTTTCTTGAGAATGGAGAAATCTTTTCCAAAAAATTTCCAGAAGACTCTCTCTTGCACTGTATTGGCCAGAATCGGATCATATGGTCATTCCTGAACCATTCACATATTCAGGGGAGAGTTTGCCATGAATTACCAGGACTGGAAGTGGAATAGATGTTGGAAATTCAACCACATTCACCAGAATGTAGCAAATAGTGAGAAAGGTTTTTTCTCTAAAGATATACCAACATTTTGCCACCTCTTGGGTAACAAAATATATAGGATGTCACTTTCTTTCTTGATAGGATATATTGACTCAGTCCCCTGTTATTCTCTTTGACCTTGGACCACAAGGCCATGGACAGTTCTGCCCAGGCCCCTGGTGGCCTTTTACTCACCAGGGCCTTGTACTCCACAGGGGACCAACCAGCCTGGGACTTTCCCACAGACTAATCCCCATTCTCCAAGCAAAATAAATGGATTTTTCTCACATATCACAAATCAGTGCTCCATGACTAATGTGCGTTTTCCTACTTATTCCTTTGTAATTTTTGGCCATGGATCTTCTCTGCCTATACCTTTATCTCACAGAGATAAGAATAATAGGAGGATGAGAAATCAATTAAATAGGAAGAAAATAAGCACAGCTAGTGTAAAGCAATTACAGCAGGGCTAATAACCTCCCCTGCAACAATTAGACAGTTATGTCAAATGAATTTTAAAACCACAGGCATTGTTTGGACCAGAAAAGCAATGTATTGCCTTTGCTGTCAGTCACCATGACTTCAAGTCCTGGGAGCCTGATTAAGTTGACGATGGAACAGCAACATCTTTATTCATGCGCAGCTCTTGGCAGAATTTGTCACAGACAGTACAATGTCTCCCTTTTTCTCTTTTCTTCTTCCCTGCCTTCCTTCCTCCCTTCCTTTCACATGTACTCAAGGAGGAGCTACCATACATCAAAAACTGATCTTGGTACTATGTAATCAGAAATTTCTGAATTAGGTGCGTGTGTGGAGGCGGTAGGAAGAGACAGAAACAGAGGGAGAGACATGACAAATCTGTTGTGTGACAGGTGCAGTTTATCAGGTAGTCTGCATTGTTCACTCAATCCAACATTGACCAAGGGTACCAAATGCCCATGGTGTGCCAGGTTGGAATCCAGAAATTAGGAGGCAGCAGTCCTTATACTCATAAGATGCAGCCACATAGGCAGGGGATTGCACTGCTACCAAGTCCTAAAAATAATATGAGCAAAGTGAGGTTGAGGTTAGGGAAATGAAGATGTGAGGTGCTCCTTGGCCTAGGGTTGGTGAGGTCAGCTCCACCATGGAGTTGTTAATGGAAATGGAACATGAAGGATGTGAACTAGTTTGGCAGAAGCAAGGCAGGTTAAGCTTGGAAGAGTGTTTAGGCATGAAGAATGATGTACATGTAGGCACACAGGCGGGAGGAGTGTCCATTCATGAAACAGTAAATGGTTTATTATGGCTGGAGCCATGGAGGCAAGCAGGGGGCATCAGCAGCTTACCCTGGAGTAGCCAGGGAGTCTTCAAAAAAGATAAGTCATCTTGTGCTAGCCAATATTAAATGAATGTAAAGCTTCATTAAGTAAAACCGTTTGCTATTCCTGGCAGAAAAGCCAGGAATTCAGTTATTTTTACTTTCTCTCCTTTTCTTGATTATGTCAATCATTATTAACTGAAAAGAAAATAAAACCATATCTAATATGAACGGTCAAATGACAAGCTATTCACAACATATTAAAAACAGAAAAATGGTTAATGCATAAAGAATATCTCAAAGATTAAGAATACAGCAAATGAAAGCATTTCAACAAAAAGTAAGTAAAAGAATTTGAATATGTATTTTGTTTTAAGAGATGGCAATAAACATATAAAGTATGTTCAACCTCTTTTGTGATGAAAGAAATGCTGATTAAAACAACAAAGGTTTTTTGGCCTATTGATTTTGTAAGGACATGTACAACATATACGGCATGTCTGAGAACAGTGAGGTGTGGCTTACAAGGTTAGTGAGAACTTTGAACTGATCCTTTGGTCTACTTAAGCTTGGCATTAGGAATTTATCTAACTTTACTTAAAAGGCATGAGAAACAGAATCAAGTTAGTGTGGGAAAGAAAAAAGCAGGAGTGGTGGAGGAAAGGGGGGAGAGAGAGAGAGAAAGAGGGAGCTAGAGAAGAAGGAAGAGTTGAATCTTAGGACTGAGAAATAGACTATACTATAACAGAGCCCTTTTGAAATTGAAAATGGTAAAATACTTTCCTCCAATTTCCTGTTTGTTTTTTTCTCCATGTCAATGAAAGTGGAGAAGCTGTTGATAAAAAATATATATAAATATATATATATATATATATACTGTTCATTGAAAGTGCATATAAAGATGTTTACTATGAAGAATGTAATCTGCTTATAATTTTGTGCAAAGTTAGAAAAATTATGATTGTAACAATTTTTTTTCTATTTGCCTCAACAAATGTTTTCAGTGAATAGTGTGTACAGCTTCTGAAAATTTGTTTTTTTCTGTTATGTTCGATAACATGTATTAAAATGCAACTTTTGGGAAAAAAAATAAAGTAAAAAAAAAAAA
>CM053407.1:82758668-82806862 GCA_028644305.1 Xerus rutilus | reverse complement strand
TATGAAGAATGTAATCTGCTTATAATTTTGTGCAAAGTTAGAAAAATTATGATTGTAACAATTTTTTTTCTATTTGCCTCAACAAATGTTTTCAGTGAATAGTGTGTACAGCTTCTGAAAATTTGTTTTTTTCTGTTATGTTCGATAACATGTATTAAAATGCAACTTTTGGGAAAAAAAATAAAGTAAAAAAAAAAAAGAAAAGAAGCAAAAGAAAAAACAAAAAAAAAAAGCCCAAGGCAGTGCCGGCAAGGGTTGAAAAAGAAATTGTGACATGTTCTCTGGTTAGCTAAATCTATCTTTGTATATTCCCTGGCTTTTATTTCTGTAAATCTTAACTGCTTCTATAGGACCTGCAAAGAGACAGACTAGCTCTTTCTCCTCAGTCTTAGCCAAACTGTATTAAGTTCATCTTTTCTTTTTACATTGTTTATTTCTTATGAAGGCAGGTGATTGAATCTCACCAGCAGGGAGGGGTTGAGGTGGGGCCCAGACTCCAGGCAGGTTCCCTGGCTTGGCTGTTGGTAAGAATGCCAAGAACTAGCTAGAAAACAAATCCTTCACAAAACCCCACCTGGGCCTGGCGCTGAGGTGGAGGATGCCTTATCCCCCAGAGAGAGGAGCCACTGTGTTCTCTGCCCAGGGAAGAGTGGAGCTAAAGGATGACTAGCAGGCTTCTTGTGAGCCATGAACTGCTTCTGTCAAACTCAAGGACAAGGGAGGTCACGACTAGCGTTCACCGTTCTGTCTGGCTGGAGGCATGGAGCACGGAGCAGGCCTGAATTTGATGAGAGCTGAGTGAAACTTGCTTTTGAAATCATTTCCCTTAATCAGCAAACAAATTATATTTTGCCTTTTCAAGGACACTTAAGAAAAAAAAAGGACAAGTTTGGTTAAAGGCAAGTTCGAGAAGTCCTTGTATTAAAAAAAAAAAACAAACCCAGCCTGAATTAATATGGGAAGAAATCTCAGACAGTGAAAGACGCGAGATGTGGCCAGATACCTGTCCTTGTGGACTGTGAGGGTCACCTCATGTGCTGCCACATCCGCCCAGCTGAGTCTGAGCTGTGCCCCCAGCAGAGCAGAAATCAATTAGGAGTGAAGCCAAGACAGTGCTGCTAAGGAAATCGATGCCTCAGTTGCCTTTGATTACACAAGTCACTCCTTTCAAATGCTTTCTTCCTCTCCTTCCCCCAGCCCCTCTAACGTTGTTGCTGAGACTTAGCTTTGATTGGTTGTCTTAATAAGCTTCATTTTCCCTTCAAGCATCCTCCCACCTTCAGCTTGGCAGAAAGGAGGGCAGTAAGTTGTAATTAAATGTGGATGTTAATTTGTTTATTCAGCAGCGATGACTGGACAACATCCAGACACAGTGATGCTAAAATCTGACTGTTGGGGGTCACTCTGTTCCTGCCCAGCTCCACCTCTGAAGGGGAGCAAGTTACTTTGCTTCTTTTGGCCCTACGTCTACTCTTACCAAAAATTCAGAGGTTGGATGTGTGATGGATAATGTTTCTCTCACTTTTAGTATTTATGAAACTAAAGATAAGCAACGAACAGCACGAAAAAGGTGATTGCTACAATGTCAAGAAACACCTGAACAATATTCAAGCAGCTTAATAATTAAAGAAATTTATATTAAAACAATGAAGTATATTTTCTGACCCTTGCAGTTTGGGAAAGATTTAATAGAGAAATGGGTCTCTTTTGCATTGGGCTGGGGAAGGGAAACCAATGTTGTTGGCTGGAGCACACCTTTTCTGAGGGTAGTTCGTGAATATGCATCAGAACTCTTAAAATGAGCATTGTCTTTGATGTAGAAACTCCACTAGAATGAGTTCCAAGGACATAATCAGACTCATGTATAATTTTAAAGGAATTTTATCACACTATTTCTACTACCAAAAATCAAAGGCTGATCTTCCTTTGTCTAGGACACATTATGTGACACATATTAGCAGATGTGGGGATACCCAAAAAGTGGCCCACATATACAGATAGCATGGAAGTTCTCTCCCTGTAGTCCCTTACCTTCTCCACATATGGAGGACCACTATTTCACCCAGCAAGACCCTGCCTTGAACAGGGTCATCTCTCCCTGAAAGACCCTCTGTGACCCACCATTGGCTGCAGGATCAAGTGGACATTCTGTGGCTCAGTTGCCCAGGCCTTTCACAAGGACCCTGCCATTACCAACTTCTTTTTCACTGGAACTGCCTGCCTGTCTACTCAGTGCCCCTACTCACCTTGATCTCTGGTCACCAGAGAATCTGCTTTCTCCCTACCTTTCCTTCTCCTACCTGAATCCTTCCCTCCATTAATGATGGCTTCCAAGAAATGTCCCTTACCATTATCTAACCCCAGTCATTGCACACATACCTGAATATATTAGTGTATACCAACTGTTTTGTTTAGTTTGTTTTCAAGTATGTCTATCTTTCCATTTATAAGATGCATGAAACTGGTTTCACATCATGTATTTGAAAGGTTGTGTGATAGGTTATTCAGTTAAACCTGGATTTCAATCTTGTGTAACATTGGGTAAGCTACTTAACGTCTTTTATCATTCATAAAATGAAGACATTGGTGCTTATTTATTTCACAGAATTGCACTGTGGAAATGGGTAATTGTTCCATGTGGCACAATACCTACCCTATAGCACATTCTCAGTAAATGTTAGCTCTCTCCTCCTGACTCTCCTTAAGAGGATTTGGCTTAGCCCATGGTAACTTTAGCTTAAATCTTAAGACATGGACAGTTCCTCAAGGACATCAGGAACAATGAGTGACCAGAGGGGAACAGAGCAGCGGCTGGAAAAGTAAGAAAGCTCCCACGTGGGTCAGGCCTGCTGGCAGCTTACCTGATGATTGTCAGAGGAATAAAGTACACCAGGAAGGCCACGATGGTCATGTATGGGGTCCAGTATGAGTCATCAGGCCACAGGGCCCAGCATTGCACTTCACCATTGGAGAGTGTCCTTTTCCCAAATATGATCAAGGTGGGAATGGAGAACAGGAAGGAGAGGCTCCAGGCAACCCCAATGAGGACCTTGGCTTGCTTTTCTGCTCAGAGAAAAGAGAAAGATGCCTGAGCACCTGGAAACATCCCCAAGAGAACTCTTGGAGTCTATTGTAGAAAAGGATGTCTGTGAGAGGGCCACTTGGACCTCTCAGAGCCTCCAGCTACCTTAGTTTCCCCATGTGTAAAACGGGAGGAAAGCACCTGCTGTCTGCAACATATAGCTCCTACCAAAGTGTAGCTTCCACTTCCCTGTGTTCCCACAACACTGACAGGATTCCTACTCTAAATCTTGTTATCTGGTTGGTAGAAGTTTCTATCCCAATGTTTAATCTTGTGATTCTTTAGCTATTAGTCAAAATGAGTGTTTTAATATATATCTTCTATTGATTTGTGTTCCCTTCTTTATCCGTTCATGTCTTTTGCGCATTTTGTTTTTCAATTGGTATGTTCTTATTTCTTTGCCAAAGTTCTTTTTTTTTTGGTTTTTTTTCAGTACTAGGGATTTAACTAAGAGGTGCTTTGGGAATATTGAGCAATATCCCCAGCCCTCTTTATTTATTTACTTCTTATTTTGAGACAGGGTCACACTAAGTTGCCTGGGATAGTCTCAGACTTGCAATTCTCCTGCATCAGCATCCTGAGTTGATAGGATTATAGGTATGTGCCATCATGATTGATTTTGCCAAAATTCTTTATAAGAAGGATATTAGTTCTTTGCCTGATGTGTTCAAATATTTTCCATTCATCCTTTTGCTTTTAATTTATGAAGTTTATTATTTGTGTAAATACTTTAATAATTCTGATATAGTAAAAAACTCTCCTTGTTTTCCTTATTGTTTCTGCATTTGGTATGATTCCTAGAAGGAAATTTTCCTGGCTAAGATTTATTCTTATATTTGTTTAATATTTTTATATTTAAAAAAGTTCCTTTTTCAATCCAATAGGAACCTTAGATGTGATGTGGTAATTTAATATTTTTTGAAAGTATCTAGAGAGCTATTCCAACTCTATATACTAACTCATTCTTTCTAAGCTAATCTGAAAGTTCATATGCTTTATATACACTATTCTGGTTTCAGTATCTCATTGTTCTAATGACCAAAGTTTGATTTGTGTTTTAATATCTGGTACTGCATATATATCTCTTCATTATTATTGATATTTTCCTAATTATTCTTATATTTATTTTTCCTAAAAAGCTTTACAACTGTCAACTTCTCTGGAGTTGCTGACTAAGGAAACTACCACTTTAGTAAAAAGCAGTAAAAAATACATTTACTATTCAAAGTATCTGTGTCAGTTTATATCCCCGTCAATAGGAAATGAAATTACCACATCTCTGCACCTTCTTGCAACTCTCCGATGACATTCATTACACTTTATTCTAAAATTCTGCTCGCTCTATTAACTTTGTTTTCCTTAGGAGTAAATTCTGTGGAATGGTATTTTAAATGTATTATCTATTTTCCACAGTTTGGCTTTTGTCACTTTTCCTTAATAATATTTGATTGCTTCTCATCTTTGTTGCCAAGATTTTCTGTTACGTTATTCATTTTATCAGTTTCCACAGTCAGCTTGTGGGAAGATGGCTAAACACTGGGCATGGAAGAGGGTGGGCTCTGACTGTGGTTGAAGTCATTGACAGTTGGTCCTATGACCAGGTCCCTATCATCTCTCCAAGGCTTACTAGAGCCCCAATCTGTCTCATTAAACTCAGCATCCTCACTTAGCTTGCCTGCTTGAAAGCAGAGACTCCATTTCTGCTGCCTGTCTGGGATGAGGGAAGGTATTGGAAGGGAAATGTGCTTAACCCTCCGTGATGTGCTTCAGAAATCACTCTCTCTGTTGCCTGGGTTCTCTCCTGCTCCGGGCACTTGCAGAATCTATTCCAACAGTACTGTGAATACATCTGACATACTATTGCAAGCATCATCTGGGGGTACTGTGGGTTGACCCATATGCTTCTTTCTTTCAGGGATCTTCACTAATTCTGGGTCCAGGAAGATTTTCTTTGTTTTCAATATGATAACCAATGAAAAAAATCTTTTTCAATTTTCTTCTATAGTTTTGGGCTAAGAATCATAAACTGTTAGTTTCCAGAAAATGAGCAAGTTGAAGTGGGAATATTCATTTCTTTGCACAGATATGCTTGTCAATAGGTTTCTAAAGGAACTAGGTGGAGACACAGAGTCAAGGTGAATGGTCACAACCAATGGTCAAAAGGCGGGTCCAGCCAACCACCTTCCTTAGCCATCCCTGGGAACAGTAAGCATTTTCCCAGGTACCTAAGCTTTCTCTTCTATATTCTTTTGTACGAGACCCATGAAGTGGGGAAGGAGGTGTCGGAGCAGAACAAAGGCAGGAGGAGCAAAAGAAGAGGGGATAATAGTTCTTATCAAATAATAATTTTTATTAAAAAACTATTATTAAGAATAAAATATTAATGAAAACAATCCCACCCTCATTCAAGGAAAATGCCTCATGAAAGAAGGCTTGCTCACCTCCTTGCAGAAACTTCATAGGGTAGACGATGGCATGGTATCTGTCTATGCTGAGGGACACCAGGACATAGGTAGAGGCATAGAGCAGTACAACCTAAAGACAAAAATGATAGGAGTTATATGACTTCTTACAGGTGAGGAACACATGTAATGGAAATAATTGTTTTGTGCTATTCAGAAATCTGGGATGGGGCTGGGTTGTGGGAGTGGGGGCGACTGACCTTCCCTGCTGGGGAGCAGGTTGTAGTTCTTGATGCTGGAATTTGCATTGCTACTGGTGATGGGTGAGAATGCTTCTAGCTTTCACTCACTCATTCAACTGACTTTTTGGAAATTCCATATTACAGAAATCAGTCCCTCTTGACATTTGCATGGTACATTTATTTGTAATTGACTTTTAAAGCTAAATTAATTTTCTCTGCCACAATTGACATTCCAGAATAATTAGAAACAAAGGCTCATTTGCCTCTTATCAGTGTGAATAGTTGAGAGATGATAGAAGGGTTCTGGTTTCAGTAGGCCCATGTGCTGTTCTGAAGCATTTATCATCAGCAGCACCGACACCGTCAGACAGCCTCCCCTGCTTCATCCATTCCTGTGGCAGAGCTGTTCACTAGGGTCAGTTTCTGAGTCTTCTCTCCCTCCTCCACACTGCCTCTTTTATTAACCTTACTCACACCCTTTAATTATCTTGTGCAGTTTTATTTGCATACTCTGCAGAAGAAGAAATTGGAATATAACAAAGTAATATCTCTTCTGCAAGTGACATATTTAAAATGCAATTGAATAAAATATTTCTGAAAGGAGGATCATGGTGGAAATTTTTCAGGGAACTCAAAACTTCATTTCAACCAAGAGTCCAGCTTATCTCTGCTTTGTAAAGTTAGGATCAAATCTAAAGGGGGTAGAAGAGTAACCTGAAGACTGAAATCTAAAGGTGAGTCTTTCTTCTTGGTATTTAACTTTGTTCTGAATTTGTATCTTTTTTGTTCTTTCTCTGGCTCAGACAAATAAAAACCAATGATAGTTGCTCCTCAACTTATGATGGAGTTATACCCCAATAAACCCATTGTAAGTCAAAAGACATTAAGTTGGTAATGCATTTAATACACTTAACCTACCAAACAGCCTAGCTTGCCTTAGACATGCTCAGAACACTTACATTATTAGCCTGCATTTGGGCAAGATAATCAAACACAAAGTCTATTTTACAATAAAGTGTTGAATAACTCATGTAATTTATTGAACACTGCTGAAAGTGAAAAAACGGAATGGTTGTATGGGTATGCTTTGCACCATTATAAAGTCTAAAAATTATAAATTGAATCATCAGAAGTTGGGGACCATCTGTACACTGTCATTATTTTTTCAGTCTTGGTAACACTACCACAAATGCATCTCAGCATTTAAGTTGTGGAAGGTGCCACAGGGAGAGGAAAGTGAGGAATGTTCAGAGATTGAAGGCTCTCTTGAGAGACATAAAAAGGAATTCTACTCTTGTGTAAAGGAGACAAATGGAGAAAGAGAAAATGGATGGCTAAGTTGAAGGGAAAAATCAGACATTTGTGTCCTTAGAGAAAAATGAGGCTTCTATGTTCAATCCATGAATGCAGAATTATTGAGGCTGACCACACACAGCTGAGGAGGTGGCATTGGAGAAAGCAAGAAAGAGAACACCCAATGGGATGAAAGGTCATGGTGAGAAGGTCATAAGAACCTTGAACATCTGTAGCTGTCTTGAGTCAGGATCTGGAGCTAGAGGAAGGATCACCAAAGTCGGGGCTGGGGGAAAGCGCACAGAGCAGAATAACAGAAAATGTTAGCAAAAAGAGATCAACTTTGAGACACTATCAAAAAGATATTTAACTTCAGAGATAAAACATCTTCAAACATCTAGGCAGGGTGAAAAAAATTAAAGGTTATCTAAAAAAATGCATCTCAAATTATCATGCTTCTTCTTCACAAAAATAAATGCCAGAGAACAGTATAACATGTTCAAAGTTTTGAAAGAAAAATTATGATCCAAGAATTTTGTAAATATCACTCTGTGCCAAAGCACAGTACATGTTTTTTTTTTTTTTTTTTTTAAACATACATAAGAAGGGAGGAAATTTAACACCAGATACTCTTCCTAAAAGTTCTCCTTGAGGAAATATTTGTGTTGGTTGAGAATTACTTCAACATTAAATTATTTCAAAATTACTTCTTCCAGAAGAAGAAAGGGGATAGAATAGTAACAACAATGGTAAGTAAAAGTGTTAGGAAAATATAAAACGTTTACAAAATAATTATGAATGTATTTATGAAAAATTTCAGGGAAAAATCTGGGAGTTGAATGAGGGAAGAGAGTAATAGGAAATAAATCATGTTAAATTTCCATTTATACATTTTAGCTATCTCTTTTGCCTATATTTTGATAGAGATATATTAAATCTAAAAATTAAATATAAGCTATGGTGGAGTAAAATAAAAGTGGATAAAATTAATGTATATGCTTCCTATGGCTACTCTAACAAATTCCCACAAATTGGGTGACTTAAAACAACATAATTTTAGCTGGGTGGGGTGGCGGACATCGGTAATCCCAGCAGCTCGAGAGTTTGAGGCAGGAGGATCGTGAGTTCAAAGCCAGCCTCAGCAAAAGCAAGGTGCTAAGCAACTCAATGAGGCCATGTCTTTAAATAGAATACAAATTAGGGCTGAAATGTGGCTCAGTGGTCTGGTACCCCTGAGTTCAATCCCTGGTACCAAAAAAACCCCCCCAAAACAAAAAAAACAAAAAGCATAGTTATTATCTCAACTGTTCAGGAGACCAGAAGTCCAAAATCAGTTCTACTGGACCAAAATCAAGGTCTTTGAAGGGCTCTAGTACTTGAAGACTCTAGGGTAAAATCCGTCCCTTGCCTCTTTCAACTTCAGCTGTCAGCATTCCTTTGCTTGTGGGCACACCATATCTCTGTCTTGGTAGTTACAGCACCTTCTCTTCTATGTGTCAGATCTCTCTCTCCCTCTCTCTAATAACAGCACTTAGGACCCCCTGGACTAATTTAGGATAACCTTCCCATTTCAATGTTTCTAATGTAATCACTCATGCAAAGTCCCTATTGTCATGCATAGATATGCATGAATGCATGCATGAATGTAGATAATCTCGGAGGAGAATATTTGTGTTCAGCCAACCATAATTAACAACCAAATAAAAACAGTTAAGGAGCAAGAAAAGCTTAACAAAGGCAAGTTAAAATGAAGAGAGTAAAATAATGGTAAATACTGGTTCTCACAATTAATATGAATGACTTAAGCTTCTTCCTAAAACTGACTATTTTAAAAGAAAATATTCCCTAAGATCCAACTATATACTGTTTGAGAGAGAAACCACTAAAACCAGATAATATCAAAGTTTAAAAACAAAAAAGGATGGTCAAAAGTATATAAAGGAATTAAAAACTAAAAAAAGGCATTCATTATAATACTGATATAATACTAATCAGATTCAAAGCAAATGATATTACACATGATATAGGGACTATTTATATTGACAAAAGATACAATATATAATGGTAATAGAACATTCATAATTTATATGTAATAAGTAACATAACACTAAATATATATAATAAAACATTGCTAGTCTTACAGAGGAAAAATACACACATATATGTACAAGAAAAATCAAACTTTGTAATATAAGAATGATACATATTATTGTAAAATATCTAGACAACATTTCAACAATTGGTTATATCCCAAACTACCAAGAAAGAAAACTGCTCAATAGTTTCCAATAGTTTCCAAAAAGTAGAACTTATGCAATTCACATATTTCAAAAAACAAGCAATGAAGCTGCACTTAGTAACATGTTTTTTTTTTTGAATACCACTTGGAAATTTAAACATCCTCATAATTAACTCAAGTCAAGATGGAAATCAAAGTACAATTATAGTCAATTCATAAATGTCAACAATGAAAACTCTACATATCAACAACATATGGGATACCATTCGGAGAACAGATGGCAGCTTGAGGACATATGTCTGAATTCTCACTACCCCGCCCCTTAATTCTGACAGAAATGACCTAGGAAATATGAAACTGAAGAAAATCTTGCATGGAGAAGTGAGATTTAAATGCTAGAAACAGAGAAATTTTACTTAGAAAAATGCCAGATTGGATTCATATAAAGAAGGATTTCTGCACTGATTTAAAAAAAATAGTTTTTAGAACAATTTTATATTTACAAAAACACTGCAGATAGTACAGAGAATTCCTGTTTCACCCATTTCCTACCTACACACTTTCCCCTGTTATTCATGTCTTGCATTAATATGGTCCATTTGTTTAAACTGATGAATCAATATTGATATATTATTATTAACTAAATTTCATGGTTTTTATTAAGGTTCCCTGTGTTGTACAATTCCATGCAGTTTGACAATTTATAATGCTATGTGTTTACCATTACAGTATTTTACCAAAGAGTTTCACTGATGTAAAATTTCCCTGTGCTTTATCAGTTCATCTCTCCCTCCTCCAAATCTCTGATAACCACTGATTTTTTTAACTGTCCTGTAGTTTTGCCTTTTTGAGAAGTAGCATAGTTGAAAGCACACAGTACACATAACCTTTTCAGACTGGCTTCTTGGCAATGTATATTTAGGATTTCTCCGTCTGTTTTCATGGCTTGAGAGTTCATTTTGTTTTATGATTGCCTAATACTTCATTGTATGGATATACCACAGTTTATCAGTGTTAGTTAGCTTTTCATTGCTGTGACCAAAATACTCAATAGCTTAGAGGAGAAAAAAGTTTATTTTGGGTCATAGTTTTGAAGGCTTCAGTTTATGGCTGTCTGGCTCCATCGCTCTGGGTCTGAGGTGAAGCAGAACATCATGATGGTAGAGCATGATGGAGGAAAGTTACTTAGTTGTGGTGGCCAGGAAGCAGAGAAAGAATATGAGAAGCCAGGGACCAGCTATATAATTCCCAAGACATGCCCCTAGTGACCCACTTCTTCCAGCTATGCCTCATCTGCCTGTAGTTACCACCCAATTAGTCCATTCAAATAAATTAATCCACCGATTAGGTTACAGCTCTCATAATGTAGTCATTTTATCTATAACCATTTCTGCACTGTCAAAGATGAACCTTTGGGGACATCTCATATCCAAACCACGATATTCTGCTTCTGATCCCAAGAAAGCTCATACTCATCTCACCATGCAAAATGAATTTAGCCCATCTCCAATAGTTCTCATAGTCTTAAGAGCTCCAACATTTCCCAAAAGTCCAAGTTCAAAGTCTCCTCTGGTACTTAAGGCAAACTCTTGGCTGAAAGCCCTTATAAAAATAAAAAAATTATATATGTATATATATCCAATACATAATGGTACAGAGTGAACATTTCCATTCCAAAAGGGAGATATAAGGGTATAGAGAAAAGGATGGAACTAAAACCAGACTGAAGCCCAGCTAGGTAAGCATTTTCTGTAGCTCTGCCTCTGGCATCAGGGACACATGGCAGCAAGATATGATCTCCAAAGGGCTTGTGCAGCCCATGCATTGATCTGTGCTTGTTTTAGCCCATGTGGCCTCTCTCTTAGGCAGGCTGTTCAAATCCAGCAGATTTTCTTGGCAGACATTTTACCTTACTGGCCTCCCAAAGGCATCCACTGAAGCCTAAGCTTCCTTCTCATAGCTTCATGCATCAATTTCTCAGGGGCTGGCATCTCAGGCCTTCCTTTGAAATCTTAGAGGAAGCCTCCATGACCACTTAACTCCAGCATCCTCCACTCCTGGAGAATTATCACCATATAGATGAGGCCAAGATCTGCTGCCAGTTTGAACAGTAGTTGGGCCCTCTTGAACCATGGCTAAAGTGGCCTCTGAGTGCCTGGGTGACTGAGCATGGTGAAAGAAATCCTGGAGAAACAGTATTTTACTCCTTCCTTCTGTGTGAACAGTGTACTTCCAATGTCTCTTAAATGAGTTTTCACTTCTATACCTGTGAGCCTGCAATGATGATTCCTTTAATGTCCCAAAGGCATCTTTTCTATTACCTCTATGCAAAGTACTTTCTCTTTAGTGGCAGTAAAATCAAGCAACTCCCTTGACCCTAACATTACATGTGCTTCTTCCTCAGCCATACTGCAAGATTTTCCAAAACTTTCCTGTCTGCTTTTTCTCCTGATTCTCACAGTAAACCTGGATAAAACTTCCAGCAATTCATGCCACCACCTGAAAGCTGTGCTGCCTTGAAATTTCCTCTGCCAGCATATCACCTTTATTTTTTTATTTGTTCTTTTTTAGACATATATGACAGTAGAGTGTATTATGATATATTATACATACATGGAATATGACTTATTCTAATTAGGATCCCATTCTGTGGTTGTACATGACATGGAGTGTCACTGGTTGTGTATTTGTATATGAATATAGGAAAGTTATGTCCAATTCATTCTACTGTCTTTCCTATTCCCTTCTCTTCTCCCTTCCCTTAAATTCAGCATCACAGAAAGTTTCAGAACATGGACAAAATGTAGACAACTTCTTTACTACAATGTAATATGAAAGGTCTCTAATCCAATTTCCAGTGGAGTTTCTGTTAACCTCTGAAACCTCATGAGCACAATATTTACTGTTTGCATTCCTATCAGCATTCTGGTTTTCTCAGCTCTCAACCGAATTGCTCATTAAGCTTTGCTTACAACATTCTAAGGTTTTCTATCCTGCATATCCAAACTTTTCTAAGCTTCTTCTAGACCCAAAGACTTCTGGACCACATGGTTACTTTAGTTAAAACAACAACTCCACTACTTGGGGTTAACTTTGGACACAACATCAATTTCTATGTTAGTCAGGTTTTCATCAAAGAAAGAGGGAGGAGCCAGAGGGACAAGATACAATCCCCACCAACAGGCCTCTAGTGGCTTACTTCCTATAGCCAGCCATGCCTCACCAACCAGTTGGCTGGGCACCACGCCCAGCTGCCATCTTCTTTAGTGAGGTGTCTGTTCAGATCTTTTGCCCATTTTCAAAGTGGGTGGTTTGTTTTCCTGTTGTGTATAAGAGTCCTTTGTATATTTTGGATAAAAGTCTTTTATAAAATATGTGTTTTGCAAAATGGATCAGTTAGTCCGTTTAAATTATTAATCCACCAAATGGATTAATTCACTGATTAGGTTAGATCTCTCACACTAATCATTTTACCTTTAACCATTTCTGTTTTGTCTAACATGAGTTGTTTTTTTTTCTTTTTGGGCCATCTCATATTTATCATACATTCAGATCTTGGTTTCTTACAGGTTTTGGTGATTATGAATAAAACTTTTTTTATTAATTGGACCAGGATTGAACTTAGAGGCACTTAACCACTGAGCCACATCCCCAGCCCTTTTTTGTATTTGTTTATTTAGAGACAGAGTCTCACTGAGTTGCTTAGGGCCTCACTAAGTTGCCAAGGCTGGCTTTGAACTCGTGATCATCTTGCCTCAGCCTTCTAAGCTACTAGGATTATAGATGTGAATCACTGTGCCCAGCAGAATAAAACTTTTACAAACATTCTTGCACAAGTTTTTGTGTAGACATAAATTGTCAACTCAATTTCACAAATACCTAGGATTACAGTTGCTGGATTGTATCATAAAAATATGTTTAGCTTTGTAAGACACTGGCAATTATGTTTCAAAATGGCTATTCTATTTTTAAATCCCCCTAGGAATAAATGAGAGTTCCTATGGATATACATTATTCTCTTCAGCATTTGGTATTGTCAGATTTAAAAAATTTTTTAGCCGTTATCTAATATGTATTGATATCTCATTCTTTTAACTTGCAATTCTCTAATGACATGTTGAGCTTCTTTTCATAAATGTGTATCACATCTTATTTTAATTTTAATTTTTTAGTAATGGGAGTTGAACCCGGGGCACTTAACCACTGAACCACATCCCAACCTTTTTTTTTTTTTTTTAATATTTTGTTTAGTTGTAGATGAACACAATATCTTTATTTATTTTATGTGGTGCTGAGGATCGAACCCAGTGCCTCACGTATGCGAGGCAAGTGCTCAACCGCTGAGCCATAGCCCCAGGCCCCACATCCCAACCTTTTTAAAAAATTGTTTTATTTTGAGACAGGGTCTTGCTAAGTTGCTTAGAGCCTTGCTAAGTTGCTGAGGCTGGTCTTGAACTTGTGATCCTCCTGCTTCAGAATCATGAGTCACTGGGGTTATAGACATGTGCCACTATGCCCAGCTGCCATCTTCTTTAGTGAGGCATCTGTTCAGATCTTTTGCCCATTTTCAAAGTGGGTGGTTTGTTTTCTTGTGTGTAAGAGTCTTTCGTATATTTTGGATAAAAGTCTTTTATTAAATATGTGATTGGCAAATATTTTCTCTCATTCTGTGGATTGTTTTTTCATTCATTTAAACAATGTTTTTTCTGCATAGCAGTTTTTAATTTTCACAAAGCCCAGCATTTTAATTTTTTCGGTAGCGGATTGTACACTTGGTATTGTATCTAAAAACTCATGGACAAACCCAAGATCCCCTGGATCTTCTCCTGTTATCTTTCAGTAGTTTTTTAGTATTATGTATTATATTTATATCTATATTGAGCTTTTTTGGTGAAAGGTGTAAAGTCTATGTAAGTTTTCATTATTTTTGGTGCTTACACAAATGGTATTTGTTCTTAATTTCAAATTTGAATTTTTCATTGCTGAAAAACATTTGACTTTGTATACTACCCATGTATTCTTCAGTCTTGCTATTTTTGCCTACTGAGTCTACTAGTTTTTGTGTATTTGTTTGTCTATTCTTTCGACTGCTACTGACTTTTAGTTCTACTACATGTGGCCTGAGAGCATAGTTTGTGAGTTTTGCTTTATTACATTGTTAAAGTATGTTTTATGCTGAGGATATATTTTATCTTGGTGAATGTCCTATGTGAGTTTGGTAAGAACATGTGTTTGGTGATTGTTGGATGAAGTATTCTATAAATGCCCTTTAAATCAACTTGATTAATAGTTAAATTCATGTCAACTGATAGTTTAATTTGACAATATCTCCTTTAATCCTTTTAATATTGCTATCATTCAATTTGCTTATCTGTATGATTTAAAAATGCATTGTTGCTAATATTACATTGAGAAGTTATCTGCAGATCAATGTAAAATAAGAAAAATAAAAGATTGTATTTCACCTCCATTTATTCCTTCTCTGATACTTTCCCTTTCTTTAAATGAATTGGAGTTTATGATTTGTGTTATCTCCTTATTTTTCTGAAGAATTTCTTTGAACATTTCTTAAAGGCAAGTTTACTCATGACAAATTTCCTCAGTTCATATTTTTCTGAGTACTTTTCTATTTTTTATTCAATTTTTATTTTATTTTATTTTTTGGTGTTGGGTACTTACCCCACAGCTTCATAAATGCTGAACTCTTGACCTACCCACCCTCTAAAACCTTAGAAATTCTTATTAATATTGCTTTATAGGTAGGGTATCACTTCCCCCCATCATCTCTTGGGATTTTCTATTTGTGGTTTTCTGTGATTTGAATGTGCTATGAGAAAGGATATATGTTTTTGGTATTTATCTTCCTTTGGTGTTCTCTGAAATTTGTGGTTTGATGTCTGCCCTTAGTTTTGGAAAATTCACACTTATTAATACTGCAAATTCTTCTGCTCCTTTCTTTCACCCTTTGGTGTTTCCATTGTATGTATACTACACATTGCAAAATAGTCTGACAGTTCTTGGATTTTCTATTCCATTTAAAAATAAACTTAATTTGTGAAGTAGTTTTAGTTTAACAGAAAAATTGAGCAGAAGGAAAAGAGGTCTCCCATAAGCTTGCTGACTTTACATACACAGAGCCTCCCTCACTATCAAATTCCCCCCCAGGAGTGATATATTTGTTGTGACAAACCTAATTGACATATCATTATCCCCCAAAGTCCATAGTTTACATAAAGATTCACTCTTGCTGTTATACATTGTATGGATTTTGACAAATATATTGTGCCATGTATCTACCATTATAATTTTGTTCAGAGTAGTTTTACTGCCCCGAAGTCCTCCATGTTCCATCTATTCATCTCTTCCTATAGCTAATGCCTGGCAACCACTGATCCTGCCCATGTCTTCATAGTTTTGCCTTTTCCATGTTATACGTTTGGAATCATACAATATGTAGCCTTCTCGGGTTGGCTCTTTTACTTAGTAGTATGTAATTAAGGTTCTTCAATATCTCTACATAAGATATGTAAGCTTTAACTGAACTTGATGGCTCTCTTCTTCTTATCACTGAGTAGTAGTCCATTGTATGAATAGACCACAGCTTATTTCTTCATTTGCTGAGTGATATCTTGATTGCTTCTGAATTTTGGCAATTATAAATAAAGCTTCTATACACAGTCACATGCAGGTATCTGTGTGGAAATCCATTTTCAACTCATTTGGGCAAACATCAAGAAGCATACTTGCTTAATTATATGGTGAGAGTATAAGTTTTAGAATAAACTGCTGATGTGTTTTCCAAAATTGATGTACCATTTTGTATTCCCACTAGTAATGAAGAAAAGTTCTTGTTGCTCTACATTCTCAATAGCATTTGTTGTTATTTAAGTTTTAGATTTTGGTCATTCTTGTAAGTGTGCAGTGGTATCTCATTGTAGCTTCATTTTGAAATTCCCCAATGACATGATGTTGAACATTTTTTCTTAAACTTATTTGCCATCTTCTTTCGTAAGTTGTTTGTCCTTTTCAGCTTTTAAAAGTGAGATTGTTCATTTTCTTATTGAGTTAGAATTCTTTGTATATTTTGAGCAATAGTCCTTTATCAGATGTATCTTTTGCCAGCATTTTTTTCCCCAATCTGTGTCTTGTCTTCTTATTCCTTGAAAGTGTTTTTTACAGGGTAGAAATTTTAATTTTAATGAAATCCAGCTTGCTAATTCTTTCTTTCATGGATCTTGGCTTTGATGTTGTAACTACAAAATCATCATCATACTTAAGGTCATCAAGGGTTCCTCCTATGCTATCTTCTATGAGTTTTATAGTTTTGTACTTACATTTATGCCAATGATTCTTATTGAAGTTGATGATGAATATGATGTATATATAGATTTATTATTTTGCATGAGAATATCTCCTTTCAATGTCATTTTTAAAAAAGATGACCATTTCTCCATTGTATCACCTTTGCTCTTTTGTAAAAGATTAGTTGACTATAATAATATGGACCTTATTTCTGGGCTTGATATTCTGTCCCATTGATCTGTTTGTCTCTTCTTTGATCAGTACCAAACTATCTTAATTACTATAGCTTTATAGTAAAGCTTGGTAGTGTCTCTCTTCTAACTTTGCTCTTTTCCTCCAATATTTTGTTTGCTATTGTGGGTTTTTGCATCTCTATATAAATTTTGGGAACAGTCAATATCCATAAGAACTTTCTGGGAGTTTGACTGGGATTGTTTCGAATACATAGCTCAAGTTGGGAAGACCTGACATCTTGACACTATTGAATCTTATATAGACACAGAACAACTCTCAATTTTAGATCTCTTATGATCACTTTCATTCAAAGTTTGTAGTTTCCTCATATAGATCTATTACATATTTTGTTAGATTTTATGTAATTCATTGGGGGGGCTAGTGTAGGTTATATTGTGTATCTGATTTCAAATTTCACTTATTCGTTGCTGGTATTCAGAAAACATTTGACTTTTATATATCAATCCTATGTTCTCCAGTTTTGCTATGATTTCTTATTCTGGGAGTTTTTTGGTAATCATTTAAATTTTTCTATATAATCATTTAATCTGTGAACAAAGACAGTTTTTTTTTCCCTAGTTTGCTTTTGATTTCTGTTATGGTTTGGATGTGAGGTGTCCCCCAAAATTCACGTGTAAGACAATGCAAAAAGGTTTAGAGGAGAAACGACTGGGTCATAGCCTTAAACTAATCAATGAATTAATACCTGATGGGATTAACTGAATGGTAACTGGAGGCAGGTGGGGTATGGCTGGAGGAAGTGGTTAATTGGGGGTGTGGCTTTGGGGTATATATTTTGTATCTGGAGAGCAGAGACTTTGCTTCACATGAGCTGCTTCCCTCTGCCACACTTTTCTGCCATGATGTTCAGCCTCACTTTAATCCCTAAGTATTAGAGCCAGCCTTCTATGAATTAAGACCTCCGAAACCATGAGCCCTCAAATAAACTCTTCCTCCTCCCCTGGTTAGGTCGTTCAGCCATAGCAGCAAAAAAGCTGACTAAAACCCTTTCTCTTTCTTTCATCTTATGACATTATTTTGTACTTTCTGTAAATGTTGAAAAGGAGTGTGATAAGGGAGAATCCTTGTGCTGTTCTTAGTCTTAGCAAGAAAGCTTCTAGTTTCTTACCATTAAGTACTGTATCAGTTTTATGGTTTAGATATGGGATGTCCCCCAAAGGCTCATGTGTGAGACAATGCAAGAAAGTTTAGAGGTGAAATGATTGGATAACAAGAGCCTTAATCTAGTCAGTGTGTTAATCCCTTAATCAGAGTGCTGATGAGGCAGATAGGATGTGGCTGGAGGAGATGGCTCGTTGGAGTGGTGGGCCACTGGCCTTTGGGGTATATATTTTGTTCCTGGTGAGGAACCCTCTCTGCTTCCTGGTGTGATGTCCCTAGCCACTTTCCTCCTCCATACCCTTCTGCCATGATGTTCTGCCTTAGCTTGGGCTCTGAGGAATGGAGTTGGCTCTTTATGAAGTGAGATCTGTGAAACTATGAGCACCAAAAAAACTTTTTCTCCTCTAAAATTATTATTGGCAGGTTGTTTGGTGGCAGCAATGAAAAATCTGACTAAAACAGTTAGCTGTAGTTTTTTTCCTCTCTTTTAATAAATACTATTTATCAAGTCAAAGTTCCTCTCTATTCTTTGTTTGCTAAGTGTTTTTTTTAAAATTGTGAATGTGTACTGGCTTTTGTTGAATGCCTAAATGCTTTTCCTAATCTACTGATATAATCTGTGATTTTTATTTAACCTGTAGGTATAATGAGTTATGTTAATTGATTTTTCAATGTTGAACCACACTTGCAAGCTTGGAGATAAACCCAGTTGGTTGTGGCATATAATTATTTTTGTACTCTGTTGGATTTGATTTGCTAATATTTGTTGAGTATTTTTGCATCTATGTTTATTGGTCTATAATTTTCTTTTTTTGCAATATCTTTGTCTGATTTGGGCATTAGCATAAAGCTTGCCTCATAGACTGATTTAGGAGGTATTGCCTCTGTTTCTATCTCTGGAGAGGCTGACAATTGATACAATTTCTTAACTAAATGTTTAATAGAATATAAAAGTGAACCCTTCTGTACCTGGTGCTTTCTGTTTGGAAGGTCATTACTTATTTATTCAATAATTAATCTATTTAACAAATATAAACCTGTTCATATTGCCTATTACTTCTTGTGTGAGTTTTGATAGGTTGAATTTCAAGAAATTGGTTCTTCTTACCTAGGTTATCAAATTTGTGGACATAAAGTTGTTGCTTATAATACTCCTTTACTAACCTTTTAATATTATGGGTTTGTTTTGATGTCTAGTTTAGTTTTTTTCCAAATTAAAATTTATGTGTATGTATAGTTATCCCTCATTACCCACAGGGGATGGGTTCCAGACCCCTTCCACAGATATTAAAATGCATAGGTTCTCCTTATATTAAATCATCCTTATATTAAGTGGTCTAGTATTTGCAATATAACCTGCATTGATCATCTCATGGTTTTAGTGATTTTTAAATTATTAATAATACTTCACACATGTAAATGCTATGGAAGAGTTATTATACAGTATTGTTTAAGGGAATGATGACAAGAAAAATCTGTATATATTCAGAACAGGTGGACATTTTTAAACAAAGTGTTTTTATCCATGATTGGTTGAATCTTTGTATGTGAAAAGCTTAGGTACAAAGGATCAACTGGGTATATGTGTTTAGTTATTTACAGATCTATGCATTTATTTATTTCAACAATTTATTGAAGGATAATTACTATTTTAAAATCTGCATGTTCAATTTATACAGTTTGAGGCATTTAAACATACACTAGAAATTATTCATATTCCATAACTGAAACTTATTCCTTTGAGCAAATCCTTTGTCCATCTGGAAATCTTCTGGTAGTATTGTTCTATTCTCTACTTCTATGAGTTTGGCTATTTTAGTTCTTCACATCAGTGAAATCATGAATTATTTGTCATTCTTTAACTGGCTTATTTCAGTTAGCACAATGTCCTCCAGATTCATCTGTGTTGTCCAAATAGCAGGATGTCCTTGTAATTTAAGCTGAACAATATTTCTTTCTATGTATACACCACATTTTCTTTCTCCTTTCATCTGTGATATTTGGGTTTGTTGTAAATAATGCTATAGACAACTTGAGGTGCAGCTATCTTCAGCAGTACTGATATTTATTCTTTTAGATATATACCCAGAACTAGGAATGGTCCAAGTCTATTTTTAAATATTTATGGAACCTCCATACTGTTTTCCAAAGTGGCTACAACATTTTACATTTCCACCAATAGTGTTACAAACATTTTCTTTTCTTACACTTCTTTGTTAAGACCAGTTACTTTTTCTCTTTTTTCACAATATCCATCCTGACAGGTGTGGGGTGATCTCTCATTGTGGTTTTAATTTTCATTTTCCTGATGATTAGTGATGTTGATCATCTTTTCATTTGCCTGTTGGCTATTCGTATGTCATCTTTGAAGCAGTGTTTATTCAAACCTTTTGCTTATTTTTAATTGATTTTTAAAAAATTTTGAGTTGTAGAAGTCTCTAAAATATTTGGACTATCAGCTCTTTGTATTACACATGGTTCACAGATGTTTTTTGTTGCTTAGGTTGCCCTTTCACTTTGTCTTTTGCTGGCTTTGATGCACAGATTCTTTTTAGTTTGACATTGTCTTGCTTGTCTACTTTGGTATTATTGCCTGAGTGTTTGGTGTCACATTTAAGAAATCATTGCTGCAGTTTTATTCTGTTTCCACATTTTTTTTTTTTTTTTTAGATTCTGCACATAAGGGAGATCATGCATTGTTTGTCCTGCTGTGTCTGGCTTATTTCACTTAACCTAATATCCTTCACTTCAACCATATTGTGGCAGATAATAGGATTTCCCTCTTTTTAAAGGCTGAATAGTATTTCATTGTATATATATGCCGTATTTCTTTATCTGGGCACTTATTGATTCCATGTCCTAGGTATTTTGAAAAATGCCAAAATGAACATGAGAGTCTGGGCATCACTTTGACATACTAGTTTCATATCCTTTGAATATATACCCAGAAATGAGATTGCTGAATCATATAGTAGTTCTCATTTTAATTTTTAAAGGTTTCTCTGTACTGTTTTTTCATAGCAGCTTCACAATTTTACATTTTCACCAACAGTGTACAAGTGTTCCTTTTCTCCTCATCCTTGCTAACTCTTGTTGGCAATAGCCATCCTAACAGGCATGAAGTAATATCTCATTATGGTTCTAATTTGTATTTCTATGATTTCATATTCCCATTGGCCATTTGTATGTCTTCTTTGGAAAAGTGGTTACTCAAGTCATTTGCCCATTATTTAATTAGGTTTCCCTTCCACTCATTGTATTAGTCAGCTTTTAATAGCTATCATAAAACCCTTGGCATAGACTAACCTTATAAGACAGGAGGCTTATTTAGTTCATGCTTTTGGAGATTCAAAATCCAAACAGCATGGTGCAGATGGAAGATGATGAAGCATTTGTGGAGGAAGGATCATGTCTTGAATGAGGAGAATTCTCATTCAAGAGCTGGGTGGAACCAAGCTTGTTCTCATTATGATAACCCTCTTACAAGAACTAGGGGGTTACAAGAGGTCTACCTCCCAAGAACACCTTTAAGAGCCCAAAGATATCCTGCTAGGCCCACCTCTTGAAGTTTCCACAACTTCCAATACTGCCATCCTGAGTGAGATACATTCACATTAATCCTTGGAGGATACAATTAAACTATCCAAGCCAGGTGCTGTGGCGCAAGCCTATAATCTCAGCACTTAGGGAGGCTGAGATAGGAGAATCGCGAGTTCAAAGCCAGCCTCAGCAATGGCAAGGCACTAAGCAACTCAGTGAGACCCTGTCTCTACATAAAATACAAAATAGGGCTGAGGATGTAGCTCAGTGATCAAATTTACCTGAGTTCAATCTCCAGTACCAAAAAAAAAAAACCAAAAAACAAAAAAACCAATTAAACCATATCCAAATCCTAGCTCACAATATTGAGTTGCTTGCGGTAATAAAACCTTTACCAGATGTATAGTTTGCAAATACATTCTCCAAATCTGTAAGTTGTTTATTCATTCTGTTGATTGTTTCCTTTGCTGTGCAGAAGATTTTTAGATTGATGTAATCCTGTGTGTCTACTTTTGCTTTTGTTACAACAAAAGCAATATATTCAAACAATCTATAACAGACAAATGTTATGTAGATTTTCTTCTAGAAGTTTTTATAATTTTAGGGTTTTATGTTTAAGTCCCCAATGCATTTTGAGTTAATTTTCATTTATGGTGTGCAGTAAGAGCCTAACTTCATTTTTCTGCATGTGAATATGCAGTTTTCTTAGAGCCATTCATTGAAGAAAATATCCTTTTCTGTTCTATATTCTGGGTGCTTTTGTCAAAAATAAATTGATCGGCCAGGTGTGGTGGCGCACGCCTGTAATCCCAGCACTTAGGGAGGCTGAGACAGGAGAATCGCGAGTTCAAAGCCAGCCTCAGCAATGGCGAGGCGTTAAGCAACTCAGTGAGACCCTGTCTCTACATAAAACACAAAATAGGGCTGGGGATGTGGCTCAGTGGCCAAGTGCCCCGAGCTCGATCCTTGGTACCAAAAAAAATATTAATCATAAATATATGTATTTATTTCTAGGATCTGTATCCTGTTTCTTTTTTTACATATTGGTTTTTATGCAAATGTCATGCTGGTTTGATTATTATAACTTTGTAGTAAAATATTTTAAAAGGCAGTGTGATGTTTTCAGCTTTTTAGTTCTCGCTCAAGATTGATTTAGCTGTGTGGAGCTTTTGTGATTCCCTATATATTTTTTCCACTTATGTGAAAAATATTGTTAGAATTTTGATGGAGGTTGCATCAAATCTGCAAACCACATTGAGTAGTATAAACCATTTTATCAATATAAATTCTTCTATTAAAGGAACATAAGATATCATTTCATTCATTTGTTTTTTTCAGACTTCCTTAATCAATATTTTATAAATTTCAGTGTATAGATCTTTTACCTCTTTGGTTAAATTTATTCCTCAGCATTTTATTATGCATTTTGAAGCAATTATAAGTGGAATTTTTTTGTTGATTTCTTTTTTGGATAGTTTGTTGCTATGTATAGACAATAATATACACTAGTGTATATTAGTAGTATATGCCACTGATTTTTGCAAATTGATTTTTGTGTCCTTCAACTTTACTAAATTTGTTCATTAATTTTCATTTTAATTTAGTATTTTTGGGTGGAACATTTAGAGTTTTCTACATATAAGATTATATTATCTACAAACAGAGCAATTTTACTTCTTCATTTCTGATTTAGAGGCCTTTCTTTTCTTTCTGTTGCTTAATTGCTAGGATTCTAATACTATATTGAATAGGAGTGATAAGAGTGGGCATCCTCATCTCTTTCTAATCACAGAAACAAAGCATTTAAACTATTACTGTTGAATATGATGTTTGCCATGGTCTCATCATGTATGGCCTTTATTGTGCTAAGGTATTTTCCTTCTATAGCTAATTTGTTGCACATTTTTTATATGAAATGATGTCGAATTTTGTCAAATGCCTCAACATCAACCACAAGTAGAACCTTCTCTATTTCTTTGTGAGGACTGACATCATCACGGGCATATACGTGGTCTTTTAGAATCTCAGGAATATGTCAAATTTTCAAAGTTCCCTCTGGATATCTCGTTAACTAGCTTATGATTTTAAGATTCGATTAGTCTATCATTTTCCTCAAGAGCTACCCAATAATTCATGCATCTGTAATATTAATTGTTTGCCTGTATATTTCTTAATTCTCAGAGGGAAAAGGGCTTCACAGTGGGAAAATTCTGAATAAAGTAAACTGTAGACAGCCTTGTTAGTGGAGTCTTTCAGGGATCGTCAAGAACATTACATATTGGCATATATTTGGGAATGACACTTTGAAAGAGCTCTAGCTCTTTTCTGTTCTCTCTAGGGGCTGCCAGACTGTTTTTACTGTGAATGAGGGCTGTTAATTTCCAAGGCTACAGCAGAGCTGGATACTGCGGGATGAGAATAATGCAAGCTAAAACACCACAAAGCTCATTTTTCCTTCTAAGATTCAGTCATTTTCTTGAATAAATGTTCCTTTGGTTGTTGCAAGCTTTTGGTTAATTTCCAGAGTCCTTAAAATTTTTATTCTGACAATTTTTATCAGTTTTCTTGTTGCCTTTGGGAGGAGAGGATTATTAAGAATTTCTTTGCTATGTTTTATTATGCCACCAAGCTATATTTTATATATAGTATTATTTTATCTTTCATTGTAAATATAGTTAGAAGAAATGCTACTGACATGAATATTTCTGAGTAAGTAGACATTTTAAAGTTGTCATTAAGGAAAAAATCTGTTTATAATGTGCTTTCCAAAAATATAGGTGTGGTTGTCAACCTCTAACATGTCTCCAGCAATTCTTGCTTCCTGGTTTAGTATCTCTTATGACTCCTTTCTCCTCATACTGAATCAGAGTTGTATGACCAAGAGAACAGTGTGGAGGTGATGGTGTTATGACTTTGGAGACTTGTTCATAAAATACATAGCCACTTCCACCTTGGTCTTAGAAAAGCCAGCTGTTATCATGAGGATCCTTAAGAATATCTCTGCAGAGTTCTGTGTGGAGAGGAGGTGAGAGTTCTACCAAGAGCAAGCACTAACTTGTCCACTGTGTGGGTGACTACTTTGCAAATGAAGTGTCCTGCTCCAGTCAAGCTTTCTATGACTCTAGGTCCATGAAATATCTGGTTGAGCCTTATAATAAGCCTTTATCCAGACCACCTAATAACACTGTTCCTGAATTCTTGGCTAATAGGAACTATAAGATAATAAATGTTTATTGTTTTAAGCCACTAAGTTGTGCCATAATTTGTGTCTCAGCAGTTGGTTCCTAATACAGTAAGCAGTTGGAACATATTTATCTACAAGAAGGTACAAATCCTCAAGAAGAAATTGAAATAAGTTTTTAAAAATTACTCAAGAAAGCATCAGTCTCATATAGTGGTGGGGGCTTTTACACCTACCATATTTTCAAGGTTATATTCAGAGCAAAAAGGAAGATTAAATTGGAACTATTCTCTATTCATTTCCTAAATAATGGAATAGCTCTATTACTAAGAGAAAAATGATGAAACAAATAAAAATCACAATTTCTTTTATGAATACAGATACAAAGATCCTAAACAATCCTACAAAAATGTGGCATCTAGTCTGGGGTTCCAGAGAGGCTTTATACAACTACACAGCTGCAATAATATAGACTTGAAGTACTAGGATCAGAGTACAAGGCAATATTGGAAAATAGTTTTAAGACCCCAGAAACAGGCTGCATCAATACTAACATCAGTTATTAAATGGTCCATTCTTTCCATATGCTGTTGAATTGTCTTTATCTATATTATCTATATACATGATATATTAATAATGTGAATATACTATATGTAATCTTTTAAATTAACTATGTATTATATATACATATCACTTACATTGAAGCATATTGATGGGCAAAATATAGATATCTTTAACATAAAAATTGATCCTAGCAAAACTCAGAGAATAAGTATCCCAGTTACCAAATAATTGAAAAGGGATGATAATCAGTTTAGAAAATTAATTCAATTAGAAAACTAGAAAAAGAAATCTCCATAATAAAATATAAATACAAAATTTAAAATAATAAAAAAATTAGAAAATAAATGTCAATAGTTATTTTCAAAAATGCATTTTAGCTGGCAATTATATAAGTAGTGCTTATCTGCTAACAAATTGTCAAATTTTTTCCAAAAAAGCAGTGTCCAGTATTGGCTTAGTTTGAAGGCTAAAAGGTAGATATAATTGACAAATTTTCTGGAGATTATTTAGCCATAATAGATCACGATTTTTCATATTGACCCATAAATTTTCCTTAATGCTTGAAATATGAATGCTTTTTTTTCTTGTAATTGCTTATTTGTGTTTTCTTTAAGTATAACAAAAGAAATACATTTAAAAAATCTTGCAAATTTTGCTTGTCCTTTTACCTAGGAGGAAGTGAGTAGTTTGTTGCGTAGAAGTGGAAAACTTTATGTTATTTTCCTTATGAAAAATCCAAAAGTTAACTTTGGTGTTAGTTTGTCCCATTGCATTTGGAAGGTGCTACTTACCTGCAAATAGCGGACCACTCGGCAGACCAGGTCAGGTGCCAGGAAGTCTCCAGTAAATCGCCAAATAATATCTGTCAAGATGTTGACTAGTCCTGTAAAAGAGTCTAACAAGAAAGCACAGTGCTTAGTTTCAGTCTTTCTCATATTCGTAGCTGCGCTGCAGTAGAAATGAATTACTGGGGAGATCCTCTTTTTCTCTTGGTTTGTCAGATGGCCACTGACAAAAATTAAGAGAAACAGGAGGCCCTTGACTTTTATTATTTGAGTTTGTTACAACTCAGATGTAACTACCTAGGAGGGATTTCAGCGATGACTCCAGAGGAATCAAACTAATCATAGAGTTGATCTTTAAATCACAGAAGAAGAATTTTAGGAGATCTGGTCCTGTTCCAAACAAACACTGTATGAGAATCAGAAGGCGGCAAAATTGAGAAAAGCAAAATATGTATCTTTCAGAGCCACTCCTCTCACACTCTCCTTCTTATACTCTTTATTTTACAACTTAGAAGTTACATAGAAGTGAAAAACTTTATGTTATTTTCCTTATGAAAAATCCAAAAGTTAACTTTGGTGTTAGTTACCAGGGTGGGCAGTAGGAGAAATGGTCACAGATCCAGGTACTGCAACACTGGCATGAATTGGAATGATTCCCCTAGTCCTTCTCAAAAGGGCCTTGTGGGCATTTGTTTGGGTGACTATACACTGGGAAAAGAGGAATACCCAGACATTTTGAAGGCTATTAGGCACAGTATCTGAGTTGACATGAAACCCAGAGATCTGGTGTTATTATGGACCAGGTAATAAATGAAGTCCTGGCTATAATAAGATGGTCCACTAGGTCTGTAGCCCTTCTCATTAGTCATTCCTCCAGTCCTTGAATGCTTAATTGGAATGGATATACTTGTCCATTCAAGTAACTCCATTTTGGTTCCTCTATCAGGAAGGCCAAGGTGAAGTCCTCTGTTCACCAGTTTGGTCCTTGCAGAAAACTAGGTGAATCCTGGGGAATAACTGTAGACAGACACAAACTCAAACAAGGAAGAGTCCTGATTGTGCCTGTAGTAACAGATGTGGTACCTTACTAGAATAGATTGTTATGGTCTCAGGTACATGGTACATAGGAATTGATTAAGCAAGAATATTATTTTGTAATTTGATCAGAAAAGAGGCTCAAAAAGAATTTCCATTCTTGTGGAATAGACAGTGCTATTCATTTACTATTTTGCCCAAGGCTATGTTAACTCTCCTAAGATCTGTCATAATAGGGTCTGAAGAGAGCTGAACCACCTGAAAATTCTGCAGAATATCACTTTGATCCATTTATCTTGATGACAGAACTGTGAAGGACAAGAAAGAGATGTCTAGGATATTAGAGGCTTTGATAAGAAATATATGTTCAGGAAGTTGGGAGATAAACTCTGGAAATTCAGGAACAAGTCACATCAGTAAAGATTTCAGTGGTCCAATAGTGAGAGGCTATGATAATATCCACTCTCCAATCCCCACATAATAAATAAATTACTGTGCCTTACATTTCCTTCCTTAAATAAGGAAGCAAGACATCAATAAAGGCTCCTTAATTTTCGGAGGTCACTTTTAGGAATGTTACTTTGATCCATTTACTGGATGGCATGGAAGCCTAATAGCTTTCAGTGGGCCGGGAGCAGGAAAGGGCTTCATAACTTGTGTGGACAGCAGTATAATAACCCTACTACTTGAGACAAATAATATGGCAGAATCTACAGTGTTGGAGATGTTAGTGGGGAAAGGTATAGTTTGGAGTTGGTGGACACCTGAGTGGGAGAATCAAAATGCATGTCCTAGGTCTCTGGACAAGGCCAAGTCAATTGTAGACTAAAATGAATGTCTTTTAAAAATTTGTTACTGAAATATTTCTGAGCTTTGATAGAGATGGAATTCTTGATATTGGGGCTTCAACTGTATTTAGAATTGATCATATGAGCTGGATTTTGTTAGATGTACTAATTTGTCAGGCCAGACAGAGCCAACAGCCATCCATCAGAAGATGAGTATTTAAGTCAGCTTATTCATCACTGTGACCAAAAGACCTGACAAGAATAATTTTAGAGGAGGAAAAGTTTATTTGGCACTCATGGTTTCCATAGATGGTTGACTCTGTTGCTCAGGGACCAAGGTGAGGTAGAACATCATGGCAGAGGGATGTGGTGAAGAGTACCAAAGGACCTGGAATGTGGTGGAGGAATACCACAGGACATGGCACGAGGAAGCAGAGAGTGACTAGTTACTCCACAAGAACAAAATATAAGCCCTAAAGGCACACTCCCAGTGACCTACCTCCTCTAGCCACACTCTACCTGCCTACAGTTACCACCCACTTAATACACTCAAGTGAATCAATGTACACATTAGGTTAAGGTTTTCATAACTCAATCATTTTACCTCTGAATGTTCTTGTGTTTCTTCACACATGACCTTTTGGGGAACACTTCATATCTAAACCATAAAAATTGAAATAGTACATCTTAGGTCAAGCTCATACTGAACCAGATTGCCATGAATAGGCTGCATGAATAAGTAGCTCAGATGCCCATGTCATCTACCAGGGTGGCACAGTGGCCCTGCTTCACTCATATTTATGGTATTTAAGCTGAAAACAAAGGTTCATCTTGATGCTGCTGCAAAGCAAATATTGAGGCACTTTTTTACAACTGCATTCAGGGTAGCCTTGAAAGACAGCAGAAAAGAAAGATCTTCCCATTGGGAGGAGCTGCAAGCAGTACATCAGACATCTAATTTGCATGGGGAAAAATGACAAACTGACTTGTCCAGCTGATGTTATCCAGGCTTTGCCAATGGTCATTCCATTGCTGGCATGATGGGCACATAAATGGAGTGGCCATTGTGCAGAGAGGAATACTATTCATTAGCTAGTATGATGGTCCACCACTCTCATGGCCAGTCTAGCTACTGATATCTTTGAATCTGACTTGCCAACAACAAAGGCCAACTCTGAGCCCCCAATAAGGAAACCAATTGGCTACTTTGTACCAAGTTGATATTGGACTCTTTCTGTTCTGCAAAGGCCTCCCATTCATCCTTCCACTGATATACTTATTCAGGATATGAACTGGGCTTTCCTGTCTTCTGATGTATAATCAAAACCATTTACTACCATCTGGGGACTTTTCTGATTTCTTAACTGGAATGGAAATTCACACAACATAATATCTGTTTGGGGACCTACTTCATAATGAAGGAAGTACAGGATTAGGCTCATGATCAAAGAACCCACAGTTTGTTTCACATATTATACCACGTAGAATCAGCTGTCGTCCTATAACCCTGGAATCGACTACTGAAGGAACAGATGAAGTGTCAGCTTAAAGGCAATGCTGTGGAAGGATGGGGTATACATAGGTCTGAGAACCAGAGCACAGAGGAAGGAGTGGACTCAGTTAACATCACTCCCAATTGCCCACGGGGGCATTGTGCTTCCTGATGTGTATCTATGTGCTCTGTAGGTTGGAGTTTCTGGTCCTTAAAGTTGCTCCACTCCTGCAAGGAGAGATAATAAGGGTCCCATTGAACTAAAGGCAATGACTGCCACCAGGGCACTTTTGATTTCTGCAGTCCAGGAACTAGCAGGGGAGGAGTCACTATTGTGACAAAAGTAACTGGCTCTCATTAGCAAATGGAAGCCAATGGAGATGTTTATACAATGAAAGATAGGAGCACTATGGATCGAATACAGGAACTCTACCCGTGACTGTGAAGTTATGATTGACTGCAGTAGGCACTCAGGGGAGGCTTGTGCAGATGATTTGTACTCGAGGGTGCCCTGCCCTTGCTGCAGTGGCAGGTGGATGGGGGCTCAAATCAGATCTTCTCTATTGTTATGAAGACATGCACCCTGGCTTCAGGTTCCACAAGGAAAAGGCAGTGCCTATCCTGTCCTCAACTAGACAAAATGGACTGTACCCCGTAATATGCTGTTCAGCTCAAAATTCTAATCACGTCTCTGTTGAGCAATACTGCTAGGCTCTATGGGAGAGGGCTTGTGATTTCTGTGCAATTCTACTCAGACAGAGGATTGGGCAAAACAGTACTCAGAAACAGAGAATGCATCTGACTGGGTTGAGGCTCTCAGAAAATTGAACAGCTGAACAAAAGAAAGTGCAGCTTTGGGTGCAAAGGTAAGATAACCATAATTTTTATTTCCATGTTTTGGCTAAAGAGAAATAACAAAACCTGAAAATTGCTCTGTCACTTGGTTAATTACTTTTGTGACTATTAGAAAATGAGTTTTATTAATGTCATTACAGATGGAAATCCAGCATCTTGAGCAGTGTAGGGCACATATTAGTTATTCAAAAACACATTGAATTGTCACTGCGGTTGGAAAGTCCCCACTTTTTAAAAACAAAATAAAATAAAGCACAAACAACTTTTATTTTGAATAATGGCTCACAAGAAGTCACCAAGTAGTCCAGAGAGGTTTCATGTACCTAGCTCTTCAATGATGACATCTGATACAACTATATTTAGACTTCATGATTTGAAAGAAAAGTAAACTCAATCCAGGCTTTTGTATGATGTTGAACCTGATTATAAGGGATGCTATTAAGCAATTATATCTTTGTCAATGCTCTAGGTGATTAGAAGCATTTATTTGTTTAATCTCACAAGAATCTATGAGATAATTTCCCCATATTACACATCAGTAAACTAAGAGAGGTAAGAACACTTTCTTATGATTTCATAGCAAATCAGAGGTCAACCCAAGCTTTTCACCCAGATTCTTAGATGTCCATGTTCATGGTCTTCACCATCATGCTGACTATGCTTTTACCTTTACTTTTAAAATTCTAATTGCATGTGTTTTATTCTCTACAGTAGTGATATGAGTCCCCATCTTCCTTTTTCACTCTTTCCCTACTCAGGATGCTCTGACTTATATTTTGGCCTCTTCTGTTTACCTATAGAAATTGCATGTATTCTTTTAGAGAACTGGAGAGGTTCTTGCTTCCGGATCTTTACTGCTAATAGGATGAAGTCTAAGATTCTCAGGTTAAAGCATCACAGCCTTCCATGACCTGCCACACAAGACTCCAGGCAGTTGTAAGGCATCGTCTTAGAAGAAGAAAATGGCTTTCCCAGACACCAAACCTGTTGGAGCCTTGGCCTTAGAATTCCCAGCCTTCAGAAATGTGTGCTAATAAATTTCTGTTTGTAAATTACCCAGGCTTTGGTATTCTGTTAGCAGCACAAAACAGATGACTACCTCTTGTCAAGTCCTTAGCTGGCATTTTAATATCGAACAACATATTGATCACACATCTGTGCTTCCAGATTTGCATGCCTTCTGCTTGTGATGACCTCCCTCTATTTATCAGCTTGTTGAATTCTTATTTATCTTTCAATATCTAGCTCTGTTCTTTTATTTAGGAGCTTTCCTTGACTATTCACATGGTATGGTCCCCCATAAAAGTGTATGTGGTCCTCCCAGTCTTAGATCTATATTATCTGTCTCCACCTTTTTGTTTCTCTACAGGTAATAAAAATAAGAAACCTTGGCAAAAACATGAGAACTAGGACAAAAATATGAGAAAACTTGGAGAAGAAAACTCCCCTGGCTTTTGTGGGTTGTAAAGAACAGATCTGGGCTGAACAGATTTGGGCAGGGCCCTGAGAGTTGTGGGTTGTGATGGATCAAGGAAGAATGTCATGAAGATTTTCCTAGCCGGAATGAACTGGGTGAATGAATGAAATGGACATTGGAGTTAGTTGGATATTTTCTTTTTGTTTAGTTATTTCTTATTTAAACAAAATAATGAGAAAATTAACTGATGTTTCTCTAGATCTAAGTGGCTTTACGAACAATTACAGTGTATTTTGGTAAAATCTATTTTTCCCCTGGAGCTTAATCTTAAATAAGCTTATTTCAGGGAGTAGACTATCCATGGTACTATGTTGCAGCATTTGTTAGTTGCTATTAAGCAATTGATGCTATATTTGATCAGTAGAAAGCTATTTAGTTACCTATGTAATTGAGTACATTACAAATAAGCTGCTCCTAAATGATAATTAACAGGACCTTGGGAACAAAGGGTACACTTTCAAGCCTTAATTACTTGCATGCATTACTCCTGGTTTTAAAAATTGGTTCTGCAAAAGATGTTAGAAAACTGTAACACTCAGAAAAGCCAAAGCAGACTCCTAGCAGACTTTAACGCTTCTTTGAGAGTGTTGGATAAACACAAATGTGGGTTCCTGCTTGAAGCACAAATATGAGTGCAATGGGGAGCAGTCATGAAGGAGGCAGAGCTGAGCTGAATGCTAAGGGCTCAGTAAGGATTGGCCAGTTGTAAAGGAGATGAAGGACATTGATTCTAGGCACAGATACAGGCATGAACAAAGTTATGGAGGTCAGAAAAGTGAAATGAGAAACTACCTGGATGTGCATATATAATGATTGCAGTTTGGCATTGCGAAGGCCTACAATAGGAGCTAGGAAGTAACAAGAAATGGAACTGAAGAGATGTTGGGGGCAGGCTCTCTGGGCCCGGGAGCTGCCCTGCCCTTTCAAGATGGCAACCTGGCTGTATGCCAGAAACTTGCAGTAAACAGGTGGACAACTTAAGGAAGTGCACAGCATTGGCTGGCGGTAACATCACTGTGCATGCTTGGCTCGTGGGCCATGCCTGCTCTGATACACGCCTGTATTCTGCTCATGCATTCCCCTCGTGCTTGATAATGCTATTCCTTCTGATTGGTTGTAACTCTGCTCTGTAATACTTCCTGCTGTATAAAAGGAGATAGAAGGAGGCTGGGGGAGCTGGGCGCGGTGGCTCAAGCCTGTAATCCCAGCACTTAGGGAGGCTGAGACAGGAGAATCACGAGTTCAAAGCCAGCCTCAGCAATGGCGAGGTGCTAAGCAACTCAGTGAGACCCTGTCTCTACATAAAACACAAAATAGGGCTGGGGATGTGGCTCAGTGGTCGAGTACCCCTGAGTTCAATCCCCAGTACCAAAAAAAAAAAAAAAAAAGAAGGAGGCTGAGGGGAGAACAAGGAGAGAACGAGGGAGAACAAAAGAGAGATAAGGAAGGCAAGAAGAGCGCTCAACAAAAATAAAGATTGCTTTCTGAGAATAACGGCGTGATTATTGTCTCCTGCTGGCAGGCGACAATAAAGAGACAAGAGTCCAGATGATTTAGGCTGTCACATGACAATGAAGGATCTTGCAGGCTTCCCCTTATACCGTGAGAAATACTGACCATTGCTATGCTTGGTGGTACACGTCTGGTCTGTGATCACAGTGACTTGAGACTTGAGGCAGGGAATTGAAGTTCAAAATCAGCCTCAGCAATTTAGCGAGGCCCTAAGCAACCTAGCAAGACCCTGTCTCAAAAAATGAAAAGGGGTGGGAATGTGGTTCAGTAGTGAAATGCCTGTGGATTCAATCCCCAGCACCAAAAGAAAAAAAATACTGAACACTTTTTTAGGGGACTGTGAAGAAGAGTGAGAAAGGAATAATCAGTGTCTTCTCTTTTTATAAGCCCCCTCGTTTTTACTCTGTTGCTTCCATATATGAGAGAAAACATTTGACCCTTCACTTTCTGAGTTTGACATATCTTTCTTAACATAATGCTCTCAAGGTCCATCCATTTTCCTGCATATGACAGTTTCATTCTTCATAGCTGAATAATACTTCATTGTATATACATATCACAGTTTCTTTATCCATTCATTGGGTTTCTTTAAATTGGAGTGAAAAGTTGAGACACCAGCAAAGCAATCTGAAGCAGAATCTTCTTGCAGGATTTTTATAACCGCTCTTCATTTTGTATAGTTGCATCTTTGAACTTAATTTTAATGCAGGCTTTTAGTGACTCACTGGAAAAGTGCATCAAGTCTTTCCAAGGTATGTATCTTAATTTTCAGAGAAACAACTCTTTAATGTTAAATTGTATCATTCTAATTAAGTATATACTGATTTGGGAGTAAACATATCACATGGTGCAAGAAGTGGGAGCAGAGATGGACAGGCTTATTAGGGATACTGCTAGTCACAGTGTTCAGTTAGTTGGGGTTTTGTGGAAAGAATAGAGAGTGTTGATTACTTTGGTGAGGCAGTTGAGACAAGGTAGCAGTGATAGTCTCCTTGGAATCACTTATTTTCCTTGACTGTCCTCAGCTCTTCACTCTGCATCTCCTTTTTCTTTATGCTGCTTGGGAAGCTCTTTGTGTACCTCTATATGAAGAATATCTCCTAATTCCTCATGGTGACTTGGACCATGGTCTTTGACTGTCTTGGAACTGCGGTTGCCCTTTGCCCTGGAACATTCTGTGCAGAGGTGCAGAACGAGATTGCCCAGGAGCTATGGTAGTGCCCTGTCTGAGGAAATTCTGTGCAAAGGTACGGAACAAAAACAGTCTTGACCTTGAGCTCAGACACCAGCTGCTGGGGATAGAGAATTCTGAGCATAATAAGATAATCACAATATCTTACAAGTGTTGTGACCTTCAAGCCTGCCTGCTTTTCAGAAACTTTGCCACAAATAACCTTTTGATAATAAAACCCATATAATAAACATGCTAGCTCTGGGTAACTGTTCCTCCATCAGAGATCAGTGTCCCACCTGGTCTCAGCTTTCTCTTTGTAAATGTTTGTGTGTCTTTCTTAATCCCCCATCACCCCTTGCTGATCTTCAGGGTTCAGCCTTGCAGATCACAGCACTCAAGGTTCAAGGTTACTTTCTTTATGACACCTTTTTGAACTACTGAGATTGGCTTGGGTATTCCCTCCTCTGTGCCTCCTCCCACCCAAACTTTATATATGTAAAACATGTTCATGCACTAACTTCCCTTATTTCTCTATTAATTTAACTATCCCATAGAAAAGCAGAGATTACTTTTTACTTAGCTTCACATCTTCAGTCCCTAGAATTGTGATATTACATAGTAACAGGTTCGTGGCTTTCCACTAACTGAATTAATACATTATTGCTATTGTTTGATAAGCTGACAGCTGCATGGGTGATTTCACAGAGCAGATGAAGCCATAGCAACCATTTGCTTCACTGTAGATTAAGGTAATGATTATGAAATACAGATGCCAGGAGGAGGAGCATGATTGAAAATTTTAATCCCTAAGCAGCTGGACTCTAAGAAACTTCCCTGGACTCTAAGATCTCGGCTAGTTTGCAATCTCCTGATTGGCAGTGGCTCTACCTTACTCATGTTTACAGTCTTGGACTTTTTCATAGTGCCTGGCAGGATAAATAGCACTTGCTAGATAAAGGAGGAAATGATGGCCAACCAAACATTTTGGCAAATTTCTTGAAAATGCAAAAACTGCTACTATAGGAGAGCAAGTTGAGTTGCCATTTCCTAGATTTCTGCTTGGTCTCCGATGCAGTTTGGGCTTTCCCATGCACAGCAGAGTCAGGAATATGGAACACTTTAGCAAACTGAGTAACTTTTTCTTGACAGGTGAGTAGTACCTGAGCAATTGTCAGAATGAATAAGGGGGAAAATTAACTACAAACCCAATTGTTATTAAGATATTGGCATTTCTATGAATATAAGATCTTTTGAGCCTTGTAGCTCTAATTGTGGTGAATGAGGGGTGCTTTGGTTTTCCCGGAGGCACACTCTGGGTGATGATATTAATGTGTATCTCCATAATGAGCAATGCTTCCAGATCAACTCAACATATTTAGTGTTGTTTTCAGAGTCGGGGTGAGGTTGGGGGTTGATAACTTGTTTACTTGTGCTTGCACAAGGAACTACTTTTTGATAATGTTATTGGTCCCTGTCCCGCTCCCTTTTTTAAAATAGCCTAAATGGAACTAGACTGCCCAAACTCATGTCAGGTATTTAACTACCAATTAAAATTATTTCTCAAAAGAGTAAATTGTTGTGTATGTTTTGGGCTTATTTTATACTATTAATATGATTCTGGCACTGTGCCCTTTACCAAGATTAAGTACCAGCTGAGTTTAATAGCCTAAACTGTCAACTCCCTGGCTCATTATTAATCCCAGGGAAGTGGCCCGCACCTCAGTCATTACTGCTCAATTAGGTAAGAAATCTTTACATCCATTCTCATTAGAGAAGTCTCTTCATGGAAGTCTCTTCAAAAGCTTTGTTCTTGAGGTTTTCAAATATTTTACCAAGTAACAAATGCCACAAGTGTCTCCCTCTCTTCCATTAATCTCCTCACACTGAATAAAAATCTTGTATTTAATTGAAAAAAACAAAATCTTCCTCAAAGTTTTTTTCTTTGCATCTGTTGTGTGCAAAACTCAAGAATCTCATTGAGTGAAGCTGACTGGCCTGCCTGGGGTTGTTGAGCATTGCTGGATGCTTAACATAAAGGAAAATAAAACATTGACCCACCACTATTACTCCTCTTTACTTCACTTTGAGAGGGAATATCTTGAGGCACAGTCATGTATATTCATCATTCTGCAACAGGAATCTAACTGACTGAGAGAGTAAATATAAGAAGTGGACAACTTGTTTTCTCTTTTAAAGAGATTGTTGTTTTCCTAGTATGAAAAATTCACATAAATTGTCTGGGATGTTTAGAAATTCAAGTGAAGAAGAGGCCAGTCCTTCAAATGACATTTTCCTTTGCAGTTCTTGCCAAAGGCTATCTGAGTTATAGCAGGTTAGGATGCAAGTGGCAGATGTTAATAAGAAATATTTGGCTTTCATGTCACCCTGCTTCATCCAGTCACAAGTTTGTACATAAGGAGGTGAGGCAAGCATACAGATATGCTGCCCATCCAGACTTCACTTTAAGAAAGACCTCTGTCCAACTGTGAAGAGTGAGGTTTGCTAGCATCCTCCAACTGTTAGATTCTTGGTGATTGCCTCAGATTCCTACTTGAGATGATGCTATTCATAGCACAACCTCTGCCAATGAACAAGTGAACTGTGGGTACAAAGCTCTAGTCATTTCCACCCAATAGGAAAATGCTTTAATGACTTAGTACAGACTTTCAGGTTGACATCATGCTCTGATGTGTCTTCCTTCCAAATCCTACTTTTCATTTTTCTTTTCACAGGTGTTACTTGTTATGGTTTGGATGTGAGGTGTCCCTCAAAAGCTCACATGTGAGACAATGTGAGGAGGGTTAGAGGAGAAATAATTGGGTTGTAAGAACCTTAAACTAATCAATGAATTAATCCCAGATGGGATTAATTGAGTGGTAATTAGGGGCATGGCTTGGGGGTATATATTTGTATCTGGCAAGTGGAGACATCTCTCTCTGCTCTCTGATCATTACGTGAGCTGCTTCTCTCCACCACACTCTTTCTCCATGATGTTCATCCTCACCTTGAGCCCTGAGGAATGGAGTCTGCTGTCTGTGGATTGAGACCTCTGAAATCGTAAGCCCCCAAATAAACTTTTCTTCCTCTACAGTTGATCCTTTAGTTACAGCAGTGAAAAACCTGACTAAAACATTACTTCTCCAAAAAAACTTTTGTATGCTGGATTCTATTTCAGCATCTGCGTCAAGATAAACCCAACATGCATCACAAGTTAGGCAGAAAGGAGTCCATGATCATTATAGGGCTGGTCTTTTGGACTGCTTTTGTTGCATAATATGGGAGCTTAACAAATACTCCATTTGTTAAAAAATAAAGCCACTTAGAATGCTACCAGGATGCTAGAAAGCAGTTTGTCACAATGATTGCTATGCTCAGCAACTATCTGTGATGAAGCCTGCACACCCGTTCTTGAGCATCATGCTTTTGGCTCCTATGAAAGTTTGTAAAGAATCACAAATTCACTCATAGTAGGAATATTACTAAGCATATTTTAATGTTGCATTAAAATTCTCTGCATAACATTCCATAGATCAATTTTCTTGATTAGGAACTTCATGCTGTGTATTAGCCTCAAAGCTACCCAAAACCATATCTGATTAATTTGGACCTTAGTTTGGGCTACTAAGAAGTACAGTATGAAATATGGACCAGCTGCAGTAGCTTTGCAGTACCTGAAAGCCTAAATGTGGTTCTTTTTTTCTCTGTGGTTATGGTATAATATTTTTCATGACCTTTCTATCATACTTTGTATTTTTCTTTTTATTAAGTGTGTTTTTAATAAGCAGTGTGTGCAGCATAGGTATTGGAGCTTGACTGAGGTTGTTTGCTGATGCTACTGCAGGAGAATTGTGCAATCCTGAATGTGTGACCAGCTTCACAGTATCCTAGGTTTTTGTATAATTTGGATTATATGAGTACTTGAGGTACAGCGCTATTGCAAAGTTTAAGTGAGATAATGGATGAAAAGTGCTTAGTAAAATGCTTGGCTTATAAACCTCCGGTACATGCTATTGGAAACGATATAGTGAATATGGCAAATTATTAGCCAGATTGCTGCACAAACTGAGGATAGCAAGAGTGTCATAAGTCCAGAGCTCTTAACTAACTTGCAAAAAAGTGGTTTTTTCCTGAAAAAAAAAATTGATAAGAGATAGAGGCTTTGTTTAAACTAGACCTACAAATGTGGAAAAATAATAAAATAAAGCAAACTAAAAAACCTAGAAATACAATAAAGACTGTTTTATTTATCATAATCACTCTAGTTAATTTAATACTTTTGGCATCCACTAAGAAAACAGTGGTGATTAACTTGAGTGATAAGGGGGAAAGAAACCACTGCTTGAGAGAACAGAACATAAGAAAGCGTAATTGTGGTGAGTGGTTCAGGGATTGGAACACTGTTAACAGGGATGCAGTTTGTGGGTCAATTCTTTGTAAAACTGTATTGTCTTATGCATTGTGAGAAATGTGGAATTCCTAACTATGCTTCCTAATTACCAGAAGTGCCCCACACCCCCATCTTTGTGAAAACTTCAAATGCCCCCTAAAGAGGACTGCCTCCAGTTAAAAACCACTGAGGTGTAGAAGGACATCTAGAGGTCAATTGAGAATATGACCTGGCATCCCTAGAATTGACCCTATCAGTCATGATTATACCTGTGGCCCTTTTGCTCAAACATGTCCCAGTCTACATGGCTCTGGGTCAATGGCTGATTCCAGGGCTGAAGTTGGGAAAAGTACAAGATAAGCTTGGAACTTCGTGTCGTGCTATAGAGGAAGAAAGTGCCCAAAGAATGGTGAGGAATATTTCAGTAGAATCCTGAGCCAAATTTAGGGCCCTTCCTGGCCAACTGGCAATCAGAGAATCAAAATAATGACAGCAACAAATTATAACCTATTGAATAAGATAAGAATCCATTTGCCCATGTTGATACAAATAAATAAATGGAGGATAAGGGAAAGCTCTTCCTGACACTATAGCCAAGTAATAATTGTAGAAGGAGTGACATAATTAGAAAATCACATTTAAGAAAGTTTATAGCATTGATTTGAATAAGAATGTACACTGGATGCTATGCGCTATGAATGAAACTTTGAGAAATTACAGGATAATTATGCAGTTTTATTATACTGTTCATTGGAAAGAGAAAAATAGCACCTTTACAGTGGAGAAATCTGACAATGACATCATCTGTGCTGAGACAAATTAAATATCCTGTGCCTGCTGATATTGTATGCTCAGAGGAAGCTGGCATCATTTCTGCAGTGTATCTCTCAAAAGTACAGAACCTGAATCTGAACAGGAGGAAACATAATGCAAACCTAAACCTGGGGACAGTTCACAAAACATCTAGCCTGCACCCTTTGAAAACAATGATGTTATAAAACACAAAGACCGAGGAATGGTTCCATATTAAGAAGACTAAACATATATAAGAACTAAATACAGTGCATGAGTCAGGATTTTCTTATACTATAAAGTATGTTCCTGGGACATTGGTGAAATTTAGAGCAAGTTTGTAGATTTGGAGATGCATAGTAGAATATATTTGGATGGATGAATTGATGGTTGCATAGATGGATGTTTAAATAGAGGAATGGATACTGCAAACGTGAAAAATATTAATATTTGTGGAATATGAGTACAGGATACATGGGAATACTTTGTACTATTGTTGACTTCCTAAAATTATACCAAAACAATAAAAAATGTCCTGGTTGTAAGGACATATGATATGCTTACTCAATCCATAGGGGCAGAGCTGGCAGGATGCAGAGGTGTGAACTCTGCACAGAACTGGAGACAACATGCTGAGAAAAAGGTGGTGTTATATTAGCAAGTGAGTTTGAGAATTGTTTGGTAAATGTCTTCTCATTCAGAAGTTCTTCCTGGCAAGCTACTGTGCAATGTATATGATATTATTTGCTGAGAGAGATATTTGACATGTGGGCTGTTATTTGTTTCCATATCATAATGCAAGTTTATACTCTTTGGTGGTGGGGATGTTGAGGACCCAGAAATACAGATATTAAAAGCAAATAAAGCAATCAATCAGAAACTAACCCATACTGTGCTTACCATGTGCTGAGCATTGCTCTAAGCACCTGATTTAGGGGAATTAATGTAATGATTTCCACAATGTTATGAGATAAACACTATTGTTATATCTCTTTTTTATAGATGAAGAAAATGAGGCATAGACAGGCTAAATAACTTATCCAGCTCTCAGCACATAAAGGATCTGAGATTCAAAACCATTCAGGAGGGTTCTGGAGACCAGACTTTCTCTTCATAGTTTCACTATTATGCCCCTCAAGAGGCTCTCAGCAGTGCAAATTTTCTTTCCAGTTTGTTCTCATAAAGCAAACTGAGGTGCCCAGGATGAGATTTGTCTACGAGAGTCTGAGCTGCTGCACTACATGTGGGGTGGACTTGAGTGAGTTGTCTGTATGGAGTGGGAAATGGAGCCAAAGCTCAGAGGAGACATGGGAAGGTAACCAGCAGATGTGCAGAAAGACTAGCAGAGCCAAATCTCAGGGCCAGAGGAATGCTGCGGGACTTGGGCCACAGCTGGGTCGCTTGTTAGCAGACAGAGGAAGCAATGTCTATACAAATGGGTGCTTAAGACAAAAACTGAGGAATCATTCTGGGAGCAAGAGAACTGGCAAGTTTCAGAGCTGGAAGTTACAGGGCACTCTAAAAGGCTCATTTGTTCCAGTGTGTCTTATAAGATCTCATCTTTCCAGGTATTACTCACCTTTCTCCAAAAATAGCTTTGTGTCTGATCCTTGTTACTAAGGAAAGAAGGAACACCTGTGTGCCAGGCTTCATGATAGACATTTAATGTATCTTATTTAGCATAGTGCTTTGAATGAGCATGTGTGAGCCAAACTGCCTACTGTGCACATAAATAGAAGCAGTGGCCATTCGGAGGGTGCATTCAGTTTGTAATTCAGTGAAGTTGGAGTGTAAATTGAAGTTCGATGTAATTCTAATTGAATGGAGCAGTACAGTTAGGTAATGATTCACTCCAAATACACTGCAACTACAGGTATTTAAAAAGCCACAGAATGTTAGAAGAAGCAGGGGCACCCTTGAATCCACATAAAGACTTCTACATGTGAGAGAAAGTGTCAACCTCAATGAACAGCAAAGGTCAGGTAAGACACAGTTGCATATTTACTCTTTTTAATCACTGTGATTACTGTAAGTGCTCAAAGAAAGCAATGCTATAATATTCAGCCTCTTATTCTTTTTTTTGTTTTGTTATTCTCAGTGCTGGGGATTGAACCTAAGGCCTCATACATGCTAAGCATGAGCTCTGCCACTGAGCTCCATCCCCAGTCCCTTAGACTTTTGCCATCATTATGAGGATTAGATTAAGCATATAAAGCACATGGCTTTATGCCAGCCACAAGGGAGGCCCTACACACACAGTAACTGCTTTGCTCATTTCCACAGGAGGAAAGTGAATCTTGGAGATTTTAAGAATATGTTGAAAGCCTCAGAAATCACAAATGGCAGAGCTAAGATGCAAACGTAGTTTCTAGATTCTGCCCCCTGTTTTGTACAGCTTTCAAACTCAGAATGACTCTTAAATGTTTCTCTGGCTGAAAAAAAAAATCAAAAGAAGAAGGAATATGTTTCTGGGCACATGAAAGTGGTAAATTCAAATTTCAGTGTCCACAAATAAAAAGTGTTATTGAACATAACCACACTCATTCATTTGCATATTGCCCATGGCTATTTTCCTGCTTTTCTTGTAGAACTGGAGAGTTTAAACAGAGATCATATGCCTCCAAAGCCTGAAGTATTTAATACCTAGCCCTTTACCAAAAAATTGGTCTGCCTTTGCTCTAGCCCTTTGACCCCTGCTCTTTCCATTACTCTCAGGTGCCAGTGGATCCAGATTGGTTGTGACATTGCCAAATCTTCCAGCATTCTTGGGCAATTATTAAAGTGCTGCACAGGTTGCACTGAAATGCTCCCTGCTGGCTTGAATAGGAGAGTTTTGTGGGTGCCAGATGGGAACAGAGTCCTTTCATTCATCTTATCAAAAATCCAATCTCACTCTCTTTCATGTTCAAGAGGATTTGATTAATTAGGACATGAAGTGAGGGAAAACAATCCCTGGTGTTGGGTTGGGCCGATCTGCTGCGATTTTAGCTCCTCCTTCCCGTGTCTGACAGGCTCCCATAATTCCCAGCCTTCTCTATCTAACAGAAGGCTGCATGGCTGGGGGTTGAACACACAAGCCCTACAGTCAGGGACCTGCATTTGTATTGTGGCTCCACATGACTTTGTGCAAGTTATCGAAGCTCCCTCAGTTTTAATTCCTACAGGTCTAAAAGGGGAGTAATGAGTATATGTGTAGCTCTGGGTAATTTGGAGGATTAAATGGAAAAATATATTAAAAGATTTTTTTTCTTCCTCTAAAGAGTTAACTCAGTGAGCATTCAGTAAATGTTAGTTAATACTGAACTATTTTTTTTTTTTTCTGCCTACTTGCCAGCGGGAAAGGAGCTGTCTCTAATCCTAGTTGAAATGTTATGGATTATATTTTTTAAATTTTTAGAAAGGAATTCATGCACATCATACAAAAGTCAGGTAGTACAAATTATGAAAACAAGCATCTCACAGAGCAGTGTGTCCTAGAATGTGCTCAATGCGTTCAAGGCAGCACTGTTTAAAATAGCCCTGAACTGAAAATTATCTAAATACCCATTGCTAGTAGAATGGAGAAATCAATTATGATATATTTATGCAGTGGAACACAGTTCAATAAGAAGAATAAATAGTCTATAACTATATGCAACAATGTGGAAGAATCTTATGAGCATAGTACTGACTAAAAGAAGCCAGACAAGAAAAGCACACGTTCGGTGAGATTCTCTTTAAAGCACAGAATGAGTGAAGCTGGTCTGTGCCTCAGACTTTACTCTTGGTGTAGGTGAGGGGTGTGACTGGAGGTAGGTGGCAGGGAGTTGGGGACAGCTGGCACATTCCATTTGTGAACATCCATCATTGATACTTATAGTGTGTGCACAGGATTAGATTTCATACCTCCATAAAATAATAAAAACTAAAAATGAGAAAGGTACTCTTCTCCTACTTGTGTCTTTCAGTCACTCAGCCTGTTCCTCAGAAGCAAGTGTTGTTACCATCAAATAGGACACAGCATCCAGAGACAGGATATCCAAAGACAGGTACTAATGCATAAGAATGGGTGTCCACAGTGTGTGTGTTTTCTTCTTATTTTCCAAGAGTGAGTTTTGATATGCCTAGGCCTATGTTCAGCCAAACACCTGCCACAAAGGTGGCTGGAGACCCCAAGAGAAGGCCTGGGAGAGCAGAGGTGATGGGAAGGAGCCCTGATGCTGCGTGACCTTCTTGGACCTGGGAAGATTTCATCAAATGTTCACAGAACTGTCAAAGGGAGTTTGGCCTTCAAAATGTCCAAGACTACTTCTTAGTGTTGGTTTTGGACCCAGAAGAAGTCACCCCATGCAATCTTTGGGTTTAAACTCCATGTATCCCTTTGGCAGCCTGGTCATCAACCCAAAGCCCTCTGTTATTGATGAACTCTCACCTGGGTTTGTGATTCAAAATAACATTAATTTTCCCTGTGAATCCATTTTTTCTCACCCCAAAGCTGTGACTTGTTTGATAATAGAACCGGTTATTTGAGACCAAGTCCACCGGGGAACACTTGAATATATTCTTGCATTTATGTCCTTTAATTCCTCCTTATCTTTCTCATTTAGCTTTTCAGTAAACACTCATCAGGTGATTGCTATTGCCTGCTGGCTACTTGGCTTCAGACAGTATACCATGTGCAGAGAACACAAGGAAGAAAACTCCATTCCTATCTTCAGCTTGCTCACATTCTAGTCTCAAAGGCAACATGTAAAATAAATGGATGGTTATGTGATACCTATCTGTGGGAGGGGCAACTGAGCAAATCTGCTAGGGAAGGGACCCAGGGGACCAGGCCAGCTTTATAGAGTGCCCCTGGAGCTTTGTGGCTTTCCCAGACATGAAGTGAAAGAAGAGCATCCAGGTAGAGATATGCAAAACAGCATAGCAAAGACATGGAATTACGGACCATGATCATCAATTACTTACTATTGAGGCAGAATCAAATCCACTGACTTTTAAGTGAGAGTGTCATGGAGAAGGTACCTAACTTAGGCTTTCCAATATCCCCTGCCCCAAACACCTAATCAATTTATGAGCACTCAGGTTAGACAGAAATAGAAGACTAAGGAGCAAACATAGGAAGTTTCTTAAAGATTTAATTGATGTAATCCCAGCACTTAGGGAGGCTGAGACAGGAGAATCTCGAGTTCAAAGCCAGCCTCAGCAATGGCAAGGTGCTAAGCAACTCAGTGAGACCCTGTCTCTACATAAAACACAAAATAGGGCTGGGGATGTGGATCAGTGGTCGAGTGCCCCTGAGTTCAATCTCTAGTACCAAAAAAAAAAAAAAAAAAATTAATTGAAAGCCTGAATTTTAAATATTCAACAGATTCCCAGTGTTAGACTATACCACCAAGCTTGGAATATAAAGGAAATCTTCTAAGGATATGAAACTGAACTTTAATTGTAGCAGTTATTCCAAGTCAGGGCCACGTTGTGGTTAGCCACTTTTCTCCTCTATGTTTTCTGCCCTATTCAACACCCTAATCCCAGATCACCAGGGCTTGTCTCTGAGGAGGATGTAAATTATTTTGAGTGTAATTGGGCCTGGCCTGTGATATAATCACTGTGTGAATTCACTGTTTGCAACTTAATTGCTCTGTGACCTTGGACAACTTAGACACCTGAGATCTTTGTTGCTACCTTATAAAATTGAGGTAAGTATACTTCCTTTGTCAAGATTAAATGTCATAAGTTTTGGGGACATAATAGGCTCCTAATAATGTAAGCTTTCTTTTCTTTTTCTTCCCAGTTTTCTTTCTATTGCCTTCCCTTTACCTTGAAAATTTTAGAAAGAGATTTTTGGAAAGAGAGCACCTAGGAGATAGGGGATGAGGAGATTCTGTAAAGCTGGGGAACACTTTGCAGGAGATAGATGGATAAGTAGAAAAGATTTTTAAGGCATTTTTTTCTTCTGTGTGACATTTCTCATCACCAGGAGTTGAGACTGAAGTTGAGGGTTTCTTTGGGCTACAACTTCAGGCTGAGACTGGCCATAAGGAGACTGAGCTATATTTGCGTTACACACCTTACAGAGAAAGGACCGGGTATTATTTATCCGGGAGAAGATAAGATATGGGGACAGGAAAACTGTCATACATACTCTCCAGTTCTGTGACTTGGGTGAAGTGTTAGACTTTAGACTAATAAGGGGCTGCTTCCAAGAAGCTTGTGCTAAGAGCAAGTGATTCCCCAGTAAAGATGCTCAGTGCATTTCTCAGGGATTCAGCCCTCGGGCAGGGTGGATGTGATGACTTCTGTGCGTTCCAGATCTATGAGTCAGGGATTCTGTAATGACTCATTTGGCTCCTCCTCTGTGTCTTGTACCCCATTCCCAAGAAGGAAATTCCCTATACTTCATCAAAGCTGCCTCACTGGCTTTCCCATGACTACTTAACTGAATAGAAAGAGATCTCAGGTGTAAGCAAATCTAACTGATGAACTGATTCTCCAGAGCTAGTGACTAAGGCCAATTATTCTCCCAATTGCATTTTCATTTTAATGGGGGTAGCAGTAGCCTTTGGCCCCAGAATGACAGTAATGTAGGGAGTCTAGGCGATGTGGAATACTGAGGAACAGAATGGACTGGCAGTTTTCCCAAGGTCACACAGCGAGGAGAGAATCAAATGCAGTTTCCCCAAATCTCAGTCTCATGCTCTTTCCCTGCCTGAGGCCATCTTATGTTTAGTTACCCTGGGGACTTCCCGTTCCATTCTCAGGCTATGTTGGGGACTATGGCCCTATCTAAGTATGAAGAAGCTGTAATAGTGAGCCCTGAAACTGTCCTCCCTCACTGCCACAGCTTATATGAAGAATAGCAGCTTGGAGAAGGCTTGATCAATAGATATTATGCAAATGCCTAGAGCAATAACATTCCTCTCCATTACCAGGCTAACTGTCCCAGTAAAGAGCGTGCCTTGATTCTGACAGTTTTATTTTTCCTGGTTTGTTAGACCAAAATCAGGGTCTGACTGATGCTTATATGAAAGCATAAAAGGTACACGACTGGCGGAGGCCCAGCTCCTTTCTCCGCGAATTAGAGGCCCTTCCTCCATGAGCTGGCAAGGGCTTCAGCTCTGTGCACATCAATTATATTCCCTGGCTGAGAGCCTTGCTGTGCAAAACCAGGCAGTAAACATGCTGGGAGCCACTAAGGACCTCATGTGTGATGTGGTCCTGAGAGAAAGAAGGTGGCACATTAACACCACCCAAATTCCTTTCCTCCATCTCCTTCACCTCTTTGCACCTATCACCCCAGCTCAGTGATCCTGGAATCTAAGCATTCATGACATTATTGTACTTGTACAAGAAAAATAATATTCATTTTCTAAAACTTAATTATTAGTATGAACTTCTATGCTGCTGAAGATCAAAACCTTAATTGCAACTAATTGTTTATTTTCCCCATCTTTGTAGTCTTTAAGCTCCAGAAAGCTCACCCAGATTCAAGTCATGTGTATGTGTGTGTATCTAATCTTTGCTCGCAACCCTTATCACTGACATCCACTGACTTGTCTCCTATCTTTCACCTTATCTTTTGTCAGCGGATCAAAGTGGTCTCTACCTCTTTGCAACTTCTGGTCTGGGCCTCTTCTGGTCACAGGATTTCTGTACAGAGTACATCCCTCTGATCCTGTAGCAGACTGAAGGTTGCAGATGCCCCTGGTGGCTTTCTCTCTTCCTATACACTCACACAGTCATCGCATCTCAGTTTTCATGCTGGGTGGAGAGAGCACCCAGTACCTCATGTGCTTCCTGGACTGTCTCCTGAGAAAATGGGCAGAAGGGGATTAAGGATCCCTTTATTCTTTTTAAAAATAACAACAAAAACGTATACTTAAAATTAGGTTGGTGGACTTAGTTTAGATGATCTCAATTTGTTGGCAACATCTGGAGCATAATATTCAGGAGCCAATCACATCTACTCCATCTTCTCCCCATCAGGCCTGAGCAGGGTGTTGACCTTGGCCACAATGCCATAGTGCTTCTTCACAGCCAGTTTTGTCTGGTGCTTGTTGGCCTTGACATCTTCAACACAAGTGTGTTGTTGCGTTCTGTCTTCTTTTTTCTTTTTGGTACTGAGGATTAAACTCAGGGACACTCAATCACTGAGCCACATCCCCAGCCCTATTTTGTGTTTTATGTAGAGACAGGGTCTTACTGAGTTGCTTAGCACCTCACCATTGCTGAGGCTGGCTTTGAACTTGCAATTCTCCTGTCTCAGCCTCCCTAAGTGCTGGGATTACAGGTGTGCGCCACCATGCCTGGGTGCCTTCTGTCTTCTTTATGGCAGACTCAGTGTTCAGGGGGACTTGAAGGTGGCATCATGGCCAAGTTTGTTCTCCTGAGATTGCTCTTCTGAGAACATCTGGGTTGCCTCTGGAGCCACAGTGTCTCAAGCTGCCAGAAGGTTGGTGATGTAGGGGTCATCTTTTTCCTGTGTGACTGTGGATACCTTTCAGCACTGCCTTCTTGACCTCCATTTTGGCATTGGGATGCACAGTAGATTTTTTTCTTTTCTTTTTTTTTTTTTTTAATTCTTCATATTAAACACCTTTATATGCACTTTCAATGAACAGTATATATATATATATATATATATTTTTTTTTTATCAACCATCTTTACTATACCCATTCCCCTTTCCTGCCCCCTGCCTCCCCCATGTCGTGTCCAG
>CM053407.1:82681862-82758168 GCA_028644305.1 Xerus rutilus | reverse complement strand
ATATTGAATAAGAGTGGTGAGAGAGGGCATCCCTGTCTTGTTCCAGTTTTTAGAGGGAATGCTTCCAATTTTTCTCCATTTAGGATGATATTGGCCTTGGGCTTAGAATAAATTGCTTTAACAATGTTGAGGAATGTTCCTACTATCCCTAGTTTCTCTAGTGTTTTGAACATGAAGGGGTGCTGTATTTTGTCGAATGTTTTCTCTCCATCAATTGATAGAATCATGTGATTTTTATCTTTAAGTCTATTGATGTGATGGATTGCATGTATTGATTTCCGTACGTTGAACCAACCTTGCATCCCTGGAGTTTTTTCTTTTCTTTTAGAGCCATCTTGATGAAAGAGCCCCTTGGCTCTCAAATTCTCCTGTAATTCCTATTCCATCTCCCAGAGCCCTCTCAGTGTCTTCCCTGGGGCAGCGTTGGGCTCATGATCTCTTTCTCTCCAATACTCTCAAGAGGAAGCTTACTCATCTCCTACCTGATACCCCTCTCCCTTTTCCACTCGGGTAGTCTGACTTTCTCCCAAATCATTTGAAATTCAAAAACAAAGAGGTAGACTGTTTTGTTTTTCATGTTCCCTTAATTTGCATTGTGGCAATACCAGCCTCATGATGCAGATGTCCAAGTGAAGGACTGCATAGTGATAGAAATGCTGAGTAGAAGAGAGGGGTGGAGAGAAGCATATTGGTTAAGAGGCAGAAGTATTATATAGCTATATTAGATTTTAAAAATTACTTGCAGTCTTTCTCAATCAGATTTTTAGAGAAAATGAAGCCCTGTGGAATGATTTGAGTTTTTCTCAATTTTTACAAGATTAGCACCTAGGTACTGCAATTCTAGATGCACAGGGAAGAAATAATTTATTGCATCAGTGGATGGTTTAAAGAAGTGATTCTCAAAATGTAGTTGGAGAACATCTGAGGGTCACTAAAACTCTTTATGAGGTCAAAAATATTTTTATTATAATACAAAGAGCTTTATTTGCCTTATTTATTTTCAATTTCTTATACTATTGCCTTTGAAAGATTCCTCTGAACAAACATGAACATCTTCATACACATGGAAATCAGATACACAAAGATTCTATACACTGAAAATACCAGACAAACAGTATCACATACTGTTTTAAAATAAATGAAAAGAAATTAAACAGGGGATCGTAACTTGGATGAGATTAAAAAGTCTCTAATTGACCAGCCATATTTAAACAAGGGCAAAATAGAACTTTGAAAAATGAAAAATTATGTAGTAATTAAAGCCAGAATCTCAGTGAAAATGCTAATTAGAAGACTGGAAACAGACAAAAGGAGAATTAGTAAAGTTGAAGTTTGGTCAGAAGAAATTACCCAGAGGCAATAGAGACAAAGAGGTAGATCACAGAGAAATTGAGAAGACCCAGTGAATAAACTGAGAAAGTCCAACAAAAATCTCACTGGCATTCCAGAAGGAGATAATAAAGAGAAAGGAAAAGGGGTCTGGAAGCAGTGACTATGAATTTTCTGTAACAATGTACTTGGATACAATAAACCTGACAATGTTCTGATTTTAAAAATCTAGTGTGATTTTCACACAATGTTACAAATTTAGGCTAAGAAAAGGATTTTGAAGAGACAATGGATGCTATTTTGAATTGTATTAAGTATTCATTATGAGCAGAATGTCTTGGGGATTGGGCTTTCCAGTGGGACACCTTGAGTTTCAAATACAAAGGACACATAGGGAGACTTCATTGGGGTCTGAGGCTAATTCTAGGGAAAAGGCCTGGACATTAAAATTGACTTTGACAGTTTCATGAACATTTATTGAACCTTTGGCCAGGTGCCAGGAGGGTCACCAAGCATTAAGATCCCTTCCCTTCTCCTCTGCTCTTTCTGACCCTTCTATCCTGAGGCATACTGTCACCCTTGTTACAGGTGGACAACTGGCACAGGGCTAGGCATGTAGAAACTTTCAGGAAAGAAGAAAAGGAAGCACCTAAAATATAGGGATATAAAATGTTAAAGTTTACAATGAATTTCAGATAAATGTTAACTAAAAGATTCTGTAGCTATATCAATACAAGATAAAATCTTTAAAGCGAAAAGCATTATCAGAGATAAAGAGTGTTACTGTATATTGATTAAAAGTACATTTTTCCAGGAAGATGCAGCAATTCTAAGCCTATTAGAGTAAATAAAATAAAAAATTGATAAAACTACAAGAAGTATACCAATCCGACACCATAACTGCATATCTTAGCAACATCTCTTAGTTATTTATAGATCCAGTAGATTAAAAAATTTAGTAAAGTTAGAGAGGAATTGACCCACGTAGTAAATACACTTGATTTAATGTAAATATTCAAAATAATGTTTTTTGAATCTGAAGAACATATCTTTGCAAGGACACATGAAATAGATGATGTGTCAAATTTCATCCAATTTCAGAAAATCTAAAACAGGCAATTAAGCTAGAAAAAAAAAAAAACTACCAAAAATATAACTAAATGAGCCAAACACTTTTTTTTGGGTGGGTACAGGGGTTGAACCTGGAGGTGCTTAGCCACTGAGCCACATTCCACAACCCTTTTCATATTATATTTTGAGACAGGGTCTCACTAGGTTGCTTAGGGCCTCACAAAGTTGCTGAGGCTGGCATTGAATTTGTGATACCCTGACTCAGCCTCCTGAGCTGCTAGGATTACAGGCCAGTGCCACCATGTCTGGCTAAGCCTAGTACTTTTGGAAGTTAGAAAAAAAATCACATTTCTAAATTTGTCAAAAAGAGATCATAATAGAAATTAAAGACTATAAAATAGTCAGATGGTAATGAAAATAATACATCAGAACTTCTAAGCTGAACCAATCAATCCTTGAGAAATGCTATGGTCCCCCAATACTTATAAAAGAAAAGAGTAGGAAAATAAATTACCTATGTATTTAACTTAATAAGTTCCAAAAAGTTGGAAGAAATGTTACCAAAAATGGCAGAGTAGAAATCTCCAGGGCTCCATTCCTCCAGCAACTAATGAGCTTGCAAAAAACTAGCAGAATAAACTTTCACAGAACTCTGGAATACAGAAAAAAACAAAAACACTTAGAACAATTAGGGAAAGCTAAATGAAGAAAGAGCCCCTGCATCATGGAAAGTGAATGTTATGGCATTTAAAATTGCTCAGTTGCCATATTTTCCCAGATCACTGGTGCTCATAAAGACGCTGCACTACTGGTAGAGAGGTTGCTAGTGCCACAGGGGGAGATAGGGACTTTATTCTCAAAAATCTGTGGTTGCATGTTTTGACTGTGTATGAAAGTTACCTAAAGAACTGGTATGAAGCATACCTTTGTTTCACCTAAGAGTGTTCCCAGGGCTGGGGAGAATGCTGAGCGGTGCTGTACAAAAAAAAAAAAAAAAATTTAAAGGCAGACGTATTGGTCACAGAAGTCTGAAGAAGAAATAATAGGAGAAATGATAAATCAAAAACTACAGGGAGGACAAGGCTGAGGAAGAAGGTATGTGGAGGAGTAATGATTTTTCAAAGCATCACTCTATACAGATGAATCAAGGAGTTCACATGCATGCTTAGGGATGGGTGAAATCTCAGAAAAGGCCTGAGAGTACTCTTGACTTTCACTTCTGGGCATCTCCCAGGGAGGAAAAGAGAGAGAAAAGTGTGGAAAGAATAACTGAAGAAATAATGACCCAAATCTTCCCAAATCTGAAGAAAAACATGATTCTACACAGGTGAAGAAGCCCAGTGAATTTCAAGAAGGATAAACTAATACATAGCTATACCAGGACACATTATAGCTAAAGTTTTAGAAGGCAAAGAATCTTAAAAGCAATCAGAAAGATTATTTCATGTACAAGGGAAACTCCATAAGATTAACAGATTTCTCTTCAGAAACCCTGGAGGCCAGAAGGCAGGGGAATAACATACTTAAAATATTCAAGGGCTGGGGTTGTGGCTCAGTGGTAGAGTACTTGCCTAGCATGTGTGAGGCACTGAGTTCGATACTCAGCACCACATAAAAATAAAGATATAGTGTTCATCTGCAACTAAAAATTTTAAAAAAATTATAAAAAGTACTCAAAAAATGTTCTGCCAATCAAGAATTCTGTATCCAGTAATGTCATCTTATAAAACTGAAGGAGAGGCCAGGCTTGGTGTCTCACACCTGTAATCCCTGCAGCTCAGGAAGCTGAGGCAGGAGGATCACAAGTTCAAAGCCAGCCTCAGCAATTTAGCAAGGCCTTAAGCAACTCAGTGAGACCCTGTCTCTAAATAAAATATAAAAAGGGCTGGGGATGAGGCTCAGTGGTTAAGTATCCCTGGGTTCAACCAAGTACCAAAAAAAAAAAAAAAAAAAGGATAATGGATAATTAAGATATTCCCAGAAATGAAAACTGAGAGAAAGCCTCACCAGTAGATCTGCCATAGAAGAAATGCTAAGAAGACTCCTTCAGGCTGAAATGAAAGGTCCTAGATAGTAACTCAAAGCCATATGAAGAAAAAAAGTACAGTAGTCTTAGCCATATACATATATATAAAAGCCAAATATTGTTGCATATTTTATGTGTAATTCCTCTTTTTTTCTATATGACTTAAAAGAATTCATAAAACAATTTCTGTGTTAAAGGACAAACAATGTATAGTAATGTAACTTTTGACAATAATATATGAGGGGACAAAGCTGTAAAGGAGTAGAGTTTTTGTTAAACAAAATTGGTCTTAATTCAAACTTTATTTTTGTTAATATTCTGATTGCGATCCACAGGGTAACCACTAAGAAAGAAAGACGAAAACTTAAAAACATACAGAAAAACATGAAAAGTAAATAAAAACCACACACTAGAAAAAACCAATTATTTACAAAAGGAGACAGTCAAAAAAATTATAAAACAAAAAATTATAAATGTATAGAAAATAATGCAGCGGGGGCTGGGGTTGTGGCTCAGTGGTAGAGCACTTGCCTTGCGTGTGTGAGGCACTGGGTTCGATCCTCAGCACCACATAAAAATAAAGATATTTGTGTCCATCTATAACTAAAAAAAGTATTAAAAAAATAATGCAGCAGAAGCAAATTTTCTCTTATCAGCAATGGCTTTAAATATAAATCAGTCAATGTAATACATGACATAAATGGAATGAAAGGGAGAAAAATCTCACATGATTACCTTAACACAGAAAAGTCTTTCTCATGATAAAAATAATGCAACAAACTAGGAATAGAAAAACACTTCCTTAACATGTAAAGGAGTATTTCTGAAAAATCCACAACTAATATTATATTCAATGATGTTCAATGATATTAAATGATGAAAGATTATAAGTTTTCTAATATTATGCCTACTTTCAATATTGTACTGGAGTTCTTGTGTAAGAACAATCAGGCAAATAAATAAAAGAAACTCAAATTGGAAAAGAGGAAGCAAATTGTCTATTCATACATAATATCTCATGTGTAGATAATTTCAATAATCTGTCATAATCTACCAGCACTAATAAACAAATTTGGAATATTATAGGACAGAATATAAAAACACATATTTCTATATGCTAGCAATGAATAATCCAAATATAAAATTAAGAAAATAATTCTTACATTAACATAAAATAATTAATAAATATAATCAGAGAGTTCTAATTTTTAATTTGAAAACTGTAAAACACTGTTGATAACACTTAATACAGACCTAAGTAAAAGCTATTCCACTCTTACAGATTGGAAGATTCAATATTAAGAAAAAAATACTACCTGAATTGATACAGATTAAATGCCAACTCTGTCAGAAATCCAAATTCTTTTTTTAAGACATGGAAAAGTTGATCCTTCAAATTATGTTATGCACATGTATGAATATGACCCAGTCAAACCCACTATTCTATAAAATGATTATGAACCAATAAAAAAATTGCAAAGGACTCCAAGTAGCCAAAATATTCCTGAAAGAAAACTCTAAATGGAAAGACATACTTTTTGACTTTATCATTTATTACAAAGCTACAATAATTAAAACAATACCTTCTGTATCAACTATTGCTTGGCCTCAGATTCTGGCAAAGGCTTGTCATGAGGGAGCATAAATTCTGGTGAAATGTCCTCCTTTGGATTTTTAACATCAAGGCTAAGTGAGGGTCAACATTCTTTGAATGTTCCTTCATTTGTTCATTTGATTAAAATTTACTGAACATTTCATGTAATGTTTCAAGTCCCTTTTAAAAACAAAGTTCTTTGTTCTCATGGAGGAAGACAGACCATAAACAAAATTCATGGTAAATGTGAAAATTACATAGTTTGTTAGAAGTTGAAAGGCAAAATTAGTTCCCAATTCTTTATGTATCTCAAGGTTGAACTCATGTGATTTTAGGTAGCATTTATTTCCCTGCCCCATTGACATTGGGTTTGACCATGTGACTTCAGCTAATTAAACATGACATGATGCAAGCAATGCTTTAAATATATTTGTGGTATGCTTGTTCTCTTGCATTTCTTCCATTATCATGAAAAGAACGTACCACACACTATTCTCCTAGATGCAAAATGGAGCGCACTCAGATGACAACCTGAGGTCTGGTGCCATCCTGGCTTAGACTAGCCAATTCTCAGCTGACCTGCCAGTTGGGGGCAAAAAATAAGTATTTTCCTCTTAAAACAACTGAGTCTATGGTTAATTAGTTACCTAGCATTATTTGGCTAACTCATACAAAAAGGGAGTGTGGCAGAAGATGAGATCAGAGAGGAAATAGGTGAGGGAAGATTTTGTAGAGCCTGATAGAATATTGTAAGATTTTTCACTGAGTGAAATGAGTAGCCATTGCAGGGTTCTTAGCTGAGAAATGGCATGGTCTGACTTATATTTTTAAAGAATCCCTCTAGATGCCATAATGAGGAATGTCTGGGAGTGAAGATAGCAAGAGTAGGAGAAGGAGTACCAAGTAAGAGGTCAGTGTAAAAATTCATGGAATTACAGCCGAGATCAGCATGGTATTGGTAGTTGTCAGTACTGGGTATGTCTGAAAGTTGACACAACTAGATTTCTGGATAGATTGCAAATAGCGAAAGGAAAAGAAGAGCCAGACATAAAATTTTGGGGCAGAGAAACTAGAAGAATGGCCTGCTATCAATGGCAATGCTGTGCTGGATTGACAGTTCCCAACTATGCATCCCTCCATCCACTTCTAGTGGACTTCTCTACACAAAAGAGGAAAATCCAGAAACCACATTGCATAACTATCCATTGTATATGGTACCACATTAGAATTTTCCAATGAGAGGAATCTGCATGAGATTTGAAATGAGGAAGTAAGGAGAGACCGTTACTGTCAGTAGGCTGCAGAGGGTAGATGCATGGGCAGCTGCAAGGTTCACAGCAGCATCTCAGGCTTCTGAAAGAGGCTGCTTTGCTGCAGCTGAAGCAGCTGGTGGGAGTTTGCTAAAGAGCTTCAGAATTGCTGTAGTTCCCTGGGGAACTTTGGAGGCCCACCAACCTTCATCTTTCCTCAACCTACTGGCTTCAGTGTTCTTAGTCTTTACTCTTCCAACTGAGCCCGCTTGGTGAAGCACCAATTTATGTAGCAAATTCTTTTATTCCCATAATAATTAGAATGACTGATTCTTGACAAAACCTAGACTGAATCAAATGGGAAAGGACCCAGATGGAGTAGGTTTGGGGGAAGAAGATCAGGAATCAGTTTTGGATGTAAATTATGTAAGATGTCTTTTCATGGAGAAACCTAGTAGGATTGCATATTCAGCTTTAGGAGAGAGGTTTAGTCTGGAGATGTGAATAAGAGGTACAGGATGACATTTGAAATCATGCTGCTGTGTGGGATCACTAAAGAAATGGGTGTGTCTGGAGAAGAGATAAAACTCGTAGACACCCAACATCAGGAGACCAGGGAGAAAATGAGGAGCAAGATATAGAGATAAGAAAGGAGGGATCAATAGGGTAGAAGAAAGGACAGGAGTATATGTTCTGGAAGGATAGTTAAAGATTTTTGAGAAGGAGGGAGTGATCAGCTGTGTCAAATTCTGCTGACAGGTTGATGGAGATGAATTGAGAACCGAACATCGATTATATTTACCCAAAATATGGAAACTAGAGAAATGCAGAAAGCTGGGAGAGGAAAATCAAATGCTTTATCATAACCAAAAGCCAACATTAATTTACATTCGATCCTTTCCATCTTTTATTTTTTTTTAATGTAAAGTTTTACTTTCTATGTACCAGGAGTTCATAGTACATATACAATTCTCCATTATTATTTTCATTTACAATGAGATGTTTTCTATTTTATTGCAAATTTATGGTTAACATTATTTTTAATGATACATAATATTCTTCAAGTAGGTTTGCAAATGTTATTTAACTCTTTTTTCAATGTTGGGCATTTAAGTTGTTTATAATTTTCTGTTGTTATAAATAGCCCTGTGATGAAAATATCTGCCAAAAGTTTAATCAGCAGTTTTAGATGACTTCCTCAGAGTGGACTATTAAAAATTTTCAATACTACTTCAAAGAAATGAACATTTTAAAACTCTGTTTCAGGCTTTTGTAAATTAACTCATTAGTGCTACATTTCACAGGCTCCATTTTAGTTTCTCTGGATCTTAAGCAGATAGTTCTTAGTCTTTTAGCTCCAATATTCCAAAAATTTGCTCCTTAGTGAAGAGGAAGGCTACATGGGATATGTTGGTAATGTGGTCCCAGACACATATTTATTTATTATTTATGAAATTTATATGTGTGAAATTTGTTTCTTTAGTATATTTATTTATTTGCTTGTGAAAGTCAGAAAAATAGAGGAAATAAATGGAGCTCTGTGATAAGAAATAAAAGGATAGTCCTGCCAGGAATGACAGAGATTGACCTTCATTTTAAGTTCTAACTCCAGCATAGTAATTTTTCTGTCACCTCCAGAACTTCATGAAGCTGCTGGGCTCTGCCTCTGCACAAAGCTGTGCATGGAGAGCAGGGAAGGAACAGAGTCATTTATGAATCATTCCTAAAGATTCTGACCTTGATGAGATTCAGAGGACTGGAAAATTGGGAAACTCCCTGAGGTTTTACTCATCTCTGGTTTTCGCGTACTCTATATACTTTTCCTCTCTTGAACAGTATCTCAAATATCCCCCCGCCCTTGGCAAGTTTTCATCCACATAATTTGGATGGTATTGACTATATGCTCCACATCTAGGGTGGATTCATGATCCAGACCTAGGTAATCAGCTTATTCAATGGCCATAGTGACTGGTAACTAACTCTAAAGGTAACATAAACCTAGCATTGCCAGAGTCCCTTAGGAGAGATCCTGCCTGACATAAACATCTCAGGAAAAAAAAATGCAGTCATTCAATGGGGAGAGAACTAGCAAAGAAACAACAGATAGGGCTGGCAGGTGTGTGACAGAGGGCACACCTGAGGTGGACATGGCGTTTTAAGAGGACTAAAATCTAACAACTAATATGAAACTACATGGCCATTTAGACCTTTATGAGAAACACTGTCCTCCAAGGAGACTTGATACCCCTCGGTATTACAGAAATCATCACTCCAGTCTCACATGGGAGCAAAATCCTCATCATGGGACGTTGCTGTTTAGACAGTCCTACCTCCCTTAAGAAATAGGCACCTGGAGTCAAGCTATGATTCCCTTGACTTTAGAGAAACTATAATTCTCCCAATAACAGCAAATAATTATTTTTCCAAAAATAGAGATTTTTTATTGTTGACTGCTAGTCCAAGCCTGTAGGATCATAGGGCATGTTCGATTCTGAAAGGATTATAACAGAGTGAATTCAAATTTTGAAATGTGTTCAGCTCCAAGAAAAGCCTCCGTAGTTTCTAATCTTAATGATTTGTATGTCATTCTCCAAGTTGTCCAAGACTTCCACCTTGGCATAACACCCTTACTGTTCCTCCATTCCCATCAATCAGTCATATTCTATTTACTAACTACTTTAAAAATCCACCTTTATCGGAATCACTTGGTTCAAGTAGCATTCTCAATTATTATCTGAATCATCTGGAGAACTGTAAAAAGAATATTTATACAGTATTGATGCCCGGGTATCATCTCCAGAGATTCCAATGTAACTGATCTGGAAGAACAGGCATTTATAGTTCAAAATGCTCCCAGCTGCATGTAGTCTCAAACCGGGGATGAAGATCACCAGATGTGAGGTTAGCTTTAGAGCCTTATTATCCTTTCAGGACTATTAAACAAGTCTACTAAGTTGTCACCTTGCCGCCTCCACTCTAGTTCTTTTCCAGTTTTTCCTCCAGACCATTTCCATGGGAATATTTGTAGAAAACCAGTGTGATTCTGTAACTCCCATGATTGTGATTCTTTTGTGACTCCACTCCTAAGAATGGCTTGAAAGACAACCACATGTGCTCCTTCACTCCCGTTCCCTCAATACCATCTTCTATTCTTTTTTCCCTCCTAGGTTTTCCTATAACAGTACCAATGCAGCCTTTGGTATTCATAAAGGAAATACCCCAAGATAGTTGTCAAACTCTATTCTCTGAAATGTCATATAATTTCTTTCCATACAATGCAATAAATTGTAATTGAAAAAATTGTGACTTCCATGTTGATTCTATAAATGCAGTAGTAATATAATTTAGATAGCAATTACAGTATATTTTGTCATGAAAATAACCTCCACACAATATTGCATTCACATCTCCATAGTAACACCGATCAAGAGTGATGAATGATGTTAATTATTCCTATAGAGTCCACGTTTGTATAGAGGTGTGATTATGAAGACCTCTCTTCACAAAAGCCTATTATCTAAAATATGCCAAGAAAATGATTTCCTAAAATTTCCAACTTTTTATTTTGCAGTATGTGCTGTTTCAAAGCTTTGATGGTACTTTTGCTCTACACAGGTCTCTGTAAACATTATAAATTAACAACCACATTATTCAATTATCTTATCTTGAAATTAAGGAACAAATTTTGAATTGACTCAGTGAATCATGAAAACAATTTAATAAATCACCTTTATTTCTTTCTAAATGTTAAACTTGTTCCCATTTAAACTTTGAGACAAGTTAGTATTTTTGTCCCTTTTCATTTATCCAGAAGATGCTTTATCTGTCCAAGAACTATCAATTATTCTCTTTATAGCCACCACTTGCATTATCAATAAGCATCTTTGTATGGCTTCTTTTCACAAAATAACAATCTCATCATGTATGTGTATATGTGCACATATTGATAAGTACATGAAAGAAAATCTAAATCTAGTTGAGTGGTTATCTGTGCTCACAAAACCAGCCTCACTAAAATTAAAATTGCTAAAATGTCATGAATATCTGGTACAGCAAGCAACATAGTCCAAAAGCAACTCAGGGGATTCTTGCTGATTGACCTGGATGATGATTAAAGGTGACAATGGGTTTTCCTTCTGTCAGGAAGAGGCTGCACCTGCACTCAACTGCCCCTGGTCTCAGGCTGGGAGCTGGTTTTCCTGACCACTGTGTAAACCACTGAATCTAAACACACTGCCTGGTGCCCCAGTGGTTCATTTCCTGTTACCACCACTACTTCCCCCCAACTTGTTCTATCTCTGAGATATAACTAAGAAAGAAAAACAACTGCTTAATAAGTAAGAAAGGGGTCTGGGGACCTCTCCTGGAACACTCATGGCCTCTCCAGCCTTCCCAGAGTGAGAGATCAGAGGAATATGCTCTTGGTTTTCTTGCTGACCCTTTCTTTGTCTCATCAAAAACCATATCTTGAATTCATAACCAGTGAGGTGAACTTTAAGTCAAGTTTTGTTACGTGACATATTTTTAGTATTAGTTGTGGATTCTGGACATGGCGAATTCCAAGCATCTCTTGTTTTTACTAAGACACTACACTGCCCATGCTGCTTTGTGTTCCTTTTCCTTTGCACACCGTGTTCATCTGCCTATACTTCCTTCATTGGTCACTTGGAAAATCTCTATTTGTCCTTCAAGATCTCTCTGTGCACCATTAATCCTCATTTACCAGCCCTGGTCCAAAGCAGAGAAAAATCCTGCCCACATCTGTGCGACTGAAAGCTGCAACACCCTAGGTAGTTTTCAGTGCTGGGACATTATTTTCCAGGATAGACATACTCTGGGAGCTGAAGGTTTACCATACTATTTATTTTTTATGTAGAATTACATTTTTATCACATGACAACAATTGTGTGTGATTAGGAAGTTCCAAAAAACAAAATATAATCCAGGGATAAATACTTTCAAAGAATTTTGTTGATACCACTTCACATTATACTGAATACAAATGGCCTAATGTACTACCAGTGTCCTGAAAACTACTTTCTTTTTTTATTGAAAAATATGGCAGCTCATTGTTATTCATATTTGCATTTATTTGGTTTGTGGCAAAATTGAACACTGAAAGTAGGTTTATTAGTGAATTGCATTTCCTTTTGGCTCTTACCTATTCATATATTCTTCTATTAAGTATTTATTTTCTATTTATTGATGTGTAGAAAGTCCTTAATTGGTGAGCATGGTAACTCTTTATTAACTATGTAAATACTATTTATATTATAAATATTTTGTTTATAATCCTATTTTTATTTAAAACATTTTAACTTTAAGTTTCATAATTTAAAAAATTTTAGTTTGATCTATGAGTCTTTCTTAATGATTTCTACCTTGGTGTCACACTTAGAAAAATCTTTTCCTACTCTAATTAATTAAACATACTTTTCCTGAAAATAATCGTATGGTTGTACTGGGATCTTTGACCTATTTTTGTATATTTCCTTTCTCAATCTCTTCCTGTCTTTCTTCATTCAGCATGTTTATTAGGATCCCATTCTCTTCAGGCATTCAATTTTTTTGGCACTGGGGAAATTAAATAAAGATGGCTTCATAGAGTTAGCATTCTAATGAGAAAAGCAGAGAATAAACACAAAACCAAACAAATATGGATTATAATGTCACAGAGCGATAGGTGCTATTTCCAAATATAAAGTGGGGTGAGAAGCTAGAGAACAGGGGTAAGGATGTACCATACAGATAAGCCAAAGATGGCCTCTGTGTATGGCTCCTAGGTTATTTCCTCTTCGTGGTAGACTGAGACCTGTTAGTTCAAAAGTCCGGTAGCACCATCTTTAAAATTTTGTACATCCAATTGTTTTAGTCATAACCCAAAAAAGTTTTCTTTTTAACCATTTAGAGTCTCACTACTTTGCATACTCTGAGAAATTGTGCCCAACAGCTGGAAGGCATTGATAAAATAAGCTCCAGGGCTATCAAGTCTTCAAGCTGCTGATACTCTTTGGAGGAATAGTGAACAGAGACCAGGAATAGGCTTTAGGGAAAGATTGTTCAGGTCAGAGGGAACAGGTCCAGAGGTCTTTAGTGAACATAGGGTTAAGCATGTTCAGAAAAGTGGGAATGCCAGTCTGTTGCAGCATAGGGACAGCAACTATTTATTCAACAGCCTTTTGACCCTACTCATTTCAAATACATTTTCTTATATTCCAAATTCTTGTGTATATTTGATTTGTTTCTGGCCTTTAATTCTGGTCTTTTACCAGAAACATTGAATAGATTTACAATATTAAAGTTTTAAAATGTCACTCAGTAAACTTGCAATTTTCTTCATATGTAACCACAATCACTTCAAAATTTATTCATATGCATTCTACATTGACTGCTACTGAAAGTCAATCTTTTGTTTTTTATTATGTTTTTGAATTGGTTATAACTACTATATAGAATAGCTAATTGCTTTTTCTATTTGTTCATTTTATAATCAGTTTCTTTAATTGAATTTCTTTTTAGGCTCAGTGGTTTCTCAAAAACAATCTTCCATTTTCATCTTACATAGTCACATGATTTGCAAACTGATAATTTCACTCATTTTTTCATTTATGTCTTTTATGTTGTATTCTTACTGAATTGCATTAGCTAAATTCCTCAGATTCTTTCTGAATACAGACTCTTTGTATGTGTTAATCGATCTTTCTGTTTTTCCCATCTTTCTAGAGGGTAGTCAATTCTTCATGATCTTGCAAAATTCAGAAATACAACTCCTCTCTGGGACTAAGCATACTTTGAATTTTCATTTACAAGGAGATGGGAATTTCAGGACACAAAGAGGCAAACAGACCAACCAAAGGCTTTCCCTTATCTTTATTCTTTCTAAAGTATAAGACCAAACAGTCTCCAGATATCGCCATGCTCTGCAACAACCCTGGGTCAAGCTGGGATTCTCAGAAAGCCTGTACAGGCCTGGGTCTTGTGTTGGTAAAGCTCCCTGAGGGCGCATCAGAAGGGGTTTTATTCTGAGCCAGGAAATGATTAGTGGTTCTAGCAAAGGGTAGGTGAGCGGGTTTGAACTCCATTACTAGTGTCCTAAGGTCAGCAACTGTGGGCACACTGTAAATTCTAACTTCTGTTATTTTCTTAGGAGTTTGCCAAACATGTTTCTCTCTATAAAACATGCAAAAATGCTTTCTAAACAAAAGGAATTGTAATGAGAAATCATAGACATTTAAATTTTCTCAGTTTCTATTTTCAGCTTATCTGGTGAGAAGCACACAGAGACTGAGGGTAGGCCTTACAGTCTTCTGGCCCATCAGACACTTCTGAAAAGAAAGCCAGTGTATGAAGTTGTCCAGGGTCTCAAGCCCAGCAGAGGGGTTTTTCCTGAGGGTCTTTTGTAATATCAGACTTGTAGCTGAGATAGATGGTTCCTGAAAAACCTTAACTGAGCAGAAAAGAGAAGAGGAGGAATTATTTTCTAGTCCCATTTGGCCAAACCAAAGTCCAGTTGTATTTAGGGACTAAGACTTCTACCTGGAGCTTTTGAGGTTTGTCAAGGCTGAGATCTAATTATAACAACAACAGCAACAACAATAATAATAAAAAAATAAAAACCCTGCCATAGCTCTCTGGATAGCATCACTGCTCAGGTTAGGAACTGACTCTGCTGTGTGTACCCAAGTCCCACTCCCCCGGCCCAGCCTGCTTCATCCATTGGGGGACACACTGCTCTTCTAGGACAGTCTGGTGTATTTATTTCCTCCATACCTGACACCAGGAACATCTTTTACTGGCAGCCCTTGGTTTTCTTGCTTGTAAACTCAGTCTTGATAATTGTCCCTTCCACTTAAAACAAAGTGTTTTTTTTTTGGTTTTTTGTTTTTTCCTCCACAGGGTGGTTTTTAATGTTGCTTGCTCTGAAATCTGGCAAGAAAGCCTTGAAGTTTGTTTTTGTTGTTGTTGTTGTTTTGTTTTTTATTTGCTATATAGATAGGATTGTACTCTTTCCTATCATCTGGGTGTGCTTTTTATCTTTTCCCTATTTTTAGGTTACAGTATTTCAATAAGAATGCTTTGGGGATGCCAATTGAACTCACAAAGCCTTAAGTAGCTAAATTGAAGTGTAATGGACAGTCCCAATCCAGGCATCTACAAACAACTCTCAGTATGAGACTTTTATGAGTAAAATTTATTTGCAAGATTGAGCCCATACCCAAATCAGAACTATATGCCAGTTACTTACGTCAACTATTCAGTCATCCACTCAGTCATGGGCTTATTCTTTTGCTCATTGAATCACTCACGAGTATTATTGAGTATCTTGCCAACACTGAATGACACAGTGAAGAAGATACTGTGGGTAGTTACACAAACACACAGAGGCCAAAATGGCATAGAGCAGTGCACATGCACTGTACTCGGGTCCAGTGTCCTGACTTATTTATTGAACTAGGGTTATGCAAAATGTGGTACAAAAAAACTACACTTAGATTTCATCTCACTCTAGTTAGAATGGCAATTATCAAGAATACAAGTACAATAAATGTTGGTGAGGATGTGGGAGAAAAAGTTCACTTACACATTGCTGGTGGGATTGCAAAATGGCACAACTACTCTGGAAAGCAGCTGTGGAACCAACCTAGGTGCCCTTCAACAGATGAATGGAAAAGAAAATGTGGTGAATATACATAATGGAATATTACTCAGCCATAAAAAAGAACAAAACCATGGTATTTGCTGGTAAATGGATGGAACTGTAGAATATTATCCTAAGTGAAATAAGCCAGTCCCCAAAAACCAAAGGTCAAATATTCTCTGATATGCAGATGCTAACCCATAACAAAGGAAGTTAAGGAAGGGAAACAGAAGTTCATTGGATTAGACAAAGTGGAATGGAGGAAAAGGAAGGGGCTGGAAATAGAAAGTCAGTAGAATGAATTGGACATAACTTTCCTGTTCTCACATTTGAATACACGACCAGTGTAACTCCACATGTTCAACCACAAGAATGGGATCAAAATTGTATTGGGTTGTAGTCCATGTATGTATAATATGTCAAAGTACACCCTACTGTCATGTATATCTAAAAGCAAAACCCATTGAGGGAAACTAGGCAAAAGGCACAGAGGTCCTCCCTATTGTTTTTGCAACTTTATTTGATTTTATTGTTATTTCAAAATAAATTTTAAGAAAAATGAATAAAATAAACATGGGTCTTGCCTTTCTAAAGATCACTGTTCATACAAGAATTGTAAAAGACTGTATGTGTGTTTGAAATCAGCCACTATTTCCTTTTATCCCTAGCTTTATTAACATATAATCATCTCATGTGCTTTCTTTTTAAAAAGGATACATCTTATCTTTTAGAGCAGTTTTAGGATTATAGCAAAATTGAGTAAGAAGCATGAAGAGTCCCTATATACCTTCTGCCCCACACACGCACAGCCTCCTGGTTTGTCCATGTCCCACACACAGTGGTACTTGTGCTGCAAATGATGAATCCACATTGACACATCATTATCCAAGTGTGTGGTTTTCATTAAGGTTTGCTCTTAGTGTCGTAAAATTTTGATGAATGTCTGTTGACATAATTCCACCATTGTGGTATCATATAGAATAGTTCACTAACCTAAAAATCTCCCGTGCTATGCCTATTTATCTCTCCCTCCCTCCTAAGCCCTGCTCTTCTCATTGTCTCCATAGATTTGCCTTTACTAGAATGGCATATAGTTGGAATCATAAAAGATGCAGCTTTTCACATTGGCTTCTTTCACTTAGTGATATGCATTGAAGTTTCCTCTGTGTATTTTTATGGATTGATAGCTCATTTCCTTTTAGTATCAAATAGTATTCCATTCTCTATATGTACCATAGTTTATTTCTCCATTAACCTACTGAAGGACATCTTGGTTGCTTCCATCCCTTATGGCTATTATGAATAAAACTGCTATAAGTATCTGTGTTCACATTTTTTATGTAAAGACAAGTTTTCAATTCAACTGGATAAATACCAGTAAGGGTGATTTCTGGACCATATGGTAAGAGTATGTTTAGTTTTGTAAGAAACTGCCAAACTGTCTTCTCAAGTGACTGTCCCATTTTGCATTCTCACCAGCAAGTGAGTAAGAAAATCTGTTGCTCTGCATCCTCACCAGCCTTTGGTGCTGTGAGTGCTCTGGATTTTGGCCATTCTAAGAGGTGTGTAGGGATATCACATTGCTGGTTTAATTTACATTTCTTCGATGACATAGAATGTGGAGAATCGTTTCATAATTTCGTTTGCTTTCTTCATTGGTGAGGTGTATGAATCTTTGCCCATTTTTAAATCAGGTTATTTCTTATTGTTGAATTTTAAGAGTTATGTCTATATCTTAGGTAATAGTCTTTTATCAGGTATGTGCTTTCACATTTATTTTCTCCCAGTTGAGCTTGTCTTTTTTTTATTTAAAATTTTTATTGGTTCTCTTCAGTTATACATGACAGTAGAATCCATTTTGACATAAATATACAAGCATGGAATGTATCTTTGTCTAATTTAGACCCCAGTACCTCTCCTTCCTTTTCCCTTTCCCCACCTCCTGCTCCCTTCCCTCTGTTTATCTTTCTGCCATTTACCTATAGTTTTTTTTAAAAAATTAATTTCTTGTGAGATTCACTGTAGTATATTCATAAATGTCTATAGGAAAGTTAGGTCAGATTCATTCCACTGTCTTTCCTTTTCCCATCTGCCCTCCCTTCCCTTCATTCCCCTTTGTCTAACCCATTGAACTTCTATCCCCCCATCCATTGTGGGTTAGCTTCCACATAGTAGAGAAAACATTTGATTTTGGGGGATTGGCTTATTTCACTTACCATGATAGTCTCTGGATCCATCCATTTACCAGAAAATGTCACAAAGTCATTCTTTTTGATTTTGACTAACAGTTGGTATGGAACAGAAAACCATCTTTCCACTCAGGTTTACCCACATTCTGGAGAACCTGCCATGCACTTGACTACATTGGTTGTGGTCAGGAGCACAGGCTCTGGAATCTGTTGGCCTGGGTATAAGATATACAGACTATGAGATATACAGTGTGAGTAAATTATTTAATCTCTCTGTCCTTCAGTGAGGATAAAACCAACACTTATCACCTACAGTGATTGTCAGGATAAAATGATCTAATCCCAGTAGAGAGTTTGGTGTAGTTGATGAGACATAGAATATTCTCCATAAGTGTTACAGTTGTCATAACATGCATTGTGATGTTCTTCTTTGCCTGAAGTGTCTTAATTACTAAATTGTAGTCTTATGAGTATTCCCTCTTCTTGGAGCATGGTGATGTCAAGAATGGCATGGAAGTTGTAGCTGTAGGCACCTGTGGCTCTGAGAGCCCTGGTATTTAGTGTGTGCTGGGAAGGGTATTAGAAGGATCTACCATTTTTTTGTTCCTTTTCCAAGTAGAAATAGAAATGGATCATCCACTTGAGGAGCTGGGTAACGCTTGCTGTCTACTACCATTAGACATTTCCTTCATCTAATCTCACAAGAAGCAGATGTGTGGGATTTCTGCTTGATTGCTTCTGTTAGAAAATGAGTGCTTGCATGCATACCAAGGCATACCTGTTTTGTATGTTTCATGTAATGTGATTATAATAATAATCACTCCTCTTTTTGCTTGTCTACTATAATTCAGACACTGAGCTGAGCTTTTCCATATAGACATTACAGGACTTGATTTTTATATATTATTGCCTCCATTAAAAAAAATAAAACAGAGAAATTGAGGCTTATACAGTTAGATAACTTTCCAACTTCAACCACCTGGTTAGGCACAGAGGTGAGGTTTGACCCCAGGCTCCATGACTCCATGGTCCTAAATATGGGCATCCCACCACATTCTCAACTCCAGAGATTCTCAAACATTGTTCTTAAAACTACCTGAGAAAAAGTAACTTTGAGGGGTTAGTGGTTAAAAATAGTCCAACTTCCTGAGTTCCAACCCAGGCCCCTCAAATCCCACTGTCTACTTTCTCTCCCTTTCTGGAACTTTATCCTTACAAACATTTCATACTTTATCAGAAGAAAGAAATCTCCCAGATCCTGGGAGGAGAGAACAGATGTCAGGAAGTGAAGTTGTGTGGGCCTATGGGTAGAACTGAATGAGCTCATAACCAACTCTGAACAAAGGCTGCCAACTCTAGAGGAAAACTTACATAACGTGCATTCCTCTCTAGAGTTTTCAGGTTTATATTCTGAATTTCTGTCTGTGGCAAGATGGCCATAGCATCTAGAAGTTGCCCTTTATGGTAGCTACGCCATTTTCAAGATGTAGTTATAGAGGTGATAAAATAATAAGTCAACATTATTTATACTTTGGGAGAAATCTGCCAGCAATTCAGATTTGGTGATTTTGAGAGCAAAGGTCAAAGTGAAGCCACAAAGGAGGACACCCTTTCTTGATAGCAATATGATTTTAAAAATAGAAGTCTAAAGCCTCAGTGTGAATGGTAGATCAATTTCATTTCAATCGAATACTTCTTTCTGACACCTGTAGAAATTAATTTACCTGCTTCATGTGGTTGTTATAAGAGATGTTCATAACGGGGCCTGGTAACCAGTGGCAAACTTTCACATTATTTTATTATGATTATTTCCATTTTTATTGTTATAAATTATGACTGGTAAAAATGCTGAATAGATTGTGTGAAAAGAAATCTTCTGATAAAATATTTGTATTATGATTTGAAACAGAAATCCTAATGACCTATTCCTACTTTAAATATCTGCTAAAAACATAATTACAGATATTATTTATTTATCTATCTGTTTATTTATTTATTCATTTATTTTTCTATTTTGGAGATTTCTATTTTATCCTGCATATAAATGGATGGTTTGTTCAAATCCTTAGGTGCCGAGGGTCTTCAGGGAGAACCTGTCAGTATAACAACTTTATGTTCTGGCCGGAGGCTCCAATCTGCTGGATGGCATATTGGAGCAGGTCCTTAGGGAGAGGACAACTAAGTCCCAAAGAAAGTCATAGTGATTATGACTAGGCAATGGGATGCTACTCTGTTATTGTAAGTCACTGGGGTCAAATGAAATTTTCCTAGAAATTGCAACTGCACTATGCGTGACTGATGCCTGATTCCTGTCCATTTAGGAGTAAATGAGGCGCTCAGTAGAGGGTAGCTCCTTTCTGCAAAGCGCTCTTGTCTTGGGCAGCACTGTCTGGGGATTGCTATCTAGGCTCTGATTGAATGTGCTCCCAGGTTCCAGAAGGAACAGTGCTTTCCTCTCCCTTTAAAAATGTTAATTTAAATTTGGTGAGAATGTTTGTTGTTTGGCTGGGAAAGACAACAGTGAGACAAATTAAACAGTGGGACATACACTTTTGGTGGAACAGGCCTTCCTGTCTTCTGTGTCCAGTGATTCTTTATCTTTTGAAACTTAGAGGAGGCATGATTTCTTCCAAGTCTTGCCAACTCCCCCCAGACGGACCTCCTAGCAGCCAAGGTACTTTCATCTGCATTGATGCAGGCTGGCGCACTGCATGGTAATCATCTGCAGCCTGGCTTCTGTGCCTACCAATCTCCAACCCCATCAGTGCCCCCTCTTTAGAATTGCTGGACTCTGCCCACTTCTGCCTATTCCCTCTGCCATTGTTTGTCTTCCCTCCATAATCATCTCCCTCTTGAGTTCTATCAATTACCTCACAGTGGCCTCAACAATCCTGTCTCTACCCTTGAAAATCTAAATATATCATATTCTTTTAAAAATCTTTTACATGTAACTTTCAGGAAAAATAGAAAATCCAAAATAAGCCTGAGACAAACCAGCATAAAACAGAGTAAGAAACCTGCAAAATCTTTTCATTCAGTTATAACAATATCTAACATTTAACTGCGGAGTTCTAGCCTTTATTTTCTGCTTATGTACACATATACATATTTTTCCAAAGTAGAATTATGTACTGGGTTTTAGCTTGCTCTTTTTATGTGACATACCACAGCTTGTTACGCTGAACTTGAATTTTATCTACATTGCTCTATATTGTTTCACTATGGATAAATTTTTTTAAATTTAAGCAACCTATATTGTTTTATTCTAATTTTAGCTTTTTTTTTTTCATTTTGTAACTAATGTTACAAATTGCATCCTTGTTTAGGAATCTTTATAGTATCCTTAAAAATTCCTTGGGAAACTCAAACTAATAGAATTGATAAATGGAGGGTATAGTACATTAATATATGTTCTTTTTCTAGTATCATTTTTGATACATATTTTCAGCACATAACTACATGTAACAATTTTTATACTTATCTGCATTTCAATAGTTTCAACAAATCTATACCATGACTTCTTTGATCTTAGGCCTTTAATTCTGCTCCCCCTCTTCATTGGTTGTGGGATAACTTTAGATTTTTTTAAGCATTCAGTATTAATGCCATGGATTTTAAACCTTAGTATATATGCACATGTCATCTGTTTGCCTTCATGCTCAAAGGTAACAGGAAATCCCTAAGCCACACACTATACTTTTTAAAATGATAGTTACCTTTCTACGATGCACTATACTTGGTTTTTCAAAGAAATTTAAAATCACTGTAGGTATGATAAGTAAACAATTTTATTCTACCTAAAACTTGGGGTCTTTTTCTTTAACCTTGATAATTGCAGTGCCTGGAGTACATTTGGAATGAAATGAGTAAAAATGCCTGGGCAAGCCATGAAGGTGGATGTAGTGGGTGAGATCATGCCATCACTGTGCTTAGAACTGGTGAGCCCTTGGACCTGCTTCCCCAAGCCTCTTCCCACTTCTATTGAGTTCAGGAAGAGTTTCTTCATTTGCAGGTTTGATTCTGTGTCTCTTTCATGGAATCTTGTTTCTCTTCCAGGAGCATTCTTTCTCTCTTCCTTCCCTTCCTGTCTCCTCTGACAAGGTTTTCATTTCCTTATTCTTTTACCTAGCGTTCTGCAAGGTGTCTCAAACCAGTCTATGCAGTGGTCGATTGCATTTTCTGCCTCTCTGATCGCTGCTGCCTCAAATGTGGTTGTAGCAGGTCTTCTCCTGCCTCATCCTTGTCTTTCGTATCTTTACCCTTTACCCTTCCTGCTCTTTTGCTGATGACGCCCTTTCTATTTATGTCTTTTTCCATCTTCAGATCACATTTCCTTGAGATATCTTTTTCTAGCATACATCTTTTTTGGCGATTTCCTTTTCTTCTGAGGCTTCCAGATGTTTCCATTTTCTTGGTATAAAGTTCACTTTTACAGTTACGAGTTATTTATGGCTTCTTTAATTTTTTTTTCTCAAAAAATAACCAGAATTTTTTTTCAGATTTGTTGATTAGAAGCAGATATGGCAAATGAATTCCTCTCGTTCCCACTCTGTTCACTGTGTACTGAACAAATCATTTCCTTTCCTGTCATGCATCTGGAGGCAGGTCAGCGTGCATGGCACCAGGCCAATTCCATGTCTCTGAAGGGTCTTTATCCAAGGGAAGTTTTTCTCTCCTTCAATTGCCTGATTTATTAGTACACTGAATTATTGTAGTTAGGTATACACACATACATGCATACCACACATGACTTCCAACATAGCACTAATACCAGAGAATTTGATATATTTATCTCTTTATTTGTGGGGATGAACATCATTTTGTATGCTGAATCTACCCTTACACTCTGTCCATTCTCCCTCCTGGGACTTGTATTCCTTTCTAGAAAGTAGAGTATGGTCTAGAGGCTATGCACTGCTTCCTGATAGCATCTGAGGCTTAGCATCCTCTGTTCAGGTGGGTCAGATCCCAGTACAAAGGGCTTGTCCCTCTGCCTTGCCTTTGTCTGGTGCCTGTTTTGTGAATCTAATTTAGGCGTGGCACAGAGGGCTCCTTGGCATGGTGTTTCTTAATGCAGCTCCATCTGCTTTATAATTAGTGCCAATTCCTCTCTGATTCTGACATTAGATTGTCTATCACTGGTGGTATTCCATAGTAATGAGAGTTTTCATTTTTTTTCTCCCACATTTTTGAAGTGAGAAAATGGGACAGGTTGCATTGCGGGCTGTTAGCCAGGCATGATCTTGAACTGGAAGTCCATCTACATTTTTTGCATAAGAGAATGGAAACAATCTGCCTGCGATTTAGGGACAGACTCTGGCAGCTGTATGAGAATACAATTTGAATACTCATTAAAGGGAGCAGGTTGGAAATATATATTTATTTAGTAAGCTGTGGCTATATGAAAAATCACTTTTAAAAATATACCATGATATTTCTGAAACTCCTTTACAGTGCCTAGAGATAGAACGTCATTATTATCCAGGGACAACATGTTATGGCTTTTTTTTTTCTTGGAAAGATCTTTTCTAGGTCATCTGCTTCACCAGTGCTCTGAACGTTCAGCATGCTAAACCTCTGCCTCCATTCTCCTAAGTAAGTCATGAGAGAGAAAAATTCTTGGCAACAATTTATGCCAGATATTAGCATCCAAATGAAAAGAGAGGAAGAAGCATCCTACTCCTCCATCCCTTTTGAGGTATAGCATATGTATATACAACCACAGGTATGTACCCTGGGACATGGACCCTCACTCAGGGCCTTGTGGCAATTAGCCAGATAATAATTCTATTTTCTACTTTTTAAAAACCTCCCACATGTATTTATTAGGTATTGAGTGTTCTTACACTCTTAGCATAGTGTCTTAATCCACATTGTGTTACTATAACAAAATATCAGGGGCTGGGTAGTTTGTATAGAAAAGAGGTTGGCTTTTGGCTCCCAGTGCTAGAAGCAGGATCTTGTGACCACATCTGGTTACAGTGTCACAAGATGGCAGGGACATGTGCAAAAGCAGTAAATGGTGCATGGAGAACAGGTCATGTGATAAGAGAGGAAGCAAGAGTCAAGGGAAGGGCCAGACTTGCTCTTTAACAACCTGCTCTTATGGAAATTAATCCACTGAAGTGAGACCTAGCCCACTTAGAGTGGCCAGGATTATTCCCTTCATGAGGGTGGTCATAACACAATCACCTACCATCTCTTAAAGGTTCCATCACCTCTCAGTACCATTCCTATGGGGACCATGATATCATCACATGAACCTTAGGGGGCATATCATATCCAAGTCATAGCACATAATTACCACAGTCTGTGGACTCTGGACAAACTTCCAGAACTAACTTCATCCTCCACCTCTCTCTTTTTCCCCTATGGATTGTGGACACTTCACCAAGCCATTAGGGCTGGAAAATGCATGGACTTCAAGGTCACACAAACCTGCATTTACATTAGCACTCTGTTACTTTGTGTCTACTGAGTACTTTGCTGAGTACTTGATTTCCCATTTGTAAAAGAAGGTAATGATATCTCCTGAGTTTTGCATGCTGTGACATAAGTAAGACCATATCTATAAAGTACTTGGACCTTATCTCTATTTTATGAATAAGGAAATCCCAGAAGAATGCCATGATTTTCCCCACATCTGTGCACCTCTAAGGTGACAATACCAGGTGCTTTTCAGTCTGTATTCCTCAGGCCACAACTGTCTCTTGTGCAATCACAAATACAGAGATTCAACAGATTCCTGCAACTATTCTATCTTATGCTAATCAGACTCCAAGATACCCCAATCTTAAATCCAGGCATGTCCTTACTCATGGAGAAGCCACTTATGACTATCCCTTCTGACCCTAGAGACTTGCATGTGGTGCTCAGCAGCCAAGGAATGGATGGTTTCAGAGCAGCAAAATCACTGAAAACCATTTAATTACACAGAAGTCTTCAGGGGGGGACAGGGTCTCCTGGGGACCCTGAGATCCATCCAGAGGCTCTGCAAAGTCAAAACTATTGTCACAACAATCCTAAGCTGTTATTTTCCTTTTTTTATTTTTTATTTTTTTTACTTTATTTTTTTTCCCAAAAGTTGCATTTTAATACATGTTATCGAACATTACAGAAAAAAACAAATTTTTGGAAGCTGTACACACTATTCACTGAAAACATTTGTTGAGGCAAATAGAAAAAAAATTGTTACAATCATAATTTTTCTAACTTTGCACAAAATTATAAGCAGATTAGTATAGTAAAGATGATTGATAAAAAAAATATATATATATATATATACTGTTCATTGAAAGTGCATATAAAGATGTTTAATATGAAGAATGTAATCTGCTTATAATTTTGTTATTTTCCTTTTTAACTCTCATTCTTCCTCACGTGTACAGTGGAGTTTTCCACATCAAATGGCAAGTAATATTACAACTGACAGATATAGAAACACACACTGAAGTAAGTGGTTGGTCAAATTAAGGCACTTTAATTTTTAATGTAGTTATTTTTCATAAGGTAGGTTGTGTATGTTAACATTTTATTATTATTTAAAATGAATTTATAAATAAACATTTTTAATTTCTCAATTTTAATTTCTAAAATGGTAAATATCTGTAGACATCAGCTAACCTGCCTAATTCAAAGCTCTTCTGGGTCCTCAATATTATTTTTTAGTGTGTAAACTAAAAAACTTAAACTATTGCTCTGCAATATGTTGCCAGGATAAGATCTTCCACTAGATTTTATTGTCTTTTGTGTTTATTCCTGTGCTTACACTCCCCACAGGGCCACGGTGGGTGGCATTTTTATTGGGTCAGGGGATCCTGGGTGTTTTTAATGAATGGGAAGGCAGGTATCTGACAGTTTTGATGGGGCTCAAAATTTCCTGTGCAGAGCAGAATGAGTCCTAATGAAAATGACTTTAGTGCCAGAGCTCCTGCCTGCTGCATGTGCTCACTGATTGCTTCCTGTATGTGGGTGACCTGCAACAGCTCACAGAACACCACTATACCCACTGTAGGCTAGAAGCTCAGCTCTTCTCTGTGAGATTCCCAGGACCCTACTGAGTCTTTAGGGTTTTTTGTTTTGTTTTGTTTCTCTCATTTGGGGCAATGTCTGGGTGGGAGCAAGAGTAAGTGGAACTCTATATAATGTAAGTGACTTGTCTCCGGGGCCCTCAAGACCCTCATTTGGGTTCTTTCACTTCTCAGATGCCTTTTTTTTGTTACTGGAGATTGAGCTCAGGGGCACTTGACCACTGAGCCACATCCCCAGCCCTATTTTGTGTTTTATGTAGAGACAGGGTCTCACTGAGTTGCTTAGTGCCTTGCCATTGCTGAGGCTGGCTTTGAACTCGTGATTCTCCTGTCTCAGGCTCCCTAGGTGCTGGGATTACAGGCTTGTGCCACTGCGCCTGGCTCAGATGCCTCTTAAATGCCCAAGTCCTTCATCTTTTCTTATATTTACCTCTCACCTAACCTGCTCTAAGGAAAGGAGTCTGAGAAATTATACTGAGGTATTGATGATGGATAAGACTTGCTGTATTTCCTCTCCCTGAGAGTTTTGTATTCTAGCCAAATGAATGTGTCCTGTCTGCTAGAATTTTAGACATTAGGAAACCAATGGGAGATAAAGCGTCCTGGAAAGTGAGAACTTTCTGGTCATTAAAGCATACCAGGGGGGGGGGTCATCTGGCTTCCTTACCCCTAGGAGAAGCCTTGCTAACAGAGGAGCAGTTGGGATCTTAGGTAATATGTTCCCAATGCCCCTGTTGGTGCAAAGCAGACTAGAGTGGTGGCAGGTCAGAGACCCAGGACATTCGGAGACCGAGAATAGAAATAAGGTCCTTATTCTATGGATGCTTCCATTTCAGAGTGGAGACCCCAGAGATTGCATAGCAGGTGTTGAAAGGGGAGAGGTGGCCTGTCTTAGGCCTACAGAGAGAGAAGAGGCAAAAACAGAGGTGAGAATTCCTGGCCAGTACTTGAAAGTATCCTGGACATAGTTCTAAGTACTTTTCTTCATGATCCAGTATAGTTCTTACATTAACTCATAAAAAAGGAAATGCTTTTTCTTTCTTTGTGCTACTAGGGATGGAGCTGAGGGCCTCATGCATGCTAGGCAAGTACTCTGCCACTGAGCTGCATCCGCAGCCCAGGAACTGCTTTTACCTCCATTTAGCAGATGAGATAGTTGAAGCAGAAATAAGCAATTAAATTGTAAGATCTCTTAATAGAAACCAGGAGGGACAGGAATAGTGCCCCAAAACACTGCTTCTGGAATCTGATCCTATTATGTATATTTTCTTGTCTTTCTTAAATAAGAGTTGACTCAGGGAGATAGTAGTTTCCTGAAGACACTGTTTTCTCCATGGCACCAGGTACAGAGCCCAGAGGGGTATGCTGTTTGTGGTCATTTTTCGTAGGATTGTCATGATGAATGTACCCATGTAGGCAGAAGCAGCAGGACCTTTGTTAAAGATCCTCATTGTCCAAGAAGCAAGACTCTCCAATGAGAATTTATAGCACACTTTTCATCTCAAGTGTGTTTTGTACTGAGTGGGAACTGAGGTGTAGACAGCCCATTTGTAGATGAAGTTCTACTCAGCTCAATCCCAAGCATAATTTGTACCATATCCTGGAAGTCCCCACTCTGGATGCTACCCACTCATCATACCTCCAAAGATTTCTCTGCTTTCATCTTTGGATTTAACCAACATAATTTCCCTCATTTTGATACTGGCTTCCCTCAACTTTCTTCTCATAGTAGTACATTCCAGAATGATTCCTGCTAATATCCCTTCAAGGTAATCATAGAGCTTTCCCATTGAGGTGCTAACTCCTATGGACATCCTCTCATGTGGTGGCCCATAGGTGTCCCTGGCTACAAATATAAACCCACCCCCTCATTGGAATGATGAAATAGGTGAAGTTTATGGTATCTGTAGTAGCAAATAAGCTACAAATGCAGTGCCTCCGTGATCCAGGCTGCCTTGATATAAAGACCTTGCTGTCTCCACAGATGGGCTCTATTCTCATTACTGTAAGCAGAGAGACAGGTTTTTCATGGACTCACACATTTCATTGGCCTGAACACATCACATGACCTCATCCAGAAAGGAAAACTGGGAAACGGAATATTGTGAACATTTGGCATTACTTCTGCCAAGTTTAAGATATGATTAGAGGCTGTGTTGTCTGTTATGTTTGAATGTTTTCATGCTTGGGCTATTTTATAATCCATTTAGACCTGATGGGCTGCCCAAAAGATTTCTTGGGGAGAAGAACTTTCTGGAAGCACATTTCTATCTGCCTATTTCAAGAGCAATGCTGGTAGAGATAGCATTGCCTTTGTATGCTTGAGAATCCTGATCTTACTAAACTAGGTGTTCTTCTTTTGCTACCTTTCAAGTAGACCAAATTATGAATCCATCATCTCTGCTCTATTCTGAAGTGCCAGACAGATAGAGAAGGACCTGCCACGATGCAGAATGCTTGCTCTGACAGCCAGGCTCCTTTACACTCTTTCTCACATCAGGTGTCCTCAATTCATCTTTCTCTGGGAAGAGGGAGCACAATGGCACTTGTCATTTGTATTAATTTGAACACACATCTTCTCTGTGAATTGAAACAGCCTGGGGAGGTGCTTCTTTTCAGAGATTGCTGCTGCTGGGATAAGATGGGAGGTTTGTGATCCTCGTTCGTTTCTTAAAGTTGTACAAGTGGTCTTATGTCTTTCCAAATAATAGCAAATCATTCACTTGGCTCTTGGTCTCCTTTGCCCTCCTTAATGCATAGTTAAAATTTGGGGGCAGCCATCTACTCAGCCCTGACTCTGATTGTGTTTTCCTCCTGAGGCTGGTCAGGATCCATGGAGATGGGTAACCCTGTAAATCCTATCTGGTGAGCCTTATGGTAGACTCTGCATGGGGCTCACAGCCCAGCTCTGATAGAGAGCATTTTCCTTCTATTCAAATTCATCTTGTGGGAGACTTTTGGGAATACTGAGAGTTTTTTTGCTGCTCTAATATATGGATGTCCCTCTATGAGGCAGTTTTATGGTCATTCTGAAGGGTGCCAAAGAGTTAACTTATTCTTAACCCATGTTTTTATTTAAGTTTTACACCAGAATTCCTACAACCACAATCAAGTATTGGCATACTGCATGATTCCAACAATATAATTGTTCACCTCCAAGATGGCCCCCAGTAAGCCATGTTTCATGTTATTTATACCCTAGTGTAGTCTCTTCCTTTTGAGTCCTGGCTGGTGATGGGGTCTCGTTTGACTGATGGAATGTAATGAAAATGACACTTTTTAATTTCACAAGCCTGAGTCATAAGAACATTTATATTTTCTATGTGGGTCTCTTGGATCCCATGTACCACCCATAGACGAAGCTCTGGGGAGACCCAAGTGAAGAAAGACTGAAGAATTTGCCTGACAGTTCTTGCTAAGCTCCCAGAGGATAGCCAGCTCCAACAAGCCAGTCATGCTATTTAGGTACTCCCAGCTGAGTCCCAGACACCATGGAGCATAGATGGGCTGCTTTGCTGTGTCCCATTTCAATTCATAGCCTCCCAAAACACAACAGGCAATAGGCCAATGTTCTAAGCCATGGGTATTTACGATGGCTTGTGACACAGCAATTGATGAGCAGAATAAGGGAATTGTTTATGTGAGTGATGTTCCCTGGAACTCTTTTGGCCATGCCCTATGGGTTTTTTGATTCTATTTCTTGAGGTTCCTGTTTCTGAAGTCACTTGGGACAAGGCCTGGGATAGATGGCTGGCTTTCTGGACAGCAGAGCATTTTTCCATCTCCCAGTCATAGACTATGCTGGATTTTTGCTAGCTCCAGCCCTGTTTAGGGAGTTTGGTTCTGCACTCTTGAGCTGGAGCTTGACTTCATCACACAGGAGGGAAAATGCCCACTTCTAAATGTTGCATCTTTATCCTTACTGTCTTCTACTTCAACTCCCACAGCTCCTCACCCAAAGATTTGTTCTCCATTTCTCATGCACAGAGATTTCACATAGTATTGATGAGTTGAATTATTATTTTGAAAATATTTTTCCTAGGATTTCTAATTTGAAGTGGGGTTGAAAATGGGCTACAAAAGAGGGCTTTCCCGAGTTTGCTCTGTCTGACGTATTAACTTGAATTGTCCGTCTGTTGTCTAGAACGGTTTTGGGTGTTTCCCCCTCCACTACAGCACTGTGCTGGCAAACCCATGGCTATGCTGACACACTTAAGAGATGCAAGCACATTCAGGAAAGTGAGATCATGTGCTTTGTTCCTAAGTTATAAAATCAAAAGTTGTGTTCTATTGTTCCATCAGGCTGGATTTCACAATTGAAATTCTGTTGACTGTGGGAGCCAATGACCATGGCTACTGATCAAGGTGGCAGCCTTCCTGCCCTGTCTATGATCCTTTTCAACAACTACAAAGGGCTGTGTTCTTAAGATCACACCACTCATAATCTTTCTCCAACAGATAATAGCTAAGGGGGCTGGGCAGCTCACATGGATCACTTAGATAATGCAGAGGTTTCTTTTTTTTTTCATTTGGATTTTAATAAAACTAGCAGATGGAATCCAAATTCTATCACTCACCAAGAGAATTAATATACTGAAATGTAGCCTTTTGACAGATACCCAAATGACTATAAGGATATCAGGGAAAGTAAATGGAGAAAACATAATTATGAAAGGAAGGAAACTGGAGACAGATCTGAGATGATTACATAAGCCCATTGAGAAATGAATAAATAACTTTTCTCAGAAGTAATTAAGTCTCGTTCTTAAATCCACAAGTGTTATTTTGGCTCATGAGCTTAAACACATCTCTGTTTAGATTATTTCTACACTCAAAGGTTTCAGTAATGATCCAGTGCCCAATTTTATCACATTCTACATACTGATTCTGGGTCTTGGAGGTACTTATAATCTGGCCTCAACCTGCACCTGGTGTCATGGTTCTTAACTCTGGGTCCATTGATCAATCACCAGGGAATTTTCTAAGTTATCGATGTCTTCCCCATACACAAAATAATTGGAATATTATAACGAATGGCAAGCTAATTATATATAATTATTTAAATATATCTTTATTTATATCAATCATACCAACCACCCAGCTTTGAAAATTAAATGGATTTGAATTTTGAAAAGTTCGCTTTGGCTACCATGTGAAGAAAAGATTGAAACACAATGAAGGAATCATGAAAAATGGAAAAAGAGAGTGAAGAAGTCAGAGTTTCAGCCAGGTGTCTTTGGTCTCTGACAATTAAGTCAAGATCTCTGAAGTAGACACCATGTGTTAGATTGCTGTGTGCTGAGGGCAAGGGGAAAGAGCATACCCAGGGATAAAAAGGAATCTGATCACAAGGACGGGAACAAGTGGCTCTAATACCAGGCACAATGTGAAAACAGACATGGTGTAGGGAAACACAATCCCAATACTGTAGAGAAATAGAGGGCAGATCATGTGGATGTTTCAGGAATAATTAATGGGGAAATACTGATGCTTGGGCTCCAACCTCAGCGATTCCAATTTCACTGGTCTAGTCAAGGTAGGACCTGGTTCTTTTGCAGAGCTTCTCCTCTGATTAGAATGTGTAATTAGCTAAGAAATGCTGCTACAGAATCTCTCTTCCATCACTTCCAGGCAGCTGTGGGACAATGGGAAAGACCCTCCTCCAAGAAGCCTGGGCCCAAGGCTCGGCTCTACCAAACAACAACAGCAGGGAACAAAAACTATTGTGACCCTGTGCTCAGAATTGCAGATGCTTTGTCTCATTGTTTCATAATCCAAGCAGCTCTGGGGAGCACCAAGGAAGTACAAATGTCTTAGTATGCTGTAGGCCAATTAAATTTTTGGTGTGAAGCTGAGACTGTGTGTGTATGTGTGTGTGTATGTGTGTATTTTGTGTGTGTTTTGACTACTCATTGTCGAGATAGGCAGGATGATTTGGAACTACTATCCTCTGATTCTATGAAGTTCTCTAGTGCTCATACAATTGTGTAATGTATGATGACATTTCAGTCAGTGATGGATGGCATGTATGAGAGTCATCCTGTAAGATTATAATGGAGCTGAAAAATTCCCATGGTCTAGTGATGTCACCGCAGTCTCAACACTACATACACAACATTGCTCAGGTGTTTGCACTGCCGCTGGTGCTGCCAGTCATATAAAAGTCTAGCACGTTCAGTTTTGTACCCTCTATAATCCTTGACAGTGATAATAAATGACTATGTTACTGGTTTATGCGTTTACTACAATATTTAATGTTATTTTAGGGTACTATTCCTACTTGGAAAAGAAAATAAAAAAAGGCTTTACTTAAAACAATGTTGTATTTTGCCTGCAGTGGCCTCATGCACCTCATTTACCATGTCTCCTGGTTGCATCAAAAGGCCATGCGGAGTTGGGTGCAGCGGCACACACTTGTAATCCTACAGGTTAGGGAGGCTAAGGCAGGAGGATTGTGAGTTCAAAGCCAGCCTCAGCAACTTAGTGAGGCCCCAAGCAACTCAGTGAGACCCTGTCTCTAAAATATAAAAAAGGGCTGGCGATGTGGCCCAGTGGTTAAGCACTCTTGTGTTCAATCCTGGCTGGCACCAAAAAACAAAAACAAAAAAGAAGTCATGTGGAAGGATTGACCCCGACCATCTAGATTTATGTGAGTACACACTATGATGCTGGGAAGAGATTGCCTAATGATGCATCTCTCAAAACACTCCCCATTGTTAAGTGGTACATGGCTGTATTTATGAATGGACTCCTCTGCAGCCCTGTTCTCTAACCAGCTAACTTGTATGTCATTGTCTGAAAACACCATGGATATTTTGGCATCCTGCTTTCTAGGCCAAAATGGCCTCCCAAACTCTGTCTTTGAAAACCTGCCCATTCTTTAAGATCTATCTCTTCCAGAAAGACCTTTCTGAATTCTCTTAACAGAATACAATTTCACTTGTGAGACCCTCTCAGCACTTGCTTTTATGGATTTTTTTTCTTTGGGAGCATTTTCTTCTGTGATGTGCCATTTCAATTTACAACTGTGATTGCTTCTCCCTGTTATATAGAAGCCTCACAGTGAAAGACTATTTCTTGTGAATATCCTCCCTCCCTGTTGTGCGTAGAAGAAGGCTTTGTGTGCAGTAACCCCAAGTTAATATTTCCCGGTTGTGTGAGACCTCAGACCAAGGACAGCTTCTCAGTTATCCAGTATCAGACCAAAGCTTTTTCTCATCGGCCAAGTCACCTCTTTTCAAAATTCTGATCATTCATGGCCTTTGAATTCCAACCCAGGAAGTAAAAAGGGCAGTTTAGTCACTAATTGTAGAATCTAGAAATATACAATTCAGACAATAATTTCTTTTCTTTCTTTCCCTCTTTCTCTACCATCCTGAAGGAAGGACACCACAGAGTCAGTCTAAGGAAACTGAGATGAGAATCAAAAGAGTCCTTCCTCTATAAATTTACCAAACTTGTCAGGTTTGCGCAGAAAGTAGCTTTCCAGGCAGTCCAAGCAGGAAGAATTTTGGATACATAAAGTTAGAGAGGGAAGAGGGCTCTGGAAGGGACAGTTGGGGGAACTATGGCTTGAGTTTATAAAGGACAGGTGTCTGAATGGCTAGAAAGCTGTTGTCATGGACTCGTCTGCTCGCAGCACCTAAAGCTGTGGTCTGCAGGAGCTCACTCTGGAGTCCGCAAACTTCGAGAACCTTTGGAGGCACCAAGAAATCGACTAATTTGCAGCAATTAACCAAGAAAGTGCTGGTAATTTTACGTTTGCCATCTTCTTATGTTCCATCAACTCTGCCAGTGGAGAATCATGGCTTCTCCTCATCTGTCTTCCAGACCTCATGTGTGTGCCCCTGGGTGACAGAATCTGATCTGGGAAGAGATAGAAAAAATAGTTCTGGGAAACATTGGCTTCTCTCGTGTGATGCAAAGGAGAGTCTAGAGAGAGGTAGAGATGTTGAATTAGCAGCAATCTAACAAAACAAATCCAGGATAAATCAAGACCAGTTGATTATTGGGAAGACTTAAAGAAAAAAAAAGAAAAATGTAAGAAAAGCATAAATAGGAAACGACAAGAAAACCCTAAATAAACGTTTTTCCTGAAAGGACTATATGTAACAACAAGGGAGATGTCCCCATGTCCCCAAGAAGGCCTATAAGCCACCTTCAGGGTGGCTTTCCTATGGTTATAATATTTGCCAGGGCCTAAGGCTAGTCCTGATCAGAGCAGGTCTAGAAACTGAGCTTCCAGTCTGGGTTCACTCTCTCTCCCGACAGCCACATAGGTTCCTGTTAACAGTCAAGAGACTGAAGCAGTCATGAGAAGGTCGCTTCATGATCATGGACTCAGAGCAGGAAGAGGAGGCTGCTCCTGGAGCCCCTCATATCCTCTTGTCCAGTAATCACTGCCATCCCCTCCAGCCTTGTGCTCCCCAGGGTAGGACCACTGTCTTGTTTGTTGCACTTGAACTCTGGCATGTAGCACAAGTTTGTTGAATTTTGGTTGATTGAATACATAATCATGGTGAGGCTTGATGACATATCACTGATTTGAAGGACAAAATACCACTGACCTGATTCAGAGCTTCTTTCTCTTGGCCAGTAGATCACTACTGCCATAATTTCTTTCTTTTTACTAAAAAATACAGGCTGTTGGTCCCTGTCATGTTTTTTATCTATACTGACATCTATATTTATAGGTTCTCCATATATATGATATATACATATGTATTATACAGGCATGTGCCTATATATACAAAAGCCATACCCCTCACCTGCTCTCCTCCAACACTAGCTCATTGGGAGGGTCTATGCTCCTTCCATGGGCTTATACATAGCAAGAAGGAATTTGCCTTTGCTACACAGACCTTCCCACAGAGTCATTTCAAGCTCCTCAATGTCCTATTGATTCACTGATAGAGGAAGACCAAAACTTCAAGTGTGGACTGCAAAGTAGTGCTGACTAATCATCTTCTGGCTTCTGCCTGGAGACTGCTCTTCCTGACGTCCCTTTGCTTATGCCTTCCCTGGAGCACTGTGCAATCCCCCATCCCCTCTTGGTCTGTTTCATTCTCTCCATTTTTCTGTGAGTGGTTCAGGTTGTTCCATGAAGCCTTCCCAAATAACTTGTTTTATTTCATTCTCTTTTTCTCAGATCTGCTTTATACATTTGGTTATACTAGTCATTTTAGTACCAATTATATTCCACAGTGTTCTTCCTAAATTCCCTCAGCTACGTAGGTAATGAATTCTTGATTTCAAATGACATTGCTTTCTATTTTTATATTGTTCCATAGTGCTTTATGGAGAGGACCCATAAATACATTCATATTCATTTTTCATTTATTCATTTGTTCACTCACTTCTTCAACAAATATTTGTGTGAAAAACTACTGTTCCATGTTCTTGGAGAACAAAGATTCCTGTATTATATTCTTAGGAGGATGGACAAAAAAATCAACAATAAGCTCCATAAATACATAAACTAGAGCATGGTAGGATTTGTCAGTTGCTGTAAAGAAAAAAGAAAAATACAGAAGGGCAAAGGAAATTGGTAATGATGGGATTTGGGTCTTGTGGGCTTTATTAGTTAGGTTGGTTTGGGAAAGACCCTTAAGAAACTGATATTTGAATAAATATTTGAAGGACATGAGGGAGTGAGCCATGCAGATTATCTGGGAGGAAGAGCTATATAGGTAGAAGGGAGAGCACATGGAAAGGTCCTGAGGTAGGAATATGCGTGGCATGGTGGAAGAATAGCAAAAGATCCTTTGAACTGGAGTGGAGTGGCTGAAGGGAAAGCAGCAGGAGAGAAAGTTGAGGTGAAGGAAAATCCAGATCATGTAGCCTTTTGGATTTTATTCTAGAATGGAGAGTCATGAGAGGAATGTAAGCAGAGGCATGAATTGATCTGACTATCATTTTGAAAGCAATTTTTAGGTTGCTAAAGTAAAATTGGCCAGGGACAGCAAACTTTTTCCTTAGTATCACATAGTAATATTTAAGGCTTTGTGGACCATACAGTTTGTGCCATATCTATTCAACTCTTCCATGTTAGCACAAAAGAGTCACAGATAATACATAAACAAATATTCAGTGGACAAACAACAATAAGCTCCATAAAAAGTAAATTTTAGCATGGTAAAATTATTTTGGCTGTATTCCAATAAAACTTCATGTATAAAAACAGGCAGCTGACTAGATTTGGCTTGGAGGCCATGATTTTCTACCCTTGGCACAGACTATAAGAAGGCAAATACAGAAGCGAGAAGACCTGTAGGAGGATACTGAATTCTTCCAAACAAGAGATGAAATAACTTACCAGAGTGAAAGTGATAATATGACAAGTGGTTGGCTGTGTGTATAGTAATATGTATACATATGTATATGTGTGTATACATATATATATGTATACATATATATATACATATATACACACATATACATATTATATCATATTGTTTAAATCACATAAGCTCCTGATAGATTGGATATGTAGTATGAGAGAGAAATATAGAATGGCTTCATGTTTGTCCTCAGCCACTACATGAATGTGGTATGTTGGTATTAACTGAGATGTATATAAAGGAGATTTTTAGACATATTAGATAAATAGTTGACTATATAAATCTGAATTTGCTTGGCCTAAAAAGTATGTTACACACTTTTTTTTTTTTTTTTTTTTAGTACCAGGGATTGAACTCAGAGGTACTCGACCACTAAGCCACATCCTCAGCCCTATTTTGTGTTTTATGTAGAGACAGGGTCTCACTGAGTTGCTTAGTGCCTCACCATTGCTGAGGCTGGCTTTGAATGTGCAATTCTGTCTCAGCCAGGAAAGTGCTGGGATTACAGGCGTGTGCAACTGCATCTGGCACAAACACATTTTTAACACAAGTGCTGATGCCTGAAATTTTGAAACAATAGCCAAACTGTACAAAACCCTTGGGAATTAAGAACGATGCAGTAAGGTTTGTATGGAGGAAAAAGTTGATCATAGACCATGTCCAGCCTTTGTCTATACGACTATGGCCACACTTTATTGACCAAGAAACAGTAAGCCAATAAGAACTGAATTGAAAATAAATGGAATTTGTAAATGTTCTCTTCATTATTAAAATTAGGAACAGACAATAATTCTTTATATTGAGAGTCTGGGGTTGCAGTCATTCACCAGAACAGAGTTGCTAATTACTGAGCCAAGTGTACCCTTGTGCAGGATGAAGTTGAGGCACATGTATGTTATTTTACCCCTGAGGATCCTAACAATGTGACCCCCAAGAACTGGAGACGTGACGAGACCACTCAGTTCTCACAGTGTCTTGAATAGCTGCTTGGTGACTGTCAGCCCTCTTTAGGGGAAAATAACCACCTGCACTTCTGGGTCCTCATGTTCCCTGGACTGAAGAGGCAAGACAGTGGGGTGCAAGTTAGGAAGTTTTGGCAGCCTGCTCACCCTCATGAACCTCATCTGGAAATTGGGAATATTTACCTCGCAAGGCTGATGTCAGGGCGAAAGCAGATACTTAACAAACATCCTGAAAGTTGGGGCTCATCGCTCACCTTCTGGTATGAATATCAGAGAGAGAATGCAATTGTAGTCTATTTCATCTGTGTAAGTTGCCCTGAGTTGACTAGGATAGCCTAAACTTATAACTTGATGAATGAGACTTTTCTCAGATAGTGTTAGCATGTTTTTGATCTTCAACGATATTCAAGAGGCTTCTAATTCTGGGAAGAAGTACATTCTGCCCTGCTCTGGAACCTACATATGGGCAACCTTGCAGCCCCAGTGCTGAAGCCTTAACTATGAGCTCCCAATGTTAGGGGCAGTACTGTTTTACCTATACAACATCAATTTTTTCCTTTTGTTAAGCACATTGGCTTTTATTTCAAATATTTATTTTACCTGCTTAGCTCATGTGTCATGAGGAAAGCTGGATCTCTAGGAGGGGGACATTTTTCTTTAGTTCATTGTGTAACTATATGTTTTGTTTACACATAATGGATCAATTATCAGAATGTAACTTAAGAAAAGTCAGTGAAGGTTTGCCAAGCAGTGCTGGGAAGGGTTCCTTCCTACATTTCTACAAAAGCTTCTAGAAGACACAATCTTTCCTTGTGCACAAGGATAGGATTTCTCCAGGAATAATTAGTGCATCTGTTATGGGCTGAATTGTGTTCCTCTAAAATTCATGTGTTGAAGTCCTAACCTTCAATACTCAGAATGAGACTGTATTGGAGATAAGGCTGTTAAGGTAAAATGAGCTCATAGGAGTCATCCTAAATCCAGTGGACTGGTGCTCTTATAAGATGAGAAGGTGAGGACACAGACATGCACAGAGGGAAGACCATGTGCAAAACAGGGAGAAAACAGCCATCTGCAAGCCAAAGAGAGAGGCCTCAGAATGAAACTACTTGATCTCAGACTTCTAGTCTCCAGAAGAAAAAATAAATTTCTGTTGTTTAAATTACTCAATTTGTGTTATTTGTTACAGTAGTCTTGGCAAACTAATGTAGCATCTATAACCAGGATAGAGAGCAAGGCTTAGGATGAGCTTCCCCTCTGCCTTTTACCATGGCTGAATTGCTAAATCAATTCACACCTAAGGTCCACTCAACCGTGGAACTTTCTATGACAAAAACAAAATTATCCCCTTGCTTTATAGTTTGAGTATAACTTATAAGCAAATAGCCTATAGCATCTTTAGCACCTAAAATCATGCTGCATCACAGTAAATGCCTAATGATGTTTGTTGAATGAATAAAGTAAAGAAGGAATAAATAATAAAGCATAGACTTCTAATATGTTAACCTGGGAAGCAGAGTGAGGTAGTGGAGCAACAGAACGACAATCTTATTATTACGTTCCATTAGCCATATTCCTCCTGCCTGGGCCAGAAGCCAGAACACTCTAGTATTGAATGGCAAAGCTAATTCGTAACAGTGATTGGCACTCATTACAGTAAAAGTTGTTAAATTAGCAGACTCTGAAGATGTAAAAATTTCCCTCAACTTTTACAATTGGAAAATTCTAATTAGAAGCATGGGACCATTAGAGCTAGATGTCTTCTGGTCTCCTGAAGATCATGGAGAGAAATCCTTCATTTTAGAATGAGAAGGTGAAGGATTAATAAGTGGAAATGCCTTTCCAAGATCACACAGCGTGATAACGCTGGAGCAGAGGCAGGGAACAAAAGGAAACCCAATTTTTCTAAAGAAGAAAAAGCTTTACTGGCAGAAGAATTTGTTTCTCTTAGTTAAATTTTTCCCAGAGAAAGGACAGTGCTTTTTAAAATTTTTCCCTGCTTGAGAGAAACTGATTTTATTTGTGAACATAGATCATCAATGCTCTGTGTAGAAAATGATGATGGTACTGTGCGGATATTGTAAGAATAATCTAAATAAAAGCCTGAATTTATTCAGATGTTAGCCAATTAGACAACTTTTGGTAAAATGAGTGATTCATATGGTAAAGGTTTCCTAGGATTAAGCATGTAGAAAAGAACACAGACATCTCAGAAAAAGAATATGAGTTCCAAAAAATTTTAGTTCAGGAAACAAACTTAAATTTTAGGCAATGTCTGTTTTGTGTTCTTTTCACATTTTTGGGAATAATTTAACATTATAGAATAAAAGATGAAAGATAAATAATAAGACATTAAGTTGTGAAAAGAGAAATACTGAGAAGCTTAAAGAAATTAAAAGGCACTAGATAATGTAAAGAATGAATGCTCTGAAACTTATCACAGGCAGAGCAAATTTTAAGATGCTTAAGTCAATTAAAAGTGAAGGTGACATTAACAAAACAGCAGAATAGGGGGTCACTTGCTTATTTCCCCCTGCAACCTCAAGAATTTTGCACCCATCTATAGACAAAAATCTGTGAGAGACTTGGGGTTCAGATTGTAAAAACTTGATGGAGCCCAAGACTTCAGAGAGTCATGTGGACAGTGCAGATCTCTACCCAGATGACAGACCCACTGGTTGTCTAGACACAGAAATGGCCTCAATCCTCAAAGCCTTGGCTGCATTCCTGTTAAGCTTTGAGGCTGCTACCAAAATCATCTGCAAAGGGCCCTGGAGGCATTACACACACAAGAGCCTTGGCAGGCAGGCCAACATCCATCTCAGCAGAACCAAACTTATCCTGCAACTAATAGGTAGTCCAGCTCAGCTATGGTACCTGCATGTTGTACTCACAAGAATCCAGAGAGAGACTCTTCTATTTGTTCCAACAGGATAGGTGTGCAGACCTCCACCCAACAGCAGATCCTGAAGGGACCTTGACGCTTGATTTTGTGTCCTCTCAAGTATAACCTGGGAGCAATCCTGATAGCACAAGAAACTGCTGAGAGGCATGCCCGTCTGTGCCAACTGAATAGTATTATAGGCTTCTATCACACAGCAGATCCTGAAGAAGCTCCTTCTTGGCACCAGTCCCTCTCTGCTGCAGCCCCAGAGTTTTCCCACCTGAGCAGAGAACTCCTGAGAAACACTCAGAGGGGCTTACCTGCCTCTGACCCATAGCAGTCCCTAAAGAGGCTGAAGTTTCATCTCCAGCAGAGAGTGCAGCTGTGCTCTGTGAGAAATTCTACCCAATAGGGAACTGCTGTGAGTCTTGTCTGCTGGTGCCATAGGGTCAGGCTGCTGACATCAGTCCATAGAAGATTATGAAATAACCCTGAGACTTGGTTTCAGCTTCTCCCAGTGGTGGTATGAGAGCAATTGTGTCTACCTGGGGTCCCACTGAGACATGCATACATCTGAGTCCCAATGGCAGGCTAGCGAAACTTAGTTCCTTAGTGCATTCTCAAATGGCCCTGGATCTTGGTCTTGGCCCCTCCCATGTGTGGAATGAGAGTAGGAGGGTGGGACTAGAGCTAGAGGTAGAACATTAGTCAGTTTTTTAGGCTGATACCTTGATCTCAATCCCACTGTTTATCTTGAAATAACCTTATAAATTGGGTACATCCCTTTTCAACTTCAGTCTGAGAACACGCCCACTCATCCAGGAACCTACTGGGAGATAAGCCTATCTCTGACCTCAGAGACAGGTCCTCAGTTCTACTCCATCTTAGCCATGGATTAAGGCAGAGACCCATTGGCCCAGAGACCCATCCAGTAATCCAGTGGGAGACTTCCAAAGACCTGGAGGAAGCCATACCCTGAAGCCACACCCAGGAAGTGCACCTGACGAAATGTCCTCATAAAAATAAACATACTGACCAATGGAACAGGATACAGAGACCTCAAATAAAAATAAATCCATTAATTTATCATCAAGTGATATTTGGCCAGTGTGCCAAGAGCACACAATGGAGAAAAGACAGTTTCTTCACTAACTACTGTTACTGGATATCCACAAGCAAAAGAATGAAATTGGATCCTTACTTCACATCATATACAAAAATCAACTTGACAGGGATTTAAGACTTAAACATAAAACCTGATAATTTAAAACCACTAGGAGAAAATATAGGGGAAATTCTCCATGATACCAGTATAAGCAAAAATGTCTTGGATCTGAGTCCCAGGTATAAAGACTAGATGACCAGAAGAAGATGAATTAAAGCTGCCCGGCAAGGCTTTATTGAAAATATACGCTCTTGGGCCTAATCCTCCCGTCCATCAGTGTGTCTGGGAGGAATGGTGCTGGGGCTCTGGTGCACAGAGAATTTGAAAAATCCCGGTCAGGAAGGGAGGGCCTGGGCGCAGGAAGAGAAGGCCAGAGTCCTTCCTGGATAGGCCAGGAAAACCTGCTGATTGACAGGAGGCGTGTCTACTGGTGCCCTCAGTGTCTGGCTGGCAGCTCCGCTCCACAGCCGCTGACCAGTCCCCCTGATTGGACATCTTGGATCCTGACTCGACCTAACATCCGGCCTTTTTGATGATATAGGACAGCAGATTCTGTCTGGGTACTTCCTGCGGGATTGGGGGTGTTGAGAGGTGGAGATGGCTCAGGTGTTGGTCAGGCAGGGAGGCAGACGCAGGGGTGTGGAACCCTCTGGGTGTCAGTCATGTTGCTTGAATGTAGAAATATCATCTGTGGGTAGGAACAGAGGCTTGGGAGAGATTACTGATTAGCAGAAAAAGAAGGGGGCTGCTGAGAAATTTTGAGTTTGGTGGGAGTTCAGCGTGATGGGAGTCCAAGGCTGGTCTGTTCTGTAATAAAATTTGTTTAAGTTTTTAAGTAGCAGTTACTGCATAATCAAGTCCTCCTGCCCCAGCCCAGAGGCAGTGAATGGGGGCCAAGGAGAGCCCTTTTTGCCCTAGAAAGGGAGGTGGTAACAAGTCATGGTAATTTAGCCTTATTGTACAGTTAAGTCTCCATAACAGGGCTGGAGAGGATAAGGCATGTAAACATAGCATTTAGTTTTTAATGTCAGAGATGCCTATCTTTAAACTATTTTAAATGCCCAGGAACGGCTGTGTTCTTGGTTTTGCTAGGTGTTTAAGATGAAGCAAGTCAAATTGACTTTTGTTCTTACCTATTGTTAAGAGTTACCTTTTGATCTCCTGGGAGGCATCCTTGAGGAACTTGAGAGCAGCTTGTTAGCTCTGCTACTGCCATCTGCATTAGGATAGGTTGAGGTCTGGCACTGACCATGTGGCTTCCCCTAGGAAGCATGAGGGACAGTTCCCTCTCTCTTTGACCTTCATGTTCATCATATGGCATTTGATTGGCTCTTTAATTCTCTAATGGTCTCAGAAATCTACCTGATCAGGAGGTCCTGTGGCCCAGAGGTGCAAAGAGCCTCTTAGAGAAGTTCCCTCATTCCTTGGATTCAGGCTGACTCAGAGGGTCCAAATACTGGTTTTCTTGGCCCTTTAATTTAATTTTAGTTTTTATGTCTTGATCATAAACACTCAGCAAGCCAATTTCATCAGTTTTAAAGTAAGGATACTGGGCCTTAACTTTAAGGTCTATCCTATAGGTGATGGCTGATTTATCTTAAAATAATCTGGATTGGTTGTTCTTGAAGTAGTACCTCTGTAAAACATTAATAGGCAATAGTCAGAGTTTAAGGAAAATACAAAATAAAATTAACAACAGTAAAAACATATTTAGTTTGTGTAACAGCTTTCTTAAATTTTGGTTGAGTTACATATTATATCCCTGTTTGAGGTCCTAATGATCTTTACAACAAAATTAATCCTTTGACCATATCTTTAAATGAATTGGAGTTTTATCTACTTTGAAGCCATTTTAGTAAGCTGGGAGACAGGACTATCTCAGGTAAGACAGGGCTCCTTGCAAAATTTTAGCAGAATATTAAATAGGCTAGGTCCTCATTTAAAACATTAAATGATATAAATTGATACCATACAAGTTGAGTTTGGAGAACATCAGCTTGGCATAACATTCTTTTAAACCTTCTATTTTAAAGACTTGTATACCTGGAAGATATGAACACATTTAATATAAAAATAGAACTGGTAGCAGCATAATTGCATTGATATTGTTTAACCATAGTTATATAAACCTTAATTTTTAAAAGTTAGTTTCTCCAAGTCATAAAACCTGACAGATGTAAGAAAGTTAGCTTATTAAGAGCAGAACATTGTTTTAGAGTTTTAACTTTAGCGCGCAGAATTAAAGTTATGAATTTAAAAATGTAAGAGTGAAGAGTCCTAGAAAGAAAAGCATGATGGCCATGAATTATTTCAGTAAAGCAACATGAGAAAATGGAGAAAGAAGAAATGGTTGAGGGAGCCTAGGCAGATGCAAAGTCACCTCCTTTCCCCCTTTTTTTTCCTTGAGCTAAGGTAAAGCAGTAAGCCTGGGGAGAGGGGCTGCTGCATGGCAAGTAGCTCCCAAACGCCAAGCGGTAAGCTTGGGGGGAGGGGCTGCCGCGAGGCAGGCAGTCCAGCATCTGTGAGCGGCGGCCACACGAGGAAGAAGATAGAGGAGCAAATGGGAAAGGGGGCTTTTAGTGAGAAGAACTTGAGAGGACAGAACAGATGGGAAAAAAGGGAGAGTTGAGAGTGCATTTTCCAACAAAGCCTTGATGAAAGGAATTTTTGTCCATTTCCCCATCCAGTGACAAAAATTAGCTAAATCAGTGAGGATTTGAAAATCAAAAGTTCCCCGTGGAGGCCGTTTTGATCCGTAATCTAAGCCATAGTACAGTGGAGTTTTGAGGTCTAGAGAAGAGTCGGGGTTCCTTGTGACTTCTCAGCGGTCCCGGGGAATGGGTGGGAACATAAAAAGGCATCCCCAAAAATGTTTGCGTCCACAGGAGAACAGGAGGCCAGGCAGAAAATTGAGGCATCCCTGCGAACTTTCAGGGGCCCCAGACAGCAGCGGAATGGCTAACACAAGGGTTGGGAACGTCTTCCCAGTCCACGTGGCCTCAAGCAGGCAGAGACCTATGTACATGTGCGACTTACGAATAGGCCTCTAGAGCAAGCGGTGGGGGCGGCAAGCTGAGAAGTTAGAGGAAGGGGCGGGGCGGCCTACCTCACTCTTGTAGGTCTGGGTGAGGAAGACAGAGAGCAGCTCCCGGTCTGGTTCAGAGAGTTTGCCTCTACTCCAGTGCAGGGGGAGGTTCAAGAACTCTCCTGGGTTTCGCACACCATTATGTAAAGACTAGACGACCAGAAGAAGATGAATTAAAGCTGCTCGGCAAGGCTTTATTGAAAATATACGCTCTTGGGCCTAATCCTCTCGTCCATCAGAGTGTGTCCGGGAGGAATTGCGCTGGGGCTCCGGTGCACAGAGAATTTGAAAAATCCCGGTCAGGAAGGGGAGGGCCTGGGGGCAGGAAGAGAAGGCCAGAGTCCTTCCTGGATAGGCCAGGAAAACCTGCCGATTGACAGGAGGCGTGTCTACTGGTGCCATCAGCGTCTGGCTGGCAGCTCTGCTCCACAGCCACTGACAGTCCCCCTGATTGAACATCTTGGACCCTGACCTGATCTAACATCAGGTACAGGGAACAAAAGCCAAAAATAAATAAGTGGGATTGAATTAAATTAAAAAGATTCTATACAGCAAATGAAACACTAAAGAGACAACCATGGTTTGGGGGACAATATTTACAAATCATACATTTGATAAAGGGTTAATCCCCCAAATATATATATATATATATGAAATTCAAATAACTCATTAGCAAGAAAATAAATATGCTAATGAAAAAATATATAAGTTAAGGACCAAAGAACCTAAATATATATTGCTCAAAAAAAGACATATGAGTGTCCACCAGATATATTAAAAATGTTCAAAATCATTATATATGAGGTAAATGCAAATTATAATCATAATGAAAATTTCTCTTACATCTGCTAGTATAGCTATGACCAAAAAGAGAAAAGGTAAATGTTGACAAAAGTGTGGAAAGATTGAACATGATAAAATGTCTACATAAAAATAGACAAACTTGTAATTTGTTGGTGAAGATGTGAATTAACACAGTTATTGTGAAAAACAGTATGGAATTTCCTCAGAAAATTAAAAATAGTGTGTTAGTTTCTCATTACTGTCACCAAAATACCTAACAAGGGAGGAAAGATTTATTTTAACTCCTGGATTTAAAGGTTTTAGCCTGTGGTCAACTACCTCCAATGAAGAAAAATCATGGTGGGAAGGCATGGTGAAGGAGATCTGCTCAGCTCCATGACAGCCATGAAGCAGAAAGAGAAAGTGAAAGAGAGGGGGTGGAGGGAGAGGGAAAGAGAGAGAGAGAGAGAGAGATAAAGAAAAGGGAATCCCCTGCAGGGATTCTGACCCTGAAAACTGTCTGACCTTCAAGGACTCCTCTGAAATCTTGGTAGGAGCCTCCATGAACTTTTAACTCCAATATTTTACATTCTTGAAAAACCAACACTATGTTAATGATGCCAAGGTCTGCTGCCAGCAGGACCAGTAGCCAGAATCCTTTGTACCATGGTTCCAGCAAAGCTGCTGAGTTCCTAAGAAACTAAGCACAATGAAATTATTCCTAGGGAAAAACTGTTCTAGTCCCTGAGTGAGCAGGGAATCCCAGCAGTGCCCTTTGTTCAAAGCAATGTCTTTCAAACAAGTTTTCATTCTTACACTCTTGAGCCTGAGATGGGTGGGTTCATGTTGATTTCTAAGATGCCCTCAAGGCATCTTTCCTGTTGTCTCTGTGCAAAGTACTTGGTTTGTTTTTAATGCTGCTAATCTCTTTGCCAACCAAAATTTCTTTGGCCCCAACTTTACATGTACTTTTCTAGTCAAACTGCAAATTTTTCAGATCTTTCCAATTTTTTTTTCTCTTGATTTTCAGAGAAAACCTTGCTAAAAACAGGATCACTCATGACATCGCCTGAATGCCCTGCTGCTTTGGAATTTACTCTGCCAGATTAATTAGTTCATCACCTTTAAATTAAACCTTGCACAGTCTCAGAACTTGACAAAATATATACAAATTTTTTGCCAGAATGTAACATGCATGGCTTCTAGTACAATTCCCAATGGAGTTCTCATTCCTACCTGAAACCTCATGAGACCAGTTTTTACTGTTCCCATTCCTTTTGGCATTCTGGTCTTCTGAGCTCACACTAGAATTTGCCATTAAGCTCCACCTATAACATTCTAGGGCTTCTCTAGACTGCATCTCCAAACTTTTCAAACTCCTCCCACAAACCAGTACCATAGGCTTCTGAACTGATTATAAGTATAGCCATAATAATGACTCTACTTTTGCTATAAGTTTCTGTATTAGTCAGCTTTTCATTGCTCTGACCAAATACTTAACAAGAAGAGCTTAGGGGAGGAAAGCTTTATTTTGGCTCATGGTTTCAGAAGTTTTGATCCATGATCAGCTGGCTCCAAGGCACAAATTTATGATAGAAGGGAATTGTGGAGGAAAGCTGCTCAGCTCATGGCAGCTGAAAAACAGATAACAAGATAGAGATAGATACTGAGATAGAGATAGGGTAGAGATAGGATAGAAAAACAAAGATAACAAGATAGAGATAGAGACTGGGATAGAGATAGAGATAGGAGGGCCAGGGAAAAGATATACCCTTCCCAGCCAGTGATGTATTTTCTCCAACTAAGAAGTCCATTCAGGTAAAAATGAATTAATTCATTGATGAAGTCAGACACTTCATGATCTAAACACTCACTAAAAGCCCCACTTCTGAAAACTGCTGCACCCAGTCTTTAAAACATGAGTTTTTAGAGGTATTCTAGATCCAAACCATAGCAAATAAAATTAATGTATTATCCAGCTATCCTACTATCCTAAAGTTTAATTGAAATTGGTATTCCAAAGAGTTATATGCAGTCCTATGTTCATTGAAGCACTATTCACAATAACTGAGATATGCAAGTAACTTATGTGTCCACCACCATCAGATAAGTAAATAATGAAAATCTGGCAAATATACACAATAAAGTAGTTTTCTAAAGTAGAGAAACAGGACCAAGATATTTTGATGATGATATAAAGTATAATTGCTAACTTACAGATAGTTAATGTTTCTGAAGATAAGATCAGAACAAAGGCAAAATAACAAATATTCAAGACATAAATAAAATGATCTAACAAATCACTTTAATCTTCAGAGCAAAAGAGCTTACTTGACATTTAGAAAACCTTGATATCAGAGCAATAAATAGATATGCCCAGGTAAAAGTGTAATTCCTCAAAGAAAAAAAAATTCCTGTAAAAAAACCCAAAAAACTGATAAACAAGAAAGGAAGAAACCCCAGGCTTATTTTAGACTTGCCCTTTGTGATACAAAATACCAGAGGTCAGTAGAACAACATATGTGGAAATTTGAATTTCTTTATCCATATATTTTATAATTATTTGGAGGAAAAACAAAGTATTTTCCTGAAACGTTAGGTGTTTGTGATACCCAGGTGTTTGAGAAGCCAATTCTGAAAGGTTAATCTAGTTTAACAAATAAATGCAAAAAGAAGAAAAAGAATATAGATGAACTTAATAACACAAACAAAATTTAAAGCAAAATTAATAACTAAAAATAAAAGGTATGCCCATATATATATATATATATATATATAGAGAGAGAGAGAGAGAGAGAGAGAGAATATTAAGCATAAAAACAAAAACCCACATTTAATATAGGCTAGTTAGAAGCCTTTACAAAAAAATAACAAATCATTGAAATCTATTAAACAAATTTTGACAAAAATATTAGAAGATGAGAGAAAGTGAGAAAGAAAGATTTTAGCAACAATTACTCATCCATGGCATATTAATGGGAAAGAAATAAATTAAAACAAACAATTTGGACCATAATTGACAAGGGCAAATTCAAAAAGATAAATGCAAAGAATTCATCGGGAGACTGAGCATTGTGGACAATGGCCAGGTTATACATAAAAATAAAACTCTGATCCACAACCTGCAGTCACCATCCCACCAAGCGAACCTATCTATAGAAACTACCCCAGCAAGCCAACCTACTATCTATAGAAACACTTTAAGGAAGCCAAAAAATACCACTGAAGCAATCAGCCAAAAACATCCAGAACTTGATTAATTAGTGACAATTTCCCTAATTTTTGCTCTTATTCCAACTTTGGACCAACAGGAAAAGGCAGATAAAGCAAGCGCTCCTAGCCAATCACATAGAATGCCGTCTCCGGCTCGGCTAACTATCCCCCAACCCCAACATCAGCCTTCAATGAGGACACACCTGAAATCTTCCCCATTTTTCCACTGTAAAGTTTTCCAACTCCTCTGCCTGCCTTTGAGTCTCTGCCAACACAAATGATGGCAGCTTATTCTTTCACTATAGCAATCATCTATAAACAAATAGCTATTGCTGGTTCTCATTTGAACGGCCTTTATTTCCAAAATATAATTTATATCCTAATTTTTATATACATATTTTTTTCAAGATAATGATTACATAATATACATCACAATATTTTTAATAAATTCAAAAGAGCAGAAATCCCTTCAACAATATCCTTGGACTTCCATGCAATAAAATTAAATGTGGATTACAGAATGTTAAAGAACAAATCACCTAAGAATTTTAAAACTAAATAAAACTATTAAGCGATTATTGTGTAAAAGAGGAAATACTTCAATATTAAAATATTAAGAAAATGAAAGCAATAACTTCTCATATAAATCATATGAATTCAGAAAAGTTTATAGCCTCTAGTATTTTAGTAATTAATAAGAAATCAAATAAATAAATTGAGTGAACACCTCAAAAGCCAAGAACAAAATAAATGGTCCACACAGGGAAGTGATAGTGAACTCCACAGATGGCCTTGGACACTTTAACATTCTTGGCCTCATTTCTCTTTCTGAGCCTATCAATTTTCTCTGCTCTCAGCTAATTTATAGAGGGTTGCTAAGGTAAAGAATTCCTAGCTTCGTTAGTAAATTGCTCTCGAGTTAATTTTCTTTTCCAATATGAGAAGGATTGGCAGTACCAGAAAAAGGAAATTATTTGAATTCATGCCAAAAAAATATGTTTTCCTTTTTTCCTTTGTTGAACACTCAATGGGAGTTACTCTCATTAGCTTCTCTTCTTTATTGCATTTGAATAAAACAGACAAGTAAGTCTTGAAGATGATAAATGACTAATAAATTTTAATTGGCACTTTAGCTCATAAAATATAAACAGTCATTAAATTCATCCAGAAAATTGTTAGAATGGATGTGCTAAAAATTGCAGAATGTGCCAAAATAGCAGCTTCATCTTCTGTTTTTTTCTTCCAGTCTCAAGATAAATCCTACAGTCAAGATTCCTAGTGGATTCTTTTCAACCTACGTGACCTAGAGGGATATCAGCCAATTAGAAAGCCAGATAACTATCTTTCTTTGATTCAGTGATTCCATTTGTATAAACTTTTTCAAAATGAATAATAAAAAATACTAACAAAGATTTAATTATGAAAATATTCATTGAAGAATAGCTGATAGCCTAAAACTAAGGAAAACACACAGATAGCTAGCAATAGAGGAATTTTTTACATAATGGGACAATTATCCAATGGGTCAATGGTTGTCTATTCTCCATATAATATTTGGAGAATATACTAAGTGCTGCCTGCCAAGATAGAAGAGGAGAGCATGGTTGTCATAGATTTGGTTCTTGACCTGTTTCCTGGCATGTGACTTTTAATATCCTTTCACTCTTCCAAGTCATAAGCATCTTTCTGTATCACAATGAATCAACTGATGGCTAGCAGCACCTAGTAGCTTCAGGATGGGGGCTGATCACAAGAAAGACCAGCATAATTTAGAGGGTTGGCTCTTTCATTTGCATCTGCAACCTCTGGGGAAGGGAGAAGCACTGAGGTTTGAGTTGATTACCAATGTCCAAAGATTTAATCAACCATGTCGATGTAAGGATAGGGTTCAGAGGTGAAAATGGCACACTGGAGAGGGCCTGAGTGCTCAGCTCTCCTTTCCTCAAAATATCCTTAAAATATCCCTTATCATAAGACCATACACTTACTTGTTTCCCCAAGTTCTGTGAGCTGCTCAAGCAAATTAATTGAACTCAAGAAGGAGGTTGTGAGAAGTCCAGCTTACAGCTCATTGATCAGAAGCACAGCTAAAACAAATTGGGGATTTCAACTGGCAGCTGAAGGGGTCCGGAGTCAGTCTTGAGGACTGAGCCCTCAACTTGTCAAATTTGACTCTATCTCCAGGTAGATAGTGTTAGAACTGAACTGGAATAGAGGACACCCAGTTGGTATCTGCTGCAAAATAGCTGCTCTGCCTGCTGACAGGGAGAAACTCTCAAATCTTTTGGGATCACAGAAAGAAAGCTTCTGTGTTGATTATGGTGTGAGAGTAGAGGTAAATGATTTGTTTTTCCTATGGAATGGCATCTAGGAAATGTGTTCTCAGAGCAGGGAAATGAGATAATGTACAGAAATTTGTTGTCTAAATTTCCTAGTTTTCTATGCTAAGTGAAATATGACAATCCCAAAAAACCAAAGGTCAAATGTTCTCTCTAATATGTGAATGCTAACACAAAACAAAAGGGCAGGGGAAAAACAGAAGTTCAGTGAAGTAGACAAAGGGGAATGAAGGGCAGGGAGGAGAGATGGAAAGACACTGGAGTGATTCTGACCTAACTTTCCTATATACATATAGGAATATATCACAGCGAATCTCAACATCATGTACATCCACAAGACTGGGAACCAAATTAGAATAAGATATACTCCATGTTCGTATAAATATGTGAAAATAGACTCTACTGTCATGTATAACTAAAAAGAACAACAGAAAGTGTAGAAGATAAATTATGGCCAGAAACTCCTACTTAACTTCTTTTCTCTCCTTCTTCCTCAGGAAAGAAAACTGATTTTCTTTTGGCCAACAGCCCAGGTTAAAAAAAAAAAAAACTGCAAAATTAAAATACTTCCCAGTTTTTTCTTCAGTTAGAGATGGCAAATGAGATCCAAGGAAAATTTAATGTGTGCATTTCTAGGAATGGTAGTTAAAAGGAAGGCAGACAGTTGGCATGAACCCCTATGTCCTTCCTTCCCTCTTTTTGGCTGCTGACTAGAATTTAGGCATGATGGCAGGAATCCTACCAGCCATCTTGAACCAAGAGTCATTAATACCATGAGCTGGACTTGAGGATGAAAGTCTTCTAATAAAGTAGAAATAGAAAGGAGCCTGAGTCCTCAGTAATAAGAAAACACAATATGAGCCCTGGATTACCGCGCTCTGGACTTCTTTACATAAGATAAAAATATGAATCCTTAATGAATTTAAGCCATCGTTATCTAGATTTTGTGTATGAGTACAAAATCTAACTCCAGCTGATTCACCAAGTAAGTGAATAAAGGACAAAATAGAAATAAAAGTGTTCTTTAATCACTCAAAACTACTGATCTGTTAGTATGAAGCTATTTTCAAGATGTGGGTCATGATGGAAAATATTATTTAATGAAGAACGTTAGTATTGCCTTGCCTGGCAATGCCTGCTCACACTTACTTTTTCTCCCTCAGAAGGCATAATGGTTCTGAAATTAGTTTTCCAGGTATTCTGCTGCTGTTGCTAGCAGTGAATCTGATGATTGAAGAAAATGAGGAAAGACTTTCCCTCCTAGGTTCAATAATTGGGTTTATGATATGGGAAGATTAATAGAAGAAAAAGTATATAAATTTGCCATTTTTTAAATAACTAGGTGCACATGGGCATCACAGGAACAAAAATGGCTACTCAATTACAAAAAAAAAACAGTGAGATTTGTGAGCTCTTATACTGTCTTAATAGGAAAAGGGGAGAGGTGATACAGGACAGATAAGGGACAGAAAGTGATTTTTAGGAAAGATCTGTGGGCTCTCAGAAGACCAGGTGGGAGACGATGGCTTGAGACAGTTTGCCTGGGTGTGGTGGCAAGTTTCAATCTCCTCTCCTGAGAAGAGCCAATACCCTCTGGTTAATGAAACTCCCAAGGAGAGGATTTATGCCAACAGAGTTCTTTTTGAAGGATCTGTCTTTAGGTAGATAAGAGGAGTTCAAAGGAATCCTCTTCTGCATTTGCTGATTTTCAAGTGCCTTCACCTCAAAATAGTCAATATCCCAAAGCTGGAGTTTTGAAGTGGCACATCCTGAACTCCTTCAAGAATATGTTATATGAAGGTCATTTGAAGATCATCCTTTAAAGCAATACTTGAGAGCCAAACACTTATCTGAGCAAAGTCCATTATCTTGAATAAATGAGAAAATAAGTGAGGAGGGGGCACAATGAAATTCAGGTATTTTGGAGAACTTTTACTCTTTTGCAAATTAATCATTTTTACAGTGAACAAAAATCTAACAGTTGGCATTCACAGCTAGCATTTACAGAACAATAATATGCCTCTCACTCTATTACATACTTTTATATTATCTTATTTACTCATCAATACAACCCTAAGAGGTATTGCTGTTCTTGAGTTGGAAAACATTCAGAGAGATTGTCAATTCTCCAAAGCTACAGAGATAGAAAGTAGAATTTTTGTAATTCAAACCAATAACCTAAAACACTGGAAAAGCAAAATGCTCATCAAAGGAGCCATTTGTGAAAATTTTTATGTTTAAGAGTGCTTTAGTAGGATAGTTTATACAGGAATAAATACTTCAAAAAGACAGCACATCCAATTGAAATGTTGATTAAAATAGAAAACTTAAAATGTCAACAGATCTGAACCTTTCCAAAATTTGGAAAAATTAAGTTTTATTTGCTATTTTGTAAGCCCTAATGCCTCCTCAAAAGATTTGAAATAGGGGCTGGCGTTATGGCGCAGTGGTAGCGTGCTCGCCTAGCACGCGGGAGGCACTGGGTTCGATCCTCAGCACCACATAAAAATAAAATAAAGCTATTGTGTCCACCACAACTAAAAAATAAATATTAAAAAAAAAAGATTTGAAATAGGAAATTTTGGTGAAATTTGTTTTCAGGGACAATGTCACTTCCCCATCCCCTATGTCTAGGGCACACAGTGGGGGATGGACCAGAGAATCAAACTTAGGCAGGCTTTCTGCCCATCTTGAGTCCTGGGGAATCACTTCCCCAAGAGGACAGGTGATCTGCGGGCACATGGAATAATGGAACCTGGTTAGACTGAGCATAATTGGGAACCTGGTGGCAACATGTCAAATAAATGAGTGAAATCCGCTGCCTCCCCCCTCCCCATCACCTTGCCATCCACTCTCCACGTGACCCATCTCTTTTAAGGGCTGTCAGAAATTCCTTGACACCAAGAGGTAATGGTGAACAAAACCAAGTACAAGATGAGCATTTTCCCCAGTGTTTCCAAAGAAGTGTTCCCCAGCGACAGGCATTTCAGCAAATGAGAACTGGTTTGGGAAGCCTCACAACTGGGGCAAGGAACTGCCTTGTGTTCTGCCCTACTTGCTCTTGCCCACTAATAAGCAATCCCAGCACTCTGTGTGGGCTGGAAGTGCAGCCCACTGCTCAACTACAAGCACTTTTATTGAATTGTAGCACTTTCAAGTGTTCTTTGAAGTCTGTACTATATTTAGCTCTTCTCTGCTACTGCCCCTAGTTATTCTTATGCCCTAGCTCACTCTCACCCATTTATTAAATAGGTTGGCACTAGGCTCTCAGTTTTGAAACATCTAACCAGGTTTCCATTAACACACAGTGCTTCAGTGTTCCTGTGGACCACCCATCTCATACCTAGGCCCCCTGGGAAGATGCAGCCTACAATAATGGAAAACTCAGGACTGGAGGAAATGCTGGCTGAGTTTGAATCTCTGGTCTACCATTACTGAATGACTTAGGATGAGTTCTCTTTGAGCCTTAATTTAGTTGATTATTAAAAGAGGATTATGACAATGCTAGGCCATGAGACTATAGTTAGGATTAAATATTTAGTGCAGAGCCTGGTCCATAGTAGGCATTTCATAAAATTTAACCTCCATTACTGTGGCCTTTCTTGCTAATGACTTTCCCCACCACCCTACTTCAGCTACCCAGTGCAATGGCTACTCTGACTTACCCCATCTTTGCATCTGAGAATATCTTCCTTTCTGAGCTCATCCTTACTTCCTTTTGTCTCTCTTGTACAGATGCTCTCACTACACCCACCTTATGACTTTGCGGAGACCTTCATTCCTTGGCTTTCCACGGCTTCCATTACATTCTTTAGCCATGGTCTCTGTATACATTTGTATTGCTCTCTTGACAACAAGGTTGATTTCCTGGCTTATTGTGTTCTCATGTTCCCAGGAAAGCCTGGCCATGGATTTAATAAATTTCTCACTCCCTACCTCTTAGCTGGCTTTTGCAGCAACCAACATAGAAGGCAATAGTGCCTTGCATAAGGCTAGCTAAAGAGAGAATGTGTTCAAAGTTTGAAATTTTTAGCAAGGCATATGGAGTTCCTATTTATCAGCATCCCTCAGCTCTTGCTACTGCTACATTTCCTTTAGGACCTCTGTCCCCGCAAGCTGTGCTCCAGCAATCTGAATTATTTGCAATCCTCTGATGTACCTAGCTATTTCCACTCATTATGGACTGAGTGTGAGTCCCTTCACCACAAATCTCTATGCTGAAGCCCTAACCCCTAAAGTGACTTATTTGAATATAAGATCATTATAGAAGTTAAGGTTAAATGAAATTAGAAGAGTAGGACACTGTCCTTAGAAAAGAGGTACCACAGAGTTCATTGTATCTCTCTCTATGTACTGGTATAGAGGAAAGCCATAGAGGACACAAGAAGATGCCACTTGCAAGCCAGAAAGAGAGCCCTTACCTGAATATGACCCTAATATTGGGCTTCCAGCCTTTACTGTTATAAATAAATTTCTGTTGCTTTAAACCACATAATCTATGTCATTTTATTATAGAAACCTCTCAGACTAAAATACTCCCTTCCCCTTGATGCTAAGAAGAAATCATCTGTAAGCTGACAGCTATATTTAGGTGAGTATTAACTTTTCAGGGACATAATAGTAATAGTAGCAACATCGTTTTTAAAAAGATTTTTAAAATTATACTTGTTAATGCATATTAATTACACACTTGGTGGGTTTCACTGTGACATTTGCATACATGTATATATTGTTCTTTGATAATGTTCACCCTTCTTTCAACTCTCTTTCTTTCCTCTTTCACTCTTCCCCCTAAGTTCCTCTTCTCCTTAATAGTCCCTCCTCTACTTTCTACTTAGATGATGATGATGATGATGATGATGATGATGATGATGATGATGATGATTATTTTCCACTTAGGAATGAGAACATGCAATCCTTGTTTTAGTGTGTCTGGCTTATTTTGTTTATCATGATGTCATACAGTTCTGTCCATTTTTCCTACAAATGGTGTGATTTTATTCTTTATGACTGAGTAATACTCCACTGCATATATTCCATATTTGCATTCATCTCTTGATGGCACTTAGGCTTATTCTGTATCTTGGCTATTGCTAATAGTGCCACAATAAACATTGACATGATTATCTCCCTGGTGTTCTGAGTTTGTTTCCTTTATATATATCCAAAAGTGGTATAGCTGGGTCATATGGCAGTTCTGTTTTTAGTGTTTTAAGGAACTTCCATTCTGTTTTCTACAGTGTCTGTACTAATTTACATTCCAAACCAGAGTGTATAAGGATTCCTTGTCTTTACATCTTTGCCATAATTTGTTGTGCTGCTACTATTGCTGCTGGTAATGACAGTGATAATTTCACATCACCCAATAAAGGTGGAATCTCAATGTGATTTTGATTTGCATTTCAATGATGTATAAGGCAATTTCTCATTTTTATACTTATTGCCCATTTGTACTTCTTTTGATAAGGGTCCATTCAGATTATTTGCCTATTTTTGGATTGGTTACTTGTTCTTTTGTTAAGTTTTTTTTGAGTGCCCTGTATAATCAGTTGTTACTCTTCTGTCAGATGAATAACTGGCAAAGATTTTCTATCATTCTGTAGAAATGGTAGAAGTCTCTTCACTCTGATGAGTGTTTCCATTGCTGTGCAGAAGTCTTTAAATTCGATATCATCCCATTCATCAATCCCTGCTTTTGTTTCCAGAGCTATTGAGCCCTATTTAGGTAACTATTGTTTGTGTCACTATCTCAAAGTGTTTCCCCTATGTTTTTTTCTAGTGCTTTTGAAGTTTCGGTTACTACATTGAGGTCTTTGATTCCCCTTTGAGTTGAATTTTATACAGGATGAGAAAGGGATACTAGTTTTAGCCTTCCATATGTAGATATCCACTATTACCAGCACTATTTGTTGAAGAGGATGTCTTTCCTCCTATGTGTTTGGCACATATATCAAGAATTGGGTCTTCTATTCTATTATAGTCTATGTGTCTGTTTTCATGTAAATATCATGCTGTTTTTGTTACTATGGCTTGGTAGTATATTTCAAAATCAGGTATTGTGATGCCTCCAGCGTTGTCTGTTTTTCTCAGGGTTGTTTTGGCTGTTTAAGGTCTTTTGTGTTCCCATATGAATTTCAGGATGATTTTCTAGTTCTTTGAAGAATGGAATTAGTATGGCTTTATTGTTTTGGTTGGGATTGTGTTGAATCTGCATGTTAGTTTTGGTAGTATGGACATTTTAGCAATTTTAATCTTCCCAATTCATGAACATGGGAGGACTTTCCTTTTTAAAAAAGTATCTTCTTCAATTTCCTTCTTCAGTGTTTTGTAATTTTCATTTTAGGAGTTATTATGGTTTGGCTCTGAAATGTTCCCCCAAATCTCATGTGTTGCCAATGCTGCAATGTTCAGAGGTGGGGCTTTAGGAAGTGTTTGAATCATGAGACCTGTGACTTCATCAGTAAATTAATTCATTGATGACAAAGGACTACAGAGAGCTGACACCTAGTTGGATAAAATAGGTCACTTGGTGAGTGTGTCTTGAAAGGTTTCATCTTCTCCCTTGCCCCTTCCTCTCTCTGCTTACCAGCTGCCATTTGATGAGCAGCTTTCCTCTCTTTCTGCCTTTGAACCAGCATTGACCATGGAATGAATCCTCTGAAACTATGAGTTAAAATAAATCTTTCCTCCTCTAAGTTGTTCTTCCCAGTTATTTCAGTTATAGTGACAAAAAGCTGACTAACACAGAAGTCTTTCATCCCCTTGGTGAGGTTTACTCCTAGGTATCTTTTTTTAGGCTATAGTGAATGGTATTGCTTTCTTGTTTTCTCAGTGAGTTCATCATTGGTGCATAGAAAAACTTCTTAACTTTGTATGTTGATTTTGTATTCCTCAGCTCAGAATTTTTTGATTATTTTGAATTTGTTAAGACTTGCCTTATAGCCTAATATATGATAAATTTTGGAAAATATTCCATGTGCACATGAAAAGAATGTGTCTTTTGAAGCTATTGGATGGAATATTTTGCAATCGTCAGGTAAGTTCACTTAATCTATATTGTAATTTAACTCTGGTATTTCTTTGTTGATTTTTGTGTGGATGATGTCTATTGAGTTACCCATTTTTATTGAACTGGGGCTTATTTCACCCTAAAAGAATGTCCAGTAGTTTTCATTTTATAAAATTGGGGGCTCCAACTTTTGGTGAATATATATTTATAATCATTGTAACTTCTTGATGAATTGTTTCCTTCATCAATATGTAGTAAATTTCTTTGTCTCTTGTAACTGATTTTAGCTTAAAATTTGTTTTGTCAGATATGAGTATAGCTATTCCTGTTGCTTTTGTATTTCATTTGCTTGGAAAATCATTTTTTCATCCTTTTGTTTTCAGTCTATGTATGTCTCAGCCGGTATGGTAAGTTTCTAACATATTATTGAGTCTTATTTTTTAATTTAACCAGCCAATTTTTTTTAATTGGAGGATTAAGGCCATTTACATTTAAGAGTATGACTGAAAGTTATGTACTTGTTCCTATCATTTTGTTGTTTTCCTTCTGATTGTTTTGAACATTCTGTTTGTTTCTTGTCTGTGATTCATCTTAGATGTTTGATGGTTTTCTGTATAAATGCTGTTTGATTCTTTCTTAATTCCCATTTGTTTATGTGTACTTATAGTGACATTTATTTTCTTCTGTGCTTTCATGATTGTGTTTATCTTTCATTCTCTTCTGGGTATAGAATTCCTTTAAGTAGCTTCTGGTTAAATGGTCATGAAATCTCTTAGTTTATTCTTATTATGGAAGGTCTTTATTTCTCCATCTATTCTGAAGGACAACTTCACTGTGTAAATAATCTAGGTTGGAAGTTATTTTCTTTTAGAACACCAAATGCATCATTCCATTCTCTCTTGTCCTTTATTATTTTCTCTAAGAAATCTTTTGTTATTCTGATAGGTTTATCTTTAAGTATTACTTGGCACTACTCTTTGGAAGCTTTTAATGTTCTTTCTTTGTTCTGTACTTCTGGCCATTTAATGATAACATATTAAGGAGAGGTTCTGTTCTGGTCATGTCTATTTGGGTTTCTAAATGCCTCCTGTACTTATATGCCCCATGTCTTTCCCAAGATTTGGGAATTTTTCTGCTGTTATTTTGCTGAATAGGTTTTCTGTTTGTACCCATTGTTGTTTCAATGGTGTCCCTGTTATCTTGCATGTTCTGTTCATTCTTTATTATTTTTTATTAATGTTTGAATATGAAAATTGCTTAACTTTGTCTTCCAGCCTTGATAGATTTCTTCTGCTTGGTCTAGTTTATTGGTGAGATTTTTGACTGAATTTTGTAACTGACTTATTAAGCTTTTCATTTCCAATAATTTTGTTTGATTCTTTTCCAAAATATCTATCTCTTTAATGACTTGCTCATTCATATTCTGCATGGTATTCATTACTTTACTCAGCTCTTTGTATGTTCTTGGAATTCATCGAGGTTTTAAAAATCATTCTTTTAAGTTCTTTGTCAGACATTTTTTCTACTTACATATCTTTTGAATCAGTTACTAGATTAATGGGCTTTAGGAAGTATCATGTTGATTTATTTTTTATAGTTCTTATGTTTCTATGTTGAGATTTATGCATCTGTTGAGACTGCCATCTTTTCCATTTTTATGTGAGGGCCTTCTTTGTAAGCAGCCTTCTTTCAATAATGTGCCCTGAGATAATGGGTTGTTGTGTAGTGTTGAATTTGATTCCAGTTGAACTTCAGACTGTTGTTTCTCTGTGGCCTCTTTGGTGTGATTAGAGGGACTTGATATATGCATACTGTGTCAGAGCTTGAGGGACCTACTTTCTTTGTAGCTCTTTTAAGATTGAGGTCCCTCCAGTAATTCAGATATGTGTGTTGTAGTCAGCAGAATATATGGGGTGTACCCTTTGTGGATACCCCTTTGGTTTTGTCTGTACTGCATGGTCTGACATGGGAGCAACTTATACTGATGTCCCTCATAGATAGAGTATGCAGCACTATTGTGTTATTTCTCCCTGCTGTTAACATGGAGGGGAATATTCAGGGGCAAAACTTTAGGATCCCTCTGGCCATGCCTACTTGGGGTCTGGTTAATGGCTGAGGGCTTTTATATGCACTGTTCTTTAAATTGTACTATCTGCCAAGGCTTGAACAGAGTTAGGTCATGTCTGGAGTAGCATTCAACTTCTCTGAACTGGGATAGGACTGTATCTCAGTGGAAGACTTCCCACCCAACATGCTCAAAGTGACTAGTTCAATCTCCAGCATTTGTAGAAAGAGAAAACCAAACAGCAACAATTAAACAAATCAGATAAAGAAATAAAATAAGACCAAGTACAAAAAACAACCACAACACAGTATGGAGATTCCTTAGAAAATTTGCAATAGAACCACCATTTGACCCAGCCATCCCACTCCTTGGTCTATACTCAAAGGACTTAAAAACAGCATATTACAGTAATGCAACTGTTTCAATGTTTATAGCAGCACAATTCACAATGGTTAAACTGTGAAACCAACCTAGATTCCCTTCAATAGATGAATGGATAAAGAAACTGTGGTATATATACACAGTGGAATATTATTCAGCATTAAAAGAGAATAAAAGTATGGCATTTGCAGGTAAATGGATAGATTCAAAGAACATCATGGTAAGCGAAGTAAGCCAATCCCAAAAAACCAAAGGCTGAATGTTCTCTCTGATAAGTGGATGCTGATCCTTAATGTGGGAGGGAGCATGGGAAGAATGGAGAAACTTTGGTCAAAGGGGAGGAAAAGGAGAGAGTGGGACATAGGGGCAGGAAAGATGGTGGAATGTGATGGACAACAATGTCCTAGGTTCATATATGACTGCACATATGGTGTAATTCTATATTGTGTGCAACCAGAGAAGTGAAAAATTGCGCTGCGTTTATGTACAATGAATCAAAATGTATTCTGCTGTCATATAAAGTTAATTAGAATAAATAAAAATAATAAAAAATAAAAAATAAACAAAAACAACCACACCACCAACAACAGGGATGAAAGAGTCAAAATTGGTACAGGATTAACTAAAATGTTAAAACATAGCAAAAGTAAAATTAATTTACAAATTTAAAAAATATAAAAGAAAGAAAAAAATACATTGATAAAAGAAGAAAAATTTAAAAATTAAAAAAAGAAAAATTGGGGTAAATAGGAGAAAAGTAAAAAATGAATAAGTATAAAAGAAAAATGAAGAGAACAAATAAATATTAAAAGAAGAAAAAAGAGAAAATTGTATTCTAATAGAAAAGAGCAATAACAAATAATATTAATAAAGAGTAAAAATTTCTCCTCTGCTGAGGTGCTTAATTGTGCAGTCAAATGTGAATGTTTACAACCTATGCCAATCAGACCTGCTTTCTGTGTCTTCCCAGGTTGTGCACCCTTAGACATAGCAAAGACTGGGGATCATTCACCCTCAACTTTTTCCTTTGTTGTGCTCATCAGGTAACTAGATGAAGTGGTTTGTGGTCAGAGCCAATTGAAATATCTCTGAGATGTCCTGAATGCCAAAATGAACTAGGGCAGAACTCAGAGTTCCCTAGGCAAAGATTTATTCTAGAATTATTTGGGATGCCCACTCCTAGAGCAGGGCAGACATTAGCATTGTAGTGTGTCAGGGACATGGTACCTTTTGTACTGTACATTCTGAGTGCAGGGAGGAACTTCGGACTCAGCTGTTTGTGCCAGGAGAAGGGTCATGGTGGGCTGCATGTTCCATGGCCCATAATTATGGTTTTCCTAGACTTGGCTCTTCCTGAAATCAGACCTGACTGGTCATTACCCTGTACTCCTTCAGCTGGCTTCCCAAACTGCTGGTGCTTGAAGGGGAAGTATTCTCTGTTCCTTTATGTGTTCAAGTGCAATTCTCCCCTGCATAGAAATCTCAATGGGTTTGTGTCAGGGCTGCCCCTGTGAGCCAAATTGACTCTCAGGGCCATTGCCCACTGATCTAGTAGTATACTATTTTTGCCTCAAGGACTGGGAGATGTGAAAATGCAAAGTACTTTGACTCCCAGGACAATAAACTCAGACAAGACCTGCTCGAGTTGTCTCTTTCTTCTGGTACCATGAAAAAATAATTGTCAAGTTCATAGAACATCTCCAGTTTCAGTTTGTTATGCAGTTTCCAAGTCTGTTGTCTGTTTAGAGTATATTTCTGCAAGGTGCTGATTTCTGTGCTGCTGGTACTTGTTGGGGCTTCCACTCTCAGTTCTACCCATGTCCTCTGCTGTGAATGCCAGGTGATTGGTGTGGATTGGTGCTCTGTTTCACCCTGTTTCACTAGACGAAGGTTTTAGTTTTCTACAGATCTCTCTCTGTCTACTGTTAACTCCAGTGTTTTCCCAGTCACCTACGTCAATGAGCAGCTGGTCACCAGTTGTTTTTATTTTATCTAATGAGTAAGCAGGTGAGTTCTTTGTGCCTATAATCTGCCATCTTTAAACATCTTAGGAGCATCTTTATGTTAGAATGACTCATCCCACTGACCTTAAGCCAGTAGACTTTGTTTTAACATCATCCTTATAGAGTAAATATATTGTCACTTTTTGCATCTTTATATAATGAAACCCAATTTGTAGTTTTCTGAAACAGTGATAAGAAAATATAAGTATGTGCTGATCTTGACTTTTCTCTTTAGTCTAGATGATCATCTGATAATCATGAAGACTTTAGGTCATGTAGGTTGGACTGGAAGTCATTTGGAAAATTTCTTTTATATTTTCCATTTCCACTGTTATAGTCCCGAGGCATACAACAGTTCAGATTTCTTTCTTTCTTTACTTTTTCTTTTTTTCTTTGTTCTCTTCTTCTTCTCCTTCTCCTTCTTCTTCTTCTTCTGGTAGTGTTGGTGATCAAACTCAGGATCTCACGTGTGTTGGGCAAGCACTCTACTGCTAAGCTCTATCCCTGGCCCTAATGGTTCAGATTTCTAGAATAAAAATTACAACAACAACAACAAAAATCTTGGAGAATAAAATCCTTACATAGCATCTTCAATGAAGAGAATGGATTTTAAAACTTAAAGCATGTGATTAGTCTAAGCCACTGGTAATATTAAGTTCCCCATCTCCTTGCCCTTACTCACCCCAGACCCATCCCAAAAGCTTAATATTTCACCTCAAAGATTACAGGTAGGATTAATACTTGAGAAGTTTTCTAGAATTTTATAATAGAATAAACTTTTCAAAGTTTTTAGTTTCTAATGTTATATATTAGTGGTTGTAAATAAGTGACCCTTAGACCAAATCTGACCAGCATGTGTGATTTCTTTGTTCAACACAGCCTTTGACAAAAGTTGAGTTTGAATATCTTAAGCAGGGTGTTCATTCTCCAGTCAGCTTGTTTTCCACTTTGCTTGTCTCTCTCTCCTGACTCACACATTTACATTACTTGCTTCACTCCTTGCTTGAAGGCATTTGAGATTGCAATCCCTACTCTGTATTAGTGTGATGTGCTTTTTGGAAATAGACTACATAGAGAAAAGTGCACACTATCCTAAGTGTATATTTGATGAATTATTCCAAGGAGAACACACCCATGCAACTCCAAGCAAGGTCAATAAATAGAACCTTATTGCATTAGAAGTTTTACCATCTTCATTTGTGTTCCCCTCAAACAAATGCTAAGACAAAGTTAAGGCTACAAGTGATCCCAAGAAAACGCCATGAAGATATGAATTTCTGATAGAGGTACACAGTTATATTGACTTTCTTGTAGTTTTTTTCTCATTTTATTATCTTATCCTGTTTTGTGCTCATATTGCAGAATATCTGATACTATATAACCTATAATAAATAGAAATTTATTTCCTAACAGTTCTAGAGGTTGGGAAGTCTAAGATCAAGGTGAGAGTATTTGATGAGGGCCTTCTTGCTGTGTGATAACATGGATGAGAGAGAGAGAAAAAAGGAACCCTTTTTCTCCTTTTGTAAGAAATCAACTCCTACAATAATAGAATTAATCCATTTGTGAGAGTTTTGCCCTCTTGACATAATCACTTCTGAAAGGTCGTACCTCTCACTGCTATTTCATTGAGGATTCCAACATGTGATCTTTTGGGGGACATATTCAAATGACGTCTTGCTCCATTCCCACAAAATTGATTGTGCTTTTCACATGCAAAATATATTCATTTCATTCCAGTAATCCCCAAAGTCCAGCATCAACTAAAGTCCAAAGTTGAGAGTCTTGTCTAAATGAGATGTGGGTGAGACTCAAGGCACAATTCATCCCGAGTAAAGTTCTCTCTAGCTGTGAGCCTGAAAAATCAAAATAAGTTGTGTGCTTTGCAAAATACATGATGAAGAAGTCATAGGATAGACATTCCTATTCCAAAAGGAAGAAATGGGTATTTAAAAAAAAGGAATAACAGGCCCTGAGTAAATCTAAAATCCCGAATGATTTCACTTCATATACTGCCTCCTGGACACACTGGGGGTGGGGGGTTTGCTCCCAATGTCTCAGGCAGCCCTGCTCCCATGGGTTGAAGAGCTATATTGCAGCCATCACAGGTTGGAATCTCTAGCCTGAAGCTCTCCCAGGCTGGTGTTTCTCTACTGTTCTGGGGTTTGGGGGTGCCCATTGCTTTGCTCAATGGGAGCTCCTTGTGGCACCTCTAACCATGTAGCAATATTGATTGTTTTTCATTGCACTTTACTATTTACTGTAGCTTGGATATTGAATGCACCCCGCTCAAGACCCATGTGTTTATTGAAGTATTGTCCCCAGCCTGTGGTGCTGTCAGCAAGTGTAGATAAATGAATTGAGTGACAGTGTAGACAGATAAGTTGAGTCAGAAGGGAGTCCCTTTAGGAGGCGAGGCCTAGTGGAAGTAAGTTAGGAAATCTCTTCAAGGGATATTGGAACTCTGGACCCTTCTTCTTTCTCTGTTTCCTAGCTGCCATGAGGTATTTCCTTCGCCGTGCATTCCCGCTATGATGCACTGCCTTGCCATAGACCCGAAGGCACTTGGACCAAGCAACTATGGACTGAAACCTCTGAAACCATGAGCCAAAAAAGATGTTTCCTTCTTATAAATTGATTATCTCAGATATGTTGTCACAGCAGTAGAAAGCTAAGATACTATCATCTTGCTTTCCTTTTTATTTTAACCTTTCTACACATCATATCTAAGAGATACATGTTTTATGAACAGATTAAACTTTTAAATCCAGTACAATAATCTTGTTATTTTAATTGGAGTATTCAGTCCATATACAACTGCCAATATATTTGTCATTAAAAGTTATACCCTTTTGATCCTATCTGTTCTAATACTTCTAACTTTTCTCTTCTTAACTTCTTGTAGATTAAGTATGTATAACACATATATACTATATACATTTTTGCATATATCAAATATTCCATTATATATCTCTTTTGGCCAGGAAATTATTTTTCATAGCTTAGATGAATGACGCTATAGATTTAACATACCTTCTTGACATCAAAATCTAATATTAACTAGTACTGTTACTACATACCAACAATTCAAGGACTTTAAAGTCTTTAACTCCCTAAATTTCTGTATTTTGTCCATTATTGTCATGTACTTTTTAAAATTTTGTTTTAAGTTTTGTTATAAAATGTTCAAACATGAAAAGTAGAGAGAATAGTATAATAACCCATGTTCTTACCATCAAACTTCAACAATTTTCAGTTTTGAAAATCTGTATCACTGCCCACCACTGCCCTCAAATTGTTTAGAAGTAAATTAAAGATATATTATTAGTTTATCTATGCATAGTTTAGAATGTATCCTTAAAATATGAGCATACCTTTAAAAATAAAATATAACATAAATGAATTCAGTTAATATTTTATTTATTTAAATTCAAGATTTTAGAGGTTTTACTTAATATTATTGTCCTATGTTCTAATTCTCTCTGTTTGATTTTTTGAAAAATTCTGTGCCCCTTTATGATGCTTTGAACCCATGGCTTAATGTCTTTGAGGAGTTTGGGGAAATTACTGGCCATGGTACCTTCAAATATTGTTTCCGTCCACCCTGTCTTATCTCTTTCTGAGGGTTTTTTCACTGTACCCACATGCTGTAGTTTCCATCCTTCATTTGTGCGTGCCTCAATCTGATTGTTTCCTTCTAACCTGTTCTCCAGTTCAATAATTTCTCCTCAGCTACGTTTAATTTTCAGCTAAAATCTACTATTGTATTTTTAGCTTTAGTTACGTTAGAATTTCACTTTTAGGTTTCCTGTTATTTCTTTCTATGGTTTTCAGTCTTTCAACTTCTTGAACAGATTAGCAATAGTTATAAATTTTATAACTGTTAATTCCAATTGCTAGATCTCTTGTGCTACCATTTTCCTGGTCTATTTTCCTGCTTGCCTTTGGTCAGTTCTTGCCTTTTGCATTCTTGATTACTTTTATGAAATGCTAAACATCATAAATGAAAAAATTATAGTTAATATTTTTGATAATGTTATCATACTCTAAAGTGGATTTACTTTTGTCCTGAAAGATAGCTTAGGTACGTAGAGGTAGCATATAGATCATCTGATTCCATTTTGTGTGTGAGGTTTATTTTAGTCTTTGTGAGGGCTGATCTATTTTCAGTTCACTCATAGGTTGTAGCATGTCAGTAGCCCCATCAGAGATACTGGTGTTAACCAAAGCTGCTATGTCTTGGCAGAGAATTTTTGTTATCTAAGTCCAATGAGACTACTAAAAACTCTATGCAGCTTTTCAACATTTTTTTGAATATTTTTCATATTTTGGCTCAAGGCTAAATTCCAAGAACTCCATTGCCAGTACTACAATTGGGATGGCACCACAGGTTGAAATGTACTAATAGATCCTTTTGACAGTCATCTAACATCAATCCTTGTTAACACTTAAGACTTAAAGATCTGTTTGGATTTTCTCTATAATCTGATCCAAATCACAGTAACAGGACAGCCATCTTGTTCCCAGAGCTAAGCCTATCCTAGCCTGGACCCTCTGTGAGTCTCATCTGCCCACTACCTTCTCTGGCCTTGTGAAATGCTATTCTTTCCCTGGTTGTATTTCCCTTTTCTTTTTGAACATGAGCTTTACCAATCTGGCCTGCACACGTTCCTGTGGGGGTCTTCCCTTCATAGATCACCTTCTTTCTTGATGACACTTCACCATTCCCCTTCCAGGTGTGCTGTGCTCACACATTTACTGAGTGGGCCATTCCCAAAGCTTACACATAAACATTTAGGTCCTGGGTGTTAGCTTGCTTCCTCATACTCCTCTGAGAGGGGTGTTACACCCTCACTTGCATTTTGAAAGCAATACCACAGGATTTAATCTGCAAAGTACTTGACACTTCTCATTTTATCATTGAATAGAGATCCTTCTGGTCCATTTCTTAGGATGTACTACTTAAGTTCCCAATATAAAATGATATGGTGATATTATTTTAGTGAACTAGGGAGGCCGCTGTGTATAGAGAAACCCTATAGAACACTTTGTTGATACTAACAATTGTATTTCCAATTCTGAATATAAGAACTTATTTTCATAATGGAATATCACAGATACACAAGTGTTAGATTTGTTAAAGGAAATATTCAAACAACTGTTTTATAGAAATTGCTCCTGAGCTTGCTGATACCTTTTGACTGCTAGTACTGCATTTCCATTGGTAGAATAATCAAAAGTAGGAGCCATAGGGATTATGCACACAGCTTCTTTCTCTCCCACTTAAACAGTTGCTTACCAGTGATGGCCAGCTGAGTCACAAAGAAGGTCATTCTGGACTTCCTCTTCCTCCTCCATGTGGAGAACAGCACCACCGCATTTCCAACAATGGTGAATACAAAGAGGACCCACAGGGTTATCAACTGCTCAGTCTGTAAGGAACAGAGAAACACAGAACAGCTGCACTGTAAGCACCAGGGTATTTTTATAAATGTACAGCCCAGGCACTGGTGCTGGATGTGTTCCTCCTGGTGACCTTATCCCAACCTGTGGAAGTTTGAATTCAAGAGAATAATGACAACATGGTCCCCATTTACATTGGAAGCACAATAAATTAATACGTCTTAAAAAATCTTTTTAGAAATACATATTGAGAGACAAAAAACAAACAACAAAAGTTTTATACTTTGGTTAAGTAATTTTAACTCCATGCAAGAGTTCAAGGTGTGAAAAAGAACACTGCAATCACAAAGATTGTAGTGCATACTTATTATAAGAAGAAATTGGAAATTATATAAAGATAACAAGATAGTTAAGTGAATCAAGCATTTCAATTCAGTGAACTATTGTGTAACTATTAATAGTGACAGCCTTGAAGACTATATAGCTATTTTAAAAATACTTATAGTATAATGGTAAGTTGGAAAACATGATAAAATTGTATATTTGGTATGATTACAACTCTACAAAATTATACACATAGGAAAAAGGCTGAAGTATACTAGAATGTTAAGAGTGGTTATTTTAGGGTAGTATGATTATGGGTTATCTTTTCTCTTCTATCTTTTGGCAGAATTTCATAAGACAGTAATATTGAAGTTCTGCTGAAAAATGTGTAATTAGTAAAACAAGAATAAGAGGCAAAAATGCCTCTCATTTATAATGCCAATCCTTCCTAAAAAGTCTCACATGATTTTTCAAACGGATCTTGTTATCTGTGTGATGTCCATGGCCCAGAATGAGCAGAAGCCAGGACACCAGAGTGGGCTAGACTCAGAATGCAGGACTAGTTCATGGGAAGAGTGTGCCATGGGGATGCTGAAGAAATCTCTAAAGCCAAATAGCCCAACAAAGATATCAGCCCAAAATGTCTGGGCAATGCCCTTGTAGGAATGCACAGATCTGACACTGAAACCACAGAGCTTCTCCTGTTTGGAGGAGAAGAGCCACAAGAAATTCCCTTTAGTTGTCAACCCAGTTAGACTGTGGGTGCTCCGCTGTTTGGTCAAAAACTAGCCTAAGATGTTGTGATACGATCTTTTATATATGTAATTAACATCTATTTTCACTTGACATAGAGTGAAGCATATGACCCTTGGTAATGTGGGTGGGCCTCCACCAGTGAGTTGATTTACAGTGGGGTGAGATCCCAACACATACATTCTAAGTTGAAAATTTCATAAGTCATAGGTGTATGTAATACATCTAACCTATTGAACATCCAAACTTAGCCTGGCAAACCTTAAATGTGCTCAGAGCACTTAGATTAGCCCACAATAGGACAATATTATCTAACACAAAGCTATTTTACAACAAAGTGATGACTATCTCATGTAAGTTATTGAATGCTGTGGCAGTACTGTACACTGTAGAATATTAGTTATTTACTCTCAAAGTTACATGGCTGACTGGGAGCTATGGCATGCTTTCTATGCCCAGCATCAGAAGAGTGTATCATATTACATACTGCTAGCCTAGGAAAAGCTCAAAATCAAAATTCAAAGCACTATTTCTACTGAATGCATATTTCTTTTGCACCATTATAAAGCCAAAAAATCACAAGTTGAACCATCATTAAGTCAGGAAACATCTTATGTAGGTACATATATAATTCTATTGGTTTCTGTAGAACCCTGGTTGATATGCTTCCTGAGTACCTAAAGTCACAGCTGCACTTTTTCCTATTTACTATATTAAATTAAATTTCAAAATAATACAATGACAAGAAGAATAAATTCTCCTTTAAGAAACTAGGATAATGCAGATAAAACCAAAATTTTCTTTCTTTTCTCTCCATAGTTCCCCATTCCCAAAAGGTAAAGATAATTTTGAATATAATATACTGTTTTCCAATCCTTTGAAATTAAGAAATTCTCCATATTGTACAAATTTTCTTTCTTAGTCAGTTGGAGGGATGGCCAAATAAAAGTGATATTTTATATAATGTAACAAAATACTTTGATCCAAGAAATGGATTAAGTCTAGGAAAACAAAATATGTTGCAGGAGTAGGCAAGCTTACAGATTGAGGGAATGGAGTTTGTTCTATTCTCTTAGCCCCCACCTCCTTCAGAACACAGAAGATCTGTGATTCCCTTTTGTTGCCAAGTTGGAACCTAAACTTACTCTGCCAGGTTCCAGAGATAGGGAAACATTCTTGAAGTTATCCCTCCAGTCCCTGTCCTTGCCAGAACTCCAGGCTGAAGCTAGAGAGCATTTCCATGAGTACCTCACTTAACAAACCTGGCTCTCCATCCCAGATTTTCAGATGGATTCCTAAGGCTAGGATGGAAGTCAGATCCTTGGGAGTACAGAATTATGGAAGTTAGGGAGGAAGACACTGTGGCAGTGGTGGGGAGTGGTGATATAGAACTGGAGTGGTAAGACCACAGTGTTGAAGACCTGTGCTACTTTGGAGGGCACAGGTCGCAGATACCTTACATCCAGAATGCTTATGCCATTTCGCACTTGGAGAGCAGATCCTTTGTGTGGGCCCAAGCTACGTACTTGCTCTCTGGTCCTTGGCTCAGCAGATGGGTTATTTTCTTCAGGATAATTCATTTTCTCCAGCAGTCTTCACATGGGCATTGAGAAAGCCTCAGGAATGGAAACATTATTATAAAAGGGGCTGTCCTGGCTGCAATGAGGAAATGCTTTTTTTTTGTAAGAGAAAAAATGCTTTTGAGATAACTGGACAACTATGTTGTCAGAAACAGATAGAGCAGGGGAGGATTTTGGTGTATATTACCTGCACATTCCATTCAAATAGTGGGACATAAGAAAGTCAATTTACTTGGATGACTGGCCTTTTTAAAAACTATACAGTAACTGAGAATAATCTAGAAAGGCAGATAGTTGGAAGTCCCTATTAGCAGAAAAGTCTCACTGGTTCCATGATATAGATGTTACTGTTGAGGACCAGGGTGGTGGATGTAGTGTGCATATTCCTGATATAGCCCTAATGTAGTGTTCTGTCAAGGGCAATGATAGTGTCCTGGGGATGTGTATAGTTTAGGAAAAACTGAAATGGCCCATTGAGCAGGTAGTATAGCAGGGAAGGTCTGACAGAGGACCACCAAATGCTCTTGCTCAGTATATGAAGCAAGTTGCAGTGCTGAATGGCCCCAGGCAGTGCTGTGACACAGTGTTGGGCCAGTTCTCCTGGGATAAGCTCTTCTGTAGTTCCCTCTGTTTGCCATGGCTTCTGAACATTCTAGATTTTCTGGGGAAGCTCCTAGTCTCTCATAAATGTTTCTGTCTGTGTACTATGAGCATGGCTATGAGGAACTGTGCCTCTTGGAAATCTTTGGAATGTGTTTCTCAAAGTATGGTTCATGGCTAAGGTAATAGTGTAACCTGGTTTTCCTAGGACAGACCCAGTTTTACTGTCTTACCATAATGTAATTATTTTAACTGACCTTTCACTACCCCATAGTGCCTTTGGTTAGATAGTAAATTATATAGTTACCCTATTTTTTGTGTACCAGTGTATGGGCTCCAAATACTATACCCCAGTCTACAGAAATCCCTGATCATGAAGTATTCTCTTTCACCTTTGAAAGATTTAGGCCATTTAGAGTTCATAATTTGATATGATGAGGAAGCTCATGGCTCTAGTGGGTCACCAACGTCCACCATTATAATCTCTCCCAGTCTCAGGATGGCTGTCTCCTTGCATTGGGAACATCAACATGTCTTTGGCCTTGCTGAGAGCCCCAGAAAATGACTGAGCACATTCTAGCTGGCTGGAAGAGGTACAACCTTCTACACTGCCATTCTTCACTCACATGGAAAGAAAAACTGAATCCACAAGGCTCTGCACACCTCTACTTCCTTGCAGTTGCATGAAGTTGAAACATGTTTGGTGATGCAGGGTTATAGGTTACCTGAGGTCAAGGTGAACAGCAGTTGAACAGGCCTAAAATTATGTGGGAGGCAAGGCTTCATCCCCATCCCTATGCCAATAATAACTGGGAAAACGCAACTATGCATCAGTCTGTTATGACCTTGAAGGCTAGAACTCTTCTGGGAACTGGGAAGAATGTTCAACTTTCTCATCCTGACAAAAGGAAGACTGAGACCTGACTTTCTCATTCTGGGGACGTAGACTAAGGAAGATGGCAGGGCAAGACTTGAATCTGTAAGAGATGAAAGGAGCCCAAGGTTCAGTGTTGCAAAATGAAAGAGGAAATCAAAACTTTAAGTCTATGCAACTGGTCTACTGGGAGCAACAACCCAAAAGAGCTAAGAGACAGCACACAGTGATGAGACAGGTGGGCTGGGAGCTGAGAATGTCAAAGAAGGGTTGGATTTGGGTAAGCTAGTGCAGGCATCTTTCAAAAAAGTTTTCTCATAATAATAATTAAAAAAACATGTCAGAATATGTGCCATTACAGAAAAAGAAGGAACTAAAAAATACCTATTTCTGATTGGGGGGTATGTAATTTCAAAATCAATCTTTCAGCACCTATAGATCCTGCCTCTTGCTCCTGTGCCCACAAATTGGGCATGAATTGCAAGATTTTGCTCTGGAACTGGCTTCTTTCTTTTTTCACAACATATCAAACCAAGAGCTTCCTAGCATTTGACATATATCCCTTTATTTAATCCTCCTAACAATGAAAGAAGGATGTTTTGTTATCCTCAGGTTTATACATGAGGCAACTGAAGCTGAAAAGTTCACCCAGGATCAAAATAGGTCTGTTTAAGCAGGTTTGCTTGATTCTGACATTTGGACTCTTGTGACATGTGTCTTCACATTATCACTTTGGTAGTTGCCTGTTTCCCAGTATTTAGATAGATTGTAACTTATTAAACTGATCTCCTGAACTCACCTACTCAAGCCAGAGCCCAGACCCAGGCCCAGGACCTCCCCTTGCTGACCCTCCAGGGAGCCCAGGCCCAGGTCAGGCCCAGGACCAGCCCCAGCCAACCCATGCCTGAGCCCAGGCCCAGGCCCACCCCTGCCAACCCAAGTAGGAGCCCAGGCCCAGGACCACCCCTACACAGAGCAGAGGACCATGCTGTGACTCCCCATATATCTAGTGTTGCTCCCTGGCCTGCTTCCATCTTGGGACACTGCAGCCGTTGCCATAACCCTCCCCACATATTAGCCTCCACCTTGGGACAACAGACAGGGTCTGGCATGCCCACCACAGCACAGCACGCCACAGTGCTACATCTCTGAACAGGCAGCTCAAAGACATTCTAAGTCCTACCCTTTCAGCCCCAACTCTGAAAGTAGTTGCATCCATCTTGGGATACCCCCACTGCCATTTTGAGTAATCTCTGCTACCTCTGCTACCGTCTTTAGTTGCAGTAGCATCCATCTTGGGACACCTGCCAAGGACTGGAAGTGAACACTAAGGTGAGGTACAAGTAATCTGCAGGGTCATTACAAGATTATAGGGTAGAAACTACAATACCTAATCCACACTGCAATAAAAGAAGACATAGTCAACATGAAAAAACAAGGGAAGAAAGTGCCCCAAACAAACCAAAATACTACAATAATAGAATCCATTGACAGTGCAGTTGATGAAATGTCAGAGCAGTTCAGAATGTACATAATTAAAATGATAGATGAATTAAAGAATGACCTAAGTGAGCAAATACAGGTAAAAATTGATCACTCCAACAAAGAGATAAGGGAGTAAATACAGGTAGCAAATAATATATATCCAGCAAAATTAAGCTTCAGATTTGATGATGAAATAAAAACCTTTCAAGATAAACAGAAGTTAGAAGAATTTACAGTGAGAAAGCTTGCACTACATAGCATTCTCAGCAAAATATTCCATGAGGAGGAAATGAAAACCAACAATTAAAATCTGCAAAGAGAGGAACTACACTAAAGGAAAGGCCAATCAAAGGAGAAATAAAGTCAAGTTAAAAGCCAAAAACAAAAACAAAAACAAAAAACTGAAATGACCAGGAATACAAATCATATTTCAATAATAGCCCTGAATGTGAATGGCCTAAACAGATCAATTAAAAGACATAAACTGACAGAAAGGATTAAAAAAGACCCCTAAATATGCTGCCTCATCTCATGGGAAAAGACATTCACAGACTGAAGGGGAAAAGGTGGGAAAAATTGTACCACTCACATGGACCATGTAAACCAGCAGGGGTTTCCATCTTCATATCAAATAAAGTGGACTTCAAAACAAAGTTAGTGAAAAGTAATAAAGAAGGACATTTTATACTACTGAAGTGAATCATACATCAACAAGACATAACAATCATAAATATCTATGCCTCAAACAATGGGGCATGTATGTAATATTAAACCTTTCTCAACTTCAAGAATCAAATAGAGGAGGTGGGGCTGTAGCTCAGTGGCACAGCACTTGCCTAGCATGTGCAAGGCACTGGGTTTGATCCTTAGCACCAGATAAAAATAAACACATAAAATAAAGGCATGCTGTCCATCTACAATTATAAAAATAAACAAAAAAAGAATCAAATAGACCACAATACAATAATACTGGGTGACTTTAACACACTTCTCTCAACACTGGATAGATCTTCCAAACAAATCTGAATACAAACTATAGAACTCAATAAAACAATAATTTAGACTTAACAGAAATATATAGAATATTCCATCCACCAACAAGTGAACACACTTTTGTCTCAGCAGCACATGTATTCTTCTCCAAAATAAACCATATGTTATACCACAGAGCAAGTCTTAGCAAATACAAAAAAAAAAATAGATACTACCCTGCATTCTATCTGACAATAATGGAATAAAATTAGAAATCAATGATAAAATAAAAAATACAAACTACTCCAACACCTGGAGACTAAATAATATCCTATTGAATGATACATGGATAACAGAAGACATCAGGGAGGAAAGAAAGAAATTCTTGGAGGTAAACAAAAAATCCAATGCAACATATCAAAATCTCTGGGACACTATGAAGGCAGTGCTAACAGGAAAGTTCATTGCACTAAACTCATTCATTAAAAGAATAAAAAGTCAACCAATAAAGCCAGGTGCGGTGGCACACACCTATAATCCCAGCACTTTGGGAGGCTGAGACAGGAGAATTGTGAGTTCAAAGCCAGCCTCAGCAATGGCGAGGTGCTAAGCAACTCAGTGAGACCCTGTCTCTACACAAAACACAAAATAGGGCTGGGGATGTGGCTCAGTGGTCAAGTGCCCCTGAGTTCAATCCCCAGTACCAAAAAAAAAAAAAAAAAAGTCAACAAATAAATGACCTGACATTACATCTCAAAGCCCCAGAAAAAGAGGAACAGCAACACCAAAAGAAGTAGAGCACGGGAAATAATTGAAATCAGGGCACAAATCAATGAAATTGAAACAAAAGAAACAATTTAAAAAAAACAAAAAGGTGATTCTTTAAGATTATAAATAAAATAGACAAATCCTTAGCCACCACAACAAAAAGGAGAGAGAAAACTCAAATTACTAAAATTCATGATGAAAAAGGAAATATCACAACAGACATTATTGAAATACAGAGATAATTAGAAACTATTTTGAAAATTTATACTCCAGGAAAATAGAAAACCTCAAAGACACTAACAGATTTTTAGAGGCATATCATCAGCCCAAACTGAGTCGGGAGGACATACAAAATTTAAACAGATCAATTTCAAGCAAGGATATAGAAGACACCATCAAAAGCTTACCAACCAAGAAAAGCCCAAAACCAGATGGATTCACAGCCGAGTTATATAACACCTACCAAAAAGAATTAATACCAACACTCCTCAAATTATTCCATGAAGTAGAAAAGGAGGGAAACCTTCAAAACTCATTCTCGGAGACTAGTGTCACCCTGATAACAAAAACCAGGCAGAGACACATCAAGGAAAGAAAATTTCAGACTAATATCCCTGATGAATATAGATGCAAAAATTCTCAATAAAATTCCAGAAAATTGCATACAAAAATATATTTAAAAAATAGTGCACCATGATCAAGTGGGGTTCATTCCAGGGATGCAAGGTTGGTTCAACACATGGAAATCAATTAACGTAATACATCACATCAATAGACTTAAAGATAAGAGTCATATGATTTTATCAATAGATACAGAGAAAGCATTTGACAGAATACAGCACCCTTTTATGTTCAAAATACTAGGAAAAATAGGGATAGTAGGAACATACCTCAACTTTGTAAGTGATATAAATGCTAAACCCAAGGTCAACATCATCCTAAATGGACAAAAATTGAAGCATTCCCTCTAAAAACAGGAACAAGACAGGGATGCCCTCTTTCACCACTGCTATTCAACATAGTCCTTGAAGCACTAGCCAGAGCAATTAGATGAAAGAAATTAAAGGGATATGAATAGGAAAAGAAAAACTCAAACTATCACTATTTGCAGATGACACGATTCTATGCTTAGAGGATCCAAAAAATTCTACCAGAAAATTTCTAGAATTAATAAATGATTTCAGCAAAGTA
>CM053407.1:82621498-82681762 GCA_028644305.1 Xerus rutilus | reverse complement strand
GAAGACCTTAGAAGATGGAAAAATCTCCCATGCTCCTGGATAAGCAGAATCAATATTGCCAAAATGGACATACTACTCAAAGTGCTATATAGATTCAATGCAATTCCAATTAAAATCCCAACATCATTTCTTATAGAAATAGAAAAGGCAATCATGAAATTCATTTGGAAGAATAAGAGACCCAGAATAACCAAAGCAATCTTTAGCAAGAAGAGTGAAACAGGAGGCATCATAATACCAGAATTTAAATTATACTATAAAGCTATAGTAACAAAAACGGCATGTTACTGGCATATTAATTTCTTTCAAGATGTGTCTTAATTAGCTCTTACTCACAATGCCAGTACATTAAAATGAGTATTTCAAAATACTTTCATGATAGGTAACTATTTTTTCTGTAATTTTTTCCAGTTTAGTGAGTGACAAACATTTATAGTATTTTATTAATATAAATTACTATTAATATTTCATTATCTTCTTGCTGACCATGTTTTTATTTTGTTAAACATATATTTGGGAACAAACAATGTTCTTATTCTTTTAGATGAATTTATAAGATTCATTATCATATAAAGGATATAACCTCTTTATAATCTAAATGTTGATTATCAGTTTGCAAATACATTTTGTTTTGTGGCATTTTTCTTGAAAAATATAACACATTAAAAGTGCACATGAGCTTTTACTATATTATTACTATCATCTAATATATATTATTACATGATAGCTATCATATTATGTAGATATTATCTCTATTGCATCTATTCTATACATAAAAATAATAGAGATAATTATGTTTACTATCTGTCTTACATATTACAGACATATATATATAGATGATTATAGATAGATATAATACATGATATATATCTACTGATAACATAATGAAATCTCATGGAATTACTCTCAAAATCATGAAGAAACCCATTGCCAACATCAAAAAGCCCCTTGTGAGCCCCTTATTATAACCTCATCCCATGCTTCCTAGAGATAACCTCTAATCTGGTTTTTGTTTGTCTAATTTTTACTGTTATCATGTGTATCCATCCATAAATAGTACTGCCTGCTTTTCAACTTTATGAGTTTGATGTCACATATATTCTTTAGGTCTTCTGTTTTAGTCCATTTTTGTTTTTATACCAAATTTTCTGATGCTGGGTAATGTACAAAGAAGTTTCTTTAGCTCACAGGTTTGGTGATGGCAGCACATGTTGCCTGCATTTGCTCAGCTCTGGTGAGGGCCTTTTGGCTACATCACAATATGGCCGATGGCATGATGGAAGGGGGAACATTCAAGAGAGATCACATGACAAGACAGGAAGCAAGAGGGACTCAGGGGCCAGGTCTTTTTTGCAACAACCGACTCTCTTAGACACAAATTCCATTTGAGACGTCAGCATTAATCCCTTCCAAAGGTAGAGCTAATGTGACCCAATTGCCTTCCATTAGGTCCCAACTCTTTTAGGTTCCACCACCTCAACATCCCCACACTGGAGATGAAACTTCCAGCATATGAACCTTTGGGGACCACTCTCAAACCACATCCAAACTATAGCATCTTACTTGTTTGGTTTATGATCGAATGAGTTGTCCATTTTGTTGGATAGAGTTTTAGGGTTTCCATTCTTATTACTTTATAGCACTTCATTATATAATCATACTCCAATTTATTTATTAACTATATTTGATAAACATTTGAGTGGTTTCTTATTTGGATCTGTTAGGGAAAAAAATGCTACCATTGTATAGCTCTAGCATGCATGCAAATGCTGGGACATGGAGAAGCATTTTCAGCTTGGCTAAATAATGCCAGAATGTTTTTTAAAATTGGTTTGGGGTAGATTTTCAGCCATCACATTTTTTTATTTCTAGATTTGTTTAAATATAGGGTCTGGGGTTGTGGCTCAGTGGTAGAGTGCTTGCCTAGCATGTGTGAGGCACTGGGTTTGATTCACAGTACTGCATATAAATAAATGAATAAAATAAAAGTCCATGAGCAACTAAAATATATATATACAAATAATTTAAAATAAATAAATAAATACTTATAAATGGCACTTTTTGTTTCTACAGTTACATTTTTCTACCTGGTAACTAACTTTCATATACATACTTTAAACCCATCCAAATTGTAAATTATCTTTTATTCCCTCTCAACCCTTCTAGATTCTACTACCATAAGCTTTGATTTTTAAATTCAGATGATTATTAAATTTTAACATCATTATATTTATTTCTAGGAGTCATTTTAATGATCACATTAAAGTTTCATAAAAATATCACCAAGAATTATTTAACTATTAGTTATATTATGTCTTCTATGCTCAAGTTTTTGTTGTATTCTTAACTGAAATAGAATATTTGATTTTAATTTTTTTAAGGAGGCATAGGATAGGTTCTGAATCTTCATATGGTACAGAGAAAAAAATCTGTTGTTCCTTCACAGCTTTTAATATTTTGAAACACATATTTTCCTCTTACGTATTTTCCTCTTACAGCTCTGTAGATATGCATTATGAATGTGAATGTAAAAAATTCAGTATGATCTCTAACATTGAGTTGTAGAGAAGACACACATCTATTTTCTATACAGAAAGTAAATTTCTATTTAGGTCTTTGATAGATTTGTTTTTTCTTTTAGTATTCTCAAAATTTAGATGATGATCTAAGTTTGGTCTTTTATTGTGATTCTTCTTGCTTGACCTTTCTGTATTAAAAGACTCAATTTTTAAAGTCAGGTAAATTGTCTTCTATTATTGTTTTCATTCTTGCTGCTTCTCTGACCTCTTCTTGCTACTGGAGTTTTTATTGTATGGATCTCATAGGATTTTCCTGCACATCTCTTCTCTCTGTGTCCCTCATCAGATTTAGCTTTCCTTAAGTTTACCATGAATTTTGAGAATTCTCACATCTTAACAACCAAGTCATCTGTTCATTCTCAATTCCTTAAGTAATGGGATTTTCATGTTAAAACAATGTTTTCTAAACATAAGCATGCCCCCTTTCTTATTGCAGTGTGATTTCAAGCCCTGCTGAGAACACAAATGAGACATTGTCCAAGATTTTCTTCCCATTTCTTTCAGGAAATCAGGTTCATAGGGAGAAGCACATTGATGCCTTAAGCAATTTCTTTTTTGCAAATTATGGAACACTGTATCATGTCCAGCAATTTTTCTCAGCCTGAGTGGTGGTAGGGAGGAGCGATTTATTCCTGCACTTATCCAGTACTGCTTTGGTCTCTGTTGAATTCTTCTAGCCTTGGACAAAGAAGGAAGGGAAAAGTTCCATTGCCTGTGGTGTTTTTGGTCAGGTCAGAAACCCAGGTATGCATGGTGAGTCAGAGGAGAGCAAATGCTTAGAAGCAGCCAAAGAAGGAGGCAGTGAGGAGGTGTCAGGGAGGTGAAAGCCCAGGGCTGATTTTCTTGTGGAGACTGTCCTCACCAGCACTATCCATGGTTCTGCCCAAGTGTTACTGGATAGCTGTCCACATCCTGTAAGTTGTGAGAAGGCACTGGCCATAGTCCCTCTCTGTGACATCTGCAGCATCCAGTGAACAGAAATCTGCTGCTAGAGACTTCCCCAACCTCAGCTGCTGGACTAAGCTTGCTGGAATCCCTGGGGCCAGCCTCTCTGCCACTGATTCCCCAGGGAGATTTTGGCCTCTGGTGTAGAACATGAAAATCATCTTCCCTGACCTCAGAACCTCTTACCTACTCTACATGTTAGAGAATTTCCTCCAGTTTTCCAGCAGGCAGGTGCCAACTTTCCATATTGTCTACTTCTGATACAGAATGTGTTTCAACTACAATTACATTGCAATGGGCTTTAGGATAAAAATGGAAAGAGAAAGAGATTAAGCAAGAGAACATGGGAGTCATTCTGCACTGTATCTCACCTTCCTATTCTCCTTTCTTCACATAGCTACTTGCTTGGGTAAGTATAATTAGAGCACATTTCCAGAAAACCAATACTGAAGGGGGTAAACAGGTGTCTTTTTACATGGCAAGTTGGCATGATACTGTCACCAAAGCTTAGATTTCCCCAAATCAAGTTTTGTCTAAAAGAATTGCTGAGAATGGCTTTTTTCTTCATTTTTGTACAGCGCAATCCAGAGGTATCAAATGTCTTCAAAGCAGGCTTCAGATCTGCTCCACGGGAAGCACCTAGTGATAAGCACTGAGGATGAAACTACCCTAGTTTGATATGTCTGTGAATTCAATGTCATCCCTAGGAGGGCTGAGAGGTCAGGACTGGCTTGGAGTGAACCTTTATCTTAGGAACTTGAGGTACGTGTGCTTTGGGAGGGTAGGTCCAAGGAGGTCTATGAACAAGTTAAGGTCTCTTCTTGAGATTGACTGATGTCTTGGGACAGGCTGGGCAAATTGTGTGAAAACAGATCTCCCTCCTCTCCCTTAAGCGTTCTGTTGGAAGTTGGTCTCATCTTATGTCATTAGCTTCAGGAATCTTCCAGATGGAGAAAGTACCCTATTATTTCTTTCTAGAGTTTTCCTAAGAGTTATGTTTAGTGATTTGTTTATTATTTCATGGATTATCTATTATTTGTCTTCTGTGTGCCAAATACAACCTAGGTATTGGTGCTACAAGGAGGAATAAAACATGTAGCATGTATAAGTTACACTCAGTGAAGTTTAAATCCCACTGCATCAAATATACAAAGATCACTAAGCATTTAGCTGCTTGCTCATTTATTTATGGCATTTTTATGCGTACATATGTGTAAATGAATGTGCACATGCATGCATGCATGCACACACACACACATACACACACCCCACACACAAATTCCAGACTAATGTGAGGATTTGGGGAGTGATAGAAATAGGCATTGAAGAAACAAGTTCAGAGGAGCAGGGTCTCAACACTCTGATGAGAAGTGTGGTTGAGCCAGATTCTACTCAGTCTTGGGTGCATGCCACAAGTGTGATATAGCACTATAGCCTCCCTCACCTCTGCTTTCTCATTTATTAAATGAAGATAAAAATAAAACTCATCTCAGGATAGTTGTGAAGGGTAGGTAAGATGATGAAGATGAAGATGCTGATTTCAATGTGATGCATAGTCAACATGCAATAAAAATGGGTTAATCCAGGCTGGAGATGTAGCTCAGAGGTACAGTGCTTATCTAGCATATGCAAAGCCCTGGGTTCAATTCTTTAATATTGCTATAGAACATGTTATTTCCTTTCACAGTTTTATGGATTATGGATAAGTTTGAAGAGTGACAAATAACTAACTACCTTTTCATGATAATGCTTAAATTTATCCAGTTCATCCTATTTTCAGTACAAGTCTACTGCACTGTCACCTGAGCCTAACAGGAACTCTACGTATGACTCTCCTACCCCACACTGACCATGTCCCAACCATTCTTAAATCTATTGCAGAATATAGTTGGGGACTAAATGCCCCCTAGTGGTTATGTGAAGCAAAATTACAGGCAAATGCTTAAATACTGGCTTGAAAGAGCAATTGAACTTAGAATTTTTCAATGACTAAAGTGTTCTCAACCAGTAACATGGTTGCTGACTTATGACTGATTGCCTTTCAACCTCAAGTTAATTAATTCACACAATGATGTCAGCTCTCTGCAGACTCAGAGAATTGCAAGCTGGGATTGATAGAGATGAATTGCAGGTTTCCCTTGGTAAGGCTTGTGCTGCCACAGGACTGATACCTGGGATTTGGTGCCATGGGCCATGCTTCCAGAGCTAGAAGGATGTCCATGAGAATGGGAAAACTCTACAAGCTTGGCATCTATCTAGTCCATGGAAGGTGTTTAACAAACATCTGTTAGATGGTATAAGGATCACAGTAAAGGTCATTTAAAACAAAAATTACCTCAAGAGGTACAGGACATTTAGTTACTCTGGTTGAATCTGGATGTGCCAGGCTTATCTGAAGTGGAAGACATGATTTAAACAGACCCAAAGATTAATCATTCGATAACCTTCTACCCCATACTGAATAATGATCCTTTTCAGTAAGGTTCTAGAAAACTGGAGACAAAAAGCCTACAATATCTTTAGCAACTATAGAGTAGGTGGAAACCAAATGATTTGAGTGAATCACATTAATCCAGCACCCCACTTACTTAGCTTGTAATGTATATTAGATGGCAATAAATGTTGGTTTACTGTCATAGGCCATGCCTCCTTTGAGATGTTTTCCATATCGCTTACTTAGAACTTGACTGATAAAGTATTACCGTCCTCCATCTCACAGGAAAGAAAATGAAGCTCATAGAATTTACTCACTTGGTTATCTGGCTCATAAATGGTGCAGCTGGGATCTGAACACAGATTTGCTTGACTGAAAAGGCCATGCCCTGCTCTCTACAGTGGATTTCTGCCCACATTTGGAATCAGAGACTGTGAAGTTGCCTCATTTACTCTACTTTCAATTCTTATGTATGGAACAAATCTTCATTTTCCTCTGATTTAAAATTTGAGCTGGATTTCCGGGGCTGGGTTAGATTCACAACTGTATCTCTGAGGACTGAGCATAAACTCAATGCCAATTACATATCTTCAACACCAGAGCAATATGCAGCTTTCACACAAGAGTAATCATAAATGTCATAAAAGATACAGCTACGTCTTTCAACCTGGGGTCATAGAGCTTTCTTACCCCTCACATTTTCATGGTTTGTTTTATGAATACTGTTATTTGTGTGATGTTGAAGATGAATATCTCAAACACAGGAAGGAGCAAATATCTGTTACTTTCCAAGACAGGAAATGAAGTCTTAGAGAAAATGTTCAGTGATTCAGCCTCAGTTCTCAGGGAGTGGGACAAAGAAACTTGACTGTCCTGTTATCGAGACTTGCGTGGCTTGTGACATTCACAATACCTGATCTCCGAGGCCTGATCAAGGCCTCATTAATTTGCTTAGGTGGGTTGGGAATATTCAGAAACAAATATCTGAAGTCTTTAATTCCACTGAGGATGAGTCACAATGTAACCCAGAGATGCAGACACATATAAGCATGCAATTTAAAGTAACACTGGTAGAAAGAGATGGCAAAAGTTTAAATTTCTGGAGACGCTTAATTAGACTTGAAGAATGAGACACATTATAGGGATCTGGGGGCTCCTGAGCAGGTATTGAACCACCCTGAACCTCTCACTCAGAAATTTGTTCCAACTTCTATCTACCTCTCCCCTACCTGGTTTCTCAGAAACACTTCTAGGAGATTAAACAAAACAAAACAAAAAACAAAAAAAGGAATAGTAAAGGCAACATGGAGGCCAGAGGTAGGACTGGGCTTGCTCAGAAGGGCCCACTTTCCTCCCTCCCAATAGCTATCTCTTGATGGTGCCTTTTTGGAAAATCTGCCTTTTCCTCAGAAAGAAATCTGGTTTCCTTCCAGCAATCCAGCTGGGAAGACACTCTTGCAAATACAGTTGAAATATTGTCATACAATCATGTTTCTGTATTCATCTTTTCTAGCTGTTTTACCCAGAGCTATGGAGATGCTATCTTGGATTATCCATGGTAGTCTTTTTACCTAATATTAGGCTATGAAAACAAAAAATAATAAAAAATTGTAAAGCTACATATAAATGTGGAAGTTTTTGCTTTTTAACCTTTGGAAGGCATTTCATGTGACTTTTACAGGGGTCTGGAACAGGGATGGAGAGTGTTCCTTTTGTGACTTCTGGACCTATCTAAGGGCTGTCAGGACAAGCATGCAGGAGGTGTCCTGCATGAACAATAGAGAACTGCATAGGATGGGAGCTGAGGCTGGGGCCATGACCATCATGAGTAGTTGTGGACTGAGAGTCATCAGTCAACTGTCATGTAGTGTGAAGGACAGGGAGGCATTTGCCCTGAGGGGAGGGCCTTGGTTTACACACCTTGAGGTCAAAATGGGCCAGAAGTGGGAAATTGTCTTAGAAATTGTGGATCTGTGGATGTGATTCTATTGGTTTCTATTCTGTATACATTCTGATAAACACTTTTTTTGAGATTACTAGCAAATTTCTACATATTTGGGATTATAAGGAAGGCTAAGACCAGAGCACATCATCTAATGGTACAAGCAGGTATGTAAACAAAAATTTTCAGTGGGAACTTTTATGATGATGTTGTAGAATCCCAAATAAGGGATATGGAGTAGAAACTAGAGAGAAGCTATTCATAGTTGGTCAGGAAATATATTCCTAAAGAAATTGATATGTGAGCTGAATCTGAAAAAATAAGTAGAAATAGGTAGGTGAAGAAGCAGATGTTTAGAAACATGAGTGAAGGCAAAAGGTAAAACCACAGGTTAGTGAGGGTACACTGTGGACATCCAGGCCACTACACAGACTGAGAAAGGTTTATAATGAGCAACTGGAGCTGGGTCCTAAAAACTAGCTTATTCAGAAATGGAGAAAGGCCCACCCTGGGTCATTGTCCTAAATTAGAAGAACATGCCACAAAAAGATTCTTGTCCTTCTGGGATCTGCAATTGTCTTGATTGCCTGAGATGTCTTTTCCCATTCTTGGGAAAATGATGTCACCATCATTACAGATGACAGCATATAACATTTGCTCCTTTAGATAGGGAGCAGATAAGAAAGCAACTCAGTAGACTCTGGATTACTGTCTAATATGTACTTCCTAGTTTAGCGTCCAGGACATTTTGAGTGACTCATTAGCCATTTCTACTCTGACAAAGGATTACTCAATAGTCTAGAGTGTTTTATCATCAGCACCAGAGGTAAAATGTATTTGCAGATCATGCTTTTTTAGTGATTTCCCACTGCCTAATAGTTCTCTTCCAAGTCAGAGCCTTAAAGTGTGGAACTATGTTGGCAGTGTGGTCTGACTCAGCTTTATGGACACTAGTGAATCCCTGACTTCACTAGACAGAAATGCCAGAAATGTTCTACATTAACCTTAATGTGAATCTCTTCTTGCAATTTTTTTTTTTTTTTTTTTTGGATCACGATGACTTCAACATTAACCACAAATAGGGTGTATTGGAAACTGAAGACAAATATTTTCTGAGACTCCATTTGAATTCCCATAACACCCCAGACCGCAGATGCTACAAATTATCTGAAAATCCACTGGGCTTCAAGTCTATAAAGTAATTAATATTTGCTGATAAAAAAATAAAACATCTGAAGTACCAAGAATTGGAATTAACATTTAAATTGTTGTTTAAGCTTTAGACTCTTGAAAAAAACAAACATTTGGGTAAATTAGGTCCAAATTTCTATAATTTGGTAGGAAAAGTACAGTCATCTCTGTGTTGAATCTTCCCCCCACACCAAGTTCTTTATAAAAATGGTAAAGTGTTTGCATATAACCTCCTCCGTCATCCTGTGTACTTTAACTCATCTCTAGATTACTTATAATACCTAATACAATGTAAATTTTATGTAAATAGTTGTCATAGTATACTATTTAGGGAATTATGACAAGAAAAAGTTAATTTACATGTTCAGTACAGACATTTTTTAAATTTATTTTTTCACGTTCATTTGGTAGAAGAACCCAAGAGTGTAGAACCCATGGATATAAAGGGCTGACAATAACTACTATGTAATAAAACTATCAAAACAGTATTTTGCCTGATGATTCACATAATTAAAAAAATAGCCCTGTGGTAGTTTGTTTCCTGTTTATTACTAAAATTCAGGTGGAAATATCTGAGGAACCTTCTCCTCAAGGACCCCTTCAGCTCAGAACCTCATATTTCCTGTTGTGTTCCATTGTCCTTGCTGTGACAAAATACTTGAAAAAAAAATAACTTAGAGAAGGAAAGATTTATTTTGGTTCATGGTCTCAGAGGTTTCAGTCCATGGTCAGCTGGCTTCTGGGCCTACAGGGAGGCAGGAGGAACATTATGACAAAGGTACAGCAGAGAGCGCTGCCCACCTCATGGCAGCCAGGAAGCAGAGGGAGGGAGAGGAAGAAGCCAAGAACAAGAAATGCCCTTTCAGGGAATATATACCTCCAAATTATGCCATCAGATTATTAATCCATCAATGGATTAACCCATTGATGAGGTCAAAGCCTTCATGACATAATCACTTCCCCAGAACCCCACTCTGAACATTGCTGCATTGGGGACCAAGCCTTCAACTCATAAGTCTTTGGGGGACATTCCAAGTCCAAATCAGTCTGTCCAGGAGGCTCAAAAAGCAAACAGCTAAAATAAACCAGGGGTTATTGACATATGGAAGAGCAGAAGCAGATGTGAGGGTCAGGATCTTCTCTCTCTCTGTCTCTGTCTTCTGATTCTGGTATTCTAACAGCCCATGTTGAGATGGAACTTCCATTAATCTGAGTCTCTTGGATACTATAATAAGCAGAAGTCACTTATTAACCTGTGATGGACATGTGACTTGATGGAAAATAAACACCAAAACATGATGGTTAAACTCACCGAGAATATACAGTTATTTGTTACCTCAGCATAATTTAGCTTAACATGATTAATGAAGGAGAAAGTTAATCAATTGGAAAGTCTAAGTGCTTTGCAGAATTAACATCTGATAAATTATTTTAAGTTTTATTTTGGGCTAATAGTTTCTGTGTTCTTGATTATCCTTTGCATTTTTATTCCAATCTAGGCCAAAAATTCTCAAAAGGCACTAAATGCTTTGAAAAGGGAGAATTTATTCTTAGCCCAAAGAATAACTTATCTTTGCATGAATTGCTATGTGTTGTCAAGGACTATAGTCTTCAATAATGGATAAGGAAAGAAACCTGCATTTGAGCATGCACAATGGTCCTTTCCACTTTGTACTAAGTTATGATATTTTGGTTCAATGTCTGTATGTGAAAGGAATTCTCTGTGCTGTTAGGGGATCTCTTGTTTGGTTCAAAGTCCTGTTTGAATCAGGTCTCCAGCCTACCAAAAGATTTCTAGCTTCTTCAAGAAACTCAGAATCCTTTAGACCCTGAGTGACCTTTAAAAATAATAACAATAATAATCATCATCATCATCAGCAGCAGCAGCATCTCTTATTTTGTGGTGCTGGGATGAGCTCAGGGCCTCCTGCATGCTAGATAAGTACTCACCACTGAGCAACATCCCCAGCCTCCTCCTTTGCCATCTTATGCCCGAGAACTCCCCTAAAGAGTAAGGGTTTATTTACATTAAGCAAAGGCCTTTCTTAAAATGCAAATATCCCTATAGAGCTTGGGGGAGCGGGTTCTAGAGAGAGAGAGACATCTGAGGGATGGAATTAGTTTACTCAGAATTGTTTTTATGCTAATATTTGTAATTGACTTACTGAGAAAGAAAGAGTGGATGAAAGAGTGAGTGGGGAAAGCGGGAAGAAAAATATATTTTAGAAAACAGAAACAGCGAGGCCCAAACAAAAGGCCTTGGTAGGGAAGAGGCCCATCAGAGGAGGCTGGGAAGGGCAAGGACAGGCTCTTGAGGGGGCAGGAAACCTTCATCTGAGTCCTTGAGAAGCATGTCAATGTCATGCTTACTTCCCATTCCCCCACAACCACAACTAGCTTGACTATAGGAAAACTGTCTCTTTCCAAAAATGGAACTCATGGGGGAGGAGACCCAGGAAATTTCTGCTTTATTAGCCTTTAGTAATGGGTGAATAATTTGGGTAAGTGGAGTATCTGGTTGGATGGAGAGTCTGGGAGCTGGTCTTTGAGGGGAAGAACATCAGTCTTCTTGACCTATCACCCACTCTGGGCTGGGAGGACTCTCCCAGGATCTTAGTGAATGAAGCTCCTCCATGACCACCCCTTCCCTTCTCTTGCCTAAAACTGTATCTTGTGCAGGAGACATGACTCGTTCCACTTCATCATCCTAGGCAGGGAAGTTCTCATCCTTCTGCACTCACTTCAGAGCCGCCTGGGCAGAGAAGCCTTATGATCTGCTGAGGGTCCCACAATAGAAAACTGGAGGAGGGGCCCAGAGGCCATGTCTCGGGTCATTCTTTTCTTGGTCATTCTCCACTTATGCTTTTGGGAGGAGAATAAAAAAACAAGCAAACAAAACTCTCATTGAAATAGTGAGGTAATGCTTTGTGTCATTTTTGGACTTAACATTTTTAAAGTGCTTTTAGTATTTTTTTCATGAAATTACATGAGTGAATGACACTGTTATCTGGAATGAGAAGAATCCTCTGAAAAGTTTAAGGTCCTTTTCTTTGTGAAGAAGGAAAGACTTTCTTGGTTACTCAGAAGCATATAATCCAGGCTGAATCAAAATTTATAAGTATCTATTCAGTCCTTTGTATTCTAGATAATAGCAGGATGAAAAAAAAAAAAAATGGGCACAGCCAGTTTCTGCACTCCCCAAATGTGAAATAACTGGAATGTTTGCCTGACTCTTTGGTTTCTTGGTTTCAGTACTCTTAACATCTCTGTTGTACCCAGTATTTGTATCAGTTAGGAAAGTGTTCAGCTCAAAATGAGAAAAAGTCCACTTAATATCTTTAACAAATAAGTTTTAATTTCTCTCAGACATGCAGAAATCAGAAGGCAGGTTGCTGCTGGCATCCATCACTGAGACTGCTCTGATTTTTCTCTTATCACAGAAAGGCTGCTGGGGCTCTATGCACTGCATTCAAGGCAGAAGAAAGGGAGAAGGTGAAAATGCCAGCCATGTCTTTCTCCTTTATCAGCAAAAGAAAGACTTGTCAGAAATCTCAGAGGCCTCCAATGAAGTTTCTGAAACTGTGCCACCTTTACTTGCAAAGGAAACTAAGACAGTGAGTATTCAGATGGAAAAGTGAGAAGAGAGTTAAGGCTAACGGCTGGGTCAACCAAACAGATTACAGCAGCCTGTTCCCTGTTCCTTTTCTTCCTCCAGATTTATCTAGTGCCTCCTCCCAGCACCCCTGTTGATATTCCAAAATTTGGCAGCAATATCATTATTCTTCACCAGCTCGAAATATAGGTAAATGATTATATATATTGCTATAGGTTGATGTCTATTTTTAAAGTAAGATAAAGAGGATCCATGGGAATGTTCTCAGAGCTATTCCCTGAACTCTTGATACATTCATGCCCAGAACAATGCTAAGTCAAGGAGAGGATCTGTTCATTCTTCAAGATTCTGTGAGGTTGTACTCTGCATCAGGTACATGCAGTTGTTCAGACCAGGCACACAGTAGAGAAGTTATGTGAACGTCCAAGGAGGATGGTTTCCTAAACCTATGAGATAGATAATGCACACACAAATATATAATATGATGCCCTGTGTGTGTTAAAAGGAAAAATAAACCAGCCTTGGGGACAGAGAGTGATGATGGACATGTTGTTATTTGGTTGGGTGGGTCAAAGATCTTTTAGGAGGTGACCAAGTGAAGTGAGACCTTGTTACTCTGTCCATTTTGAAACACTTGCTGCTTTCAGTTCATTCATCTTTCATTCTGTCCCATCACTTTCTACATCTCCTTTCAAGTCCTCTTGGGGCTTGCAATACACTTCTACTATGCTGTCACTTGGAATTTATGACTTTGAATGAAATATACTTTGCTGAATATTGAACTCATGATATAAATCTCTATCAATTTTTAAATTAAGGTATAATTTATTCAGAGGAAAATTCACTCTTTTAATGCACAGTTGAGATTATATATATATATATCTTTTTTTGTTGTTGTTTTGGTGCTGGGGATTGAACATGCTAGGGAAGCACTCCACAACTGAACTACATTCCGAATCCTTTTTATTTTTTAAAACAGGTTCTCCCTAAGTTGCCCAGGCTTATCTCAAACTAATGATCCTCCTGCCTCAGTCCCCTGAATCTTGGGATTAGAGGCATGCACCACAGTACCCAGCCCAGTTCTATATTTCCAACATATGCAAACATTCATCAAAATAAAGAAAAACTCCATCATCCAAGAAAATTTCCATGTGCACTTTTCTGGCCAACATCTCTCCCCTTCCTCAGCTCCTGGCAACCACTGAATAGTTTTCTGTTGTTGGAGATTTTGCCTTTTCAAGACATCATATAAATAAAATCATTAGAGAAAGAAATACTTGAAGGCTGTCTCTTTTTAACACATTTGAAATTCATCCATGTTGTATGTAACTGCAAGCTTATTTTTCATTGCTCTGTAACATTTAATTGCATGTATATGCCACCAATTATTCATTTCACATCCCAGGGATGTTTGTTTTTTTCCCTTAGTGTATAACAATTTTACATGAAGCCTGTATAAGTATCCACATAAAAGATTTTGTAGAGATATATTTTATTTTCCCTGGGCAAATACCTAGAAATAGGATATTTGCATTGTATGGAAAATGTATATTGAACTATAAGAAAGTGGAAATAATTTTGCCAAAATACCTTCACCATGTCACCTTGCCATCAGCAATGTATGCTGGTTCTGATTGCTCTACATCCTTGCCTGTACTTAGTATGGTCAATACATTTTAATTTCAGCTATGGTAATGAATGTCTGGTGCTATTTCAATTTGGTTTTACTTTAAATGTCCCTAATGACTAATGTTAAATCTCTTTCATGTGCTTATTTGCCATTGTGTATGCCTACCTACAGTTCAAAATCTTTTGGTATCCTTTTTAATTGACTAGTTTGTATTAACTTGAAATATTTTCTGTGTATTCTGGATATAAATTCTATGTTAGGTATATGATTTATTAATAACTTCTCAAGAAAATCCCAAAAAAGTTTCAGGTATGGGGCTTACCATTTTATTCTCGTAATAGAATACTTCAACGAACAAAAAGTTCTTACTTTTAATGGAGTCAAATTTATTGAAATTTTCCTTTATGAATTGTGATTTTAGTGTTGGATGTAAGAAATTTTTCCTAATCCAAGATTAAAAAGAATTTATGTTATTATATTTTCTTCTAAATATTTCATATTAGGTTTTACACATAGGTTTATAATCCACTTGGAATTAATTTTTCTGGAATATATGATGTGGAGTGAGCTTTACTTTTTATATACAGCAATACATTATTCTCAGCTGAATTCCCTTTTTACCTTTGTCAAAAACCAATGCATATGTGTATGGGCCTATTTCTATTCCGTTGATCTAGATGTTTACCTTTAATATCACACTGTAGCTTTCTATTAAGTCTGTAAAGCAGGTCAAGCAGCTTCTCCAACTTGATTCTTTTTCAGAATTACCATGGTTTTCAATTTCCTTTTTATTTCCATATAAACTTTAGAATCAGCTTATCAATTTTAATCTCCACCTCATTTTCTTCCTCTGCTTCTCTCAAACATCTATGTCTCCCAAACTCCGCATGTGACCCGATGTGACCTCCCATTGGTTCTTCCTTTCTGAGCTGAGACAGTCCTTGCCTGATTGAGCTCCCAGTGCCTCACACTGAATCATCCTAATCGACTTTCCTTCTCCAGTATCCCCTCTCTACAATTCAGATTAATCCTGATTTATCTCTCTAAATTTAGTTTTGAACTGTTAACTTTTTTTCTGCTAATAAAACTTCAAAGATTTCTTCTTGCCCAGAAGAAAAAAGGAATCTTTTCATTTAGTTTGATGGTCCACCAGTTTCTTTCTTTCTTTTATTTTTAATACTTTTTTAAAGTTGTCAGTGGTTCCTCCCTCCCTCCCTCCCTCCCTTCCTTCCTTCCTTCATTCCTTCCTTCCTTCTTTTTATGCCATGCTGAGAATCAAACCCAGTGCCTCACACATGCTAGGCAAGCACTCTACCACTGAGCTACAACCCCAGCCCTCACCCGTTTCTTTTTAGCTAACTCTTCCAACTAAACCTCAGACTTCTATCTGCTTGTCTTTTGTGCAGAGCTACTTAATTGTTTACATTCTTTGCCATTGATTGGGACCCTCCCTGAGTCCTACTTCCACATCTTTTCTCCTTTTATGGAATTGACAACATTTTCCGCTTTATGTGGCTATCTTAAGCAACTACTGACTGCAAGTTGCTTCTCCCATTAGGGCTACCCAAGGGCAATGAATTTGTTTTATCCATTTTGGAACCTCAGTGCCTAACCTAATTGTTAAGGCAATCTGTATTTTTCAACTTAGTAGGGTAAAGGGGTACTTGCCATAATGGGAAGAGAAAAATATAGTTTGAAAGATTGTATTCTGCATTACTATGCCTTGACTTATTTTGAGATAAAATATTTATTTTAAAATTTAAATTAAATAAGAGGGAGAAATATTTGTTTCTCCATAGGTGTTAAAATGTAAAAATCTGGAAAGCATTTTAATAATATTTAATATGCATTAAATAATAATAATCATTTTAATAATAGAATATTCATTGGTTTACCAGCTCCTTAAGACAGTGATCAGTCCTCTGGTTCTCTAGTACCTAGTATGGGTCCAACCCAGAGACAGCAGCTGTAGCCTTCTGTTCATGGGATAGCATATCTGCTTGAACTGTCCAGAGATAGCTGGCAAGAATTAGATTTTACTGCCTGAATATTTTAGAGAGAGAGTTGGGTTCCTTTGCCCCACTGAATCAGATCCTTATGTCCACAAATGGTCTTTTTGCCCTGTGTACCCTGCAGAAGCTCTCTATGGCTGCACTTCTACAATCATGTGTCTGAACACATATAGAGAGTGAAGTTTTGAAGGTTAACATTGTACCCTTGCTCAATACCTGCTTTGTGTTTTGGGGCTCAGAGGTGGATGATCTCAAGGCCTAGGAAGGAGAACCTGGCAGCGTGGGAAGGGGAATGGAGGGGCCTTGGATGTTGCATATTCAAATCTGAAAGGCCAACCTATACATCCCTCCCAATATGGCTTGCTGTTGGGAATCCTCCCAGATCTTGGCACTTTTAAAATTCAAACCAAATGACTGGCTTGAATTCACATGAACTTACTGAGACTAAAAAAAATCTTGCTGCTGGGCACAGAGGTGCAGTCCTGTAATCCCAGGCTTGGGAGGCTGAGGCAAGAGGATTTCAAGTTCAAAGCCAGCCTTAGAAACTTAGTGAGGCATGAGGCATTGAGCAACTTAGCAAGACCCTGTCCCAACATAAAAAATAAAAGGGTTGGGGATGTGTCTTAGTGGTTAAGTACCCCTGGGTTCAATCCCTAGGTCTGAATCATTATCATCATCGTCATGTTTTACAGATTGTTTCTTGAGATACTCTTTCATTCAACAAAACATTTATTGACCATTCATCTGTTTTGCATTGGGCACTAAACTAGGGACAGTTGGTCTTAGAGATGCCCTTAGTTGACTTACATCCAGTGCATCTATACATTCTTGTGTCTGCACACAGGTTAACATGCATATCCAGAGATAAATCATTTTGCATAGAGATCCAAAGTGCTTTGGGAGCACAAGGATATTGACGATGCCGAATACTAATTGAAGTCAAAGGCCTCACAGAGGAGGGACTCACTGAGCCTGGTGGTATCACAAGAATGAGGTGTCATTTCAGTGTCTGCTTTGTTCATTTGGAGGTATTTTCATATATTTTGCTTTTTTATGTTTGTTAAAAAGTTTGTATTTCCTATTGCTTATTTAATTTTTTAACTTTATGTAGAGCATGCTTCTTTGTAACCCATTATAACTTATTATTAAATCTGCTACAGTTAAAAAAAAAAAAAGAATGAGGTGTGAGAAAGGCCTGTGTAGAAAGGTAAATAGAACATCTTTTCTTGGACTATGGTGAGGCATTCAGTGCAAAGTGGCACAGGGTATGAGAGGAGAAGAAGGTCGTGAATCAAATGCAAAAGGCCAGGATGCCAAGTGGAAGATTTGGAGTTTATTCTGCAGAAGATGAAGAGCAAGCCGGGCGCGGTGGTGCAAGCCTGTAATCCCAGCACTTAGGGAGGCTGAGACAGGAGAATCGTGAGTTCAAAGCCAGCCTCAGCAATGGCGAGGTGCTAAGCAACTCAGTGAGACCCTGTCTCTAATAAAACACAAAATAGGGCTGGGGATGTGGCTCAGTGGTTGAGTGCCCTCTGAGTTCAATCTCCAGTACCAAAAAAAAAAAAAAAAAAAAAAGATGAAGAGCAAGCAAAGCTTTAAAGCTGTGTCTTTTGTTTCCCACACTGGGGACATTTCCTGTGCTCCTCAAGTAGCTACTCCTTACCAATGGAGTCAAGTGAAAATAACGTGTCATTTGAAGCCATGGCTGACAGCAGAAAGTTGATTATCTTGAATGATCTCGAATGTTAACCTTGATCTTGAATGTCAAGAATGAATGATCTTGAATGTTAACCTTGAAGCCACTTATTCTAGGAGGGAAGTTGGCCTGCTTGCAACTGTGATGTTAGAGAAGAATAAACTTCTGGTGTATTAAACTGAAGAGATTCGAGGCTTAGTATTTTACTGTTTTGCAGTTTAATCTATCCTAAAATCAGCTTAGAAACTTATTTTTTTCTTTTCTTTTTAAATATTACTTATTTTATTATTAGGGCATTCATTCTGTCACAAGTTTGACTTCTCACAGTCTTTATTTTCATATCTAGCTTAAAAATGCTACTTAACCCCTTCCCCATATAAACATAGTAGATGGGAGGTTTAGATATAATAATGTGAAATCACACTGTACATTATTGATAAGAGTCAGAGCTCCATCATTTTTAGGAAGCCATTAATATTGCCTAAGTGGAAAAACAGATCCCTGATTATTCTTTACCACTCCATCATGACCTTGGGTGATTTTGCTATCTTGTGGGCTGGAAAATCTTACAACCGCTGCAGAAGCCCATCCATTCTTTCTCTGGATAGGACATAATTTTACATCTTTGCAAATAGCCCTTCACGTAGCGGGCCATTAACTTGCCTAGATAAAACTTAGACATAATATTAGGATGATAAAATAAGAAATGGAATCTTCCCTAAATATCTACATTTTATTCTCTGGTTTTTGGTGATCTAATTAAAAAAGAAAGGAAAAGAAAAAGAACGGCTTAATTCACCATCACTGTCTGAGGACCAAATACATAGTAAAGCTGTCCTCAAGTGTTTAAAACTGCAGTGATGACTCCCAGCATTTCCAGAAGCTTCTTTCTTATGATTGAAGTTCCTCATGTCTCAGTGAGGAGTCTTGAGAAAAGAGTGAAAGGACTATCTGCTGGGAATGTAACAGCTAATATTAAACCACACTCCAGGCCACTTGCTATTCTTAAAGGCATTACATGCATTTTGCCACTTCACTTTTCTCAGAAAGACATTAATTATAAGCTTATTAATTGGATGAGGAAACCAAGGCACAAGGAGCAGACAGCTGCCTAACGTCACACAGCTAGGCAGTGGTCTCCAATGGGTGAATGGATCCACCATTCCAGCAGCCTGGCTCAAGGGACTGTGCTCTGAGCTCCAGAGTCTCACTGAAATGATAGAGAAAATTCAAGAACCTGAGTTTACCTGGTAATGACTAAGTTACTTCTTTCTGCAATCATATAGACCAAGAGGCTCAGAGAGAAACTAAGTTTAGCTAAAGAAAAACAAAGTGACATTTCTTATCCACTCGAGTGGATAGCTTGAAACATTTTTGCCCACGGTATGAACAGAAATGTATTTCAAGGATGACAGGGTGACATTTTGAAGCATGAATGGATGTGCTTCTTCCTACTTCCTTGATAAAACCTTCTTCAGCCCGAGGATTCTACTCACTGCCCTCAAGGTAGACCCTTTACTACATCAATGCAGGCAGGGAGAAATAAGGAAGAATTGGGCTTTCAAGTACACACCATGGAGAATTTCATAAAGAGCTTGAAAGGAAGTGGCATTTTCTATGGCAAGGGAATGTGTCTTGTGAGCATTCAGAGAACAGAGCCTGGAAGAGTAAGCCTGGAGAGACACAGACGGAGAAGGGGGGCTAAGGGCAATCAGGGAGGGGGTCAATGGCACAAAAGTGGTGAAGGATCCAGGAGAGATGGGGAAACCTGGACACTGATGAGAGGGCATTGTATTGCCTCCTTCCAAAGGTTAACAAAAAAGGGAAAGGAAAAGAGAGTGCCTGCTAAGTTTGGGGAACACAGGATGAGAAGAAGGCTGAGGTTCACTGTGTAAAAAACAGACAATGACTCCAACCAAAATGGGCACTGACCATGAGGATATGGGAGTAGTGCATTTAGGTGTCTGTGAGGACAGAGGGGACCAGAAACAAAGCTACCTTGTTTTCTGAAGCCCAGAACTGATCAGAGAACTGCCGAACTTTCCATTCCTAGTAAAGATGTGGAAGTTTAGTGAGGAATGAGAGGGGAAAGGGCAAATTCAAGGACCATAAACCTGAGGTAATTGTGAAAAAAGGACCCTGTCTAGAAAGCAATGTGAAATTGATATGGGCCAAATAGGGTCCCAGACATGGGTCCAGAACAAAGATGACCACTTGTGAGGGAGAGATATGGCTCTTCATTTCAGCTGATGCCAAAGTTACCCAAATGAGGCGACACTTCCCATCCCCACCACGCCCAACCACAAACAAGAATTCACCTCAGAACCACTACCCTCGGGTTTAGATACCTTCTGTAATCCAGAGAATGTGAAAAGCCTTATAGGCTGGAAAATGACTGGGTTTACTCTGAATTAACTAAGATTGTTTCTTGCCATCCATCCTATACATTAGTAATACAGACAGAAACTTAGTCGAAGAAGCTTTCCTTTTGCATACATCAATATAGCTTTTGGAAACTGCATGCCATCCTTTTCCAGCCCATCAGCAACATCTGTACTTCTCTGCCATTGGAGTGAAGTTGGACACACTGCATGGTAGAGCTCACCCAGGTTGGAAGATTGAAGAGTGGAGAGGTAGGTCTGTGTAGCCAAAATAAGCAGGAAGGAATCAGACCTTTAATAATCAATTGACTGAGCAAAACTAGTAGGAATTCCTTTAGGAACAGCATAGTACTCAACTTTAGAAACTCAAGCAAACATAATGAGCAAAACCAACTGGAAAAGGAATAAAAAGTGCATGATGTAAATGCAAATTTTGGGAAATACATTAGAAGTTTAGGAAGTTAGGGCTCCTGGATTCCAGGAAAGACATCACGGACTCTCCTGGGTTTCACAGCAGGACTGGAGACCAGCAAGCCTTGGAGGGGTGTGATGGGTGAAGAGCGGAGTTCAGGGAAACAGGCATGAGTGCAAAGAGGCATCAAAATGATAGTCACAGAAGGTGAAAATGGAGCTGAGCATGATAATTACAGATTATCATGTCTGTAATCCCAGAGGCTCAGGAGGCGGATGTAGGAGGATTGCCAGTTCAAAGCCAGCCTCAGCAAAAGCGAGGCACTAAGCAACTCAGTGAGACCCTGTCTCTAAATAAAACACAAAATAGGGCTGGGGATGTGGCTCAGTGGTCGAGTGTCCCTGAGTTCAATTCCCCATACCCTCCTGCAAAAAAAAAAAAAATTTCTGGTACACAGTAGGTAGAACAAGGTCTTAGAAATGCATTGTCAAGCTCAATGTAATGGAAACAAGCAGTCTGTGCTTAAGATTCTTAAATTGAGCTTTTTCTCAAGCATAGTGTGAGATAATTGGGATATAGTTGAGCTGAAATTTGCTTTTGTTATATTAATGGAGGAAGGATGTGTTGCAAAAATTAACAGTAAGACAGCACGGCAGGGAGGGTGTACAAACATGGGAACAAACTGTGTCCAATCACCCCCATGCACTTAGAAGCAACCATTTACATATAAACAATAGTTAGACTAATTGGGTATAGTTTGTAACTATCCACTGAAGGAAGTTCAATGAAAGATCATCATTAGGTAGTATTTAGCAGTCTTGGTTCATGTTTCTCTCCTCACCTAGAAGTAATAAGACTGAGTTTCATTTGCATTATTTTATAATTTAGGTCATTTACAAATTCAGACAGGTGTCCACCCAGTTAATTTTAATTGGGGTTTTCATCACTATGAAAATATTGCTATCAAATTAACTAGCAAAATCAAAGATTTTTGTGTGAAGAGTTTCATCTTTGTCTTCAATTTGGACAGCCTCATGTACTTTTAGATGAGCTGGGTCCCATCCTCCTTAAAAACTTCTAGTAGTTTCTCAAAGGCCAGACAGCAAGATTCTGGCCATATAATTCCTTAATGCTGGTGCCTAGGAAATGAGGAAGTTAACTGGATAGGACTTGAAGGTAGAAGAAATCAGCAACTGTGAAGGAGACACTGTCTCCCCGACTGTGAACCCACAGTCACAAGGGGTGAGTCATACAATGCTGTTGTAGAGGACATGGGGGTGAACTCACCCCAATCTCGTTTCTGATCTCCTAGGAACCCAACATGCTTAGGATGGCATGGGGGCACAGAGCAGTGGGAGAAACTAGAATTTGGAGTGGAGATGGAAGGATGGAGAAGGCTGTAAGCCTATGAGGCATGGGCCAGAGACATATAGACAGGTGATGAACCCAGCCTAATTCTATTTTAAGTTTGGAAGCCATCTCATCCCGAGGTCATAAAATAAGTTCAATTTTGTTCAGCTTGTTAGGAATTCTTGCTCATTTCTTAAAACCCTCAGCACCTGGCTTTTTGAGTAGATAGCTTTGACTGGGTAATCACTCTCCCTAAAATCTCAACGACACCTTCAGTGTTAAAGTCTGAGTTTACTCCGTACCTAGAGATGTTAAACTATAATTTCATTAATTTGCTATCTGCTTCTGTATGACACTTGCCAAAACTCTACTTTTGTAACTCTTTGAGATATAAAAACCTCTCTACTCTAAGACCAGGCTGCTGATCTCTGGCCCTGCTTGCAGAGAGAGACAGCCGCTGTAAAGCTAATGTGCACACAATATAAGCGTGCTTAATTTGATTTAAAATTGGAGTCGGTGGTCCTTTCTTTGCGTCCTGGGTTCAACACAGGGATATCTTATCTCCCACCAAGGGAACTTTAAGGGGAGAGAGGAAGAACTAAGAGTGCTAGGTGGAAACAATGATAGAACCCAGGGATGTGATAGAAAGGCTGCTGAGATTAGATAAGGCTGTGTTGAGGTGGGTAGGAACTTCCCAGGGATATACCAGGTACTGGGGCCAGCCCGCAGTGCCACAGTCAATTCAGTATTCTACCCACTGGGTCCATAACTTACAAGTTCCATTGACTTTGGAGTTGAGGTAGGGATGAGCCAAATATGCTTGTAGAAGAGAGTGACCTTGGTGAGTATAGCAGGTATACTATACTATATATTCTGTGTCCCTAAAACTTGGTGAATAGACCAGGCAGGACCACACATCTCCCCTGACTTTGAACATGTTGGCAGTGGACAGAAAAATAACACCACACTTTTCTTATGCAGTAAATGTTTACTGCCCACCATGGTATTGGATCCCAGAGAGAATATGAAATCAGTGCAAGGTATTCCTTTCACTCATGGTGCTCAGTGATTGTAACACATCCACTCAGGTGGTATGGAAACAGCAATTTAAGACAGTTGCATTAAGTGATAAGGAGAGAGGTGCAGTCCATGACCTGCTGGGATGAGTCAAGGAGAGCTTCATGGAGGAAGCAGCCCTCACTGAGCCTTAAAGAAGGGGTAAACTTAATATAAAATGGAAGGTAGGTCCAACGGAAAGACACATTGGTCTATGAGAATTAGATGAGATACTTCACAGAGGCCAGACAGCAAGATTCTGGGCATCAAGAAAATCCACAGCAAATGAAATACATCACTCCTGCTCTAGCTATTATTTCTGCTTTCACTGCTATTGCCATTTCTATTTTTAGGCTATTTTCACTGATTTTTTGTGAAGGTGACAGAAATTAAAGGGACACAATTGGGAGACAGGAAGGGGGCACAGTTTTGACATTCTTCACAAATCGGTAGGACAAAAGGAATCACAGTAACCGGGAGTGTGTACCAGAATGATATCTGTGTGAAGTGTATCAAAACTGCTTTTGCTCAGACACAGCAAAAAGTTAACACTAAAATATTTAAGCTAGGCTCCCACAAATGCCACCACTGATTTCTGTGTCCCTAAAACTCAGTGTTCCAGAAGATAAATACATCTCTCAAAAATGGTGCAGAACAGTCCAAGCTCCTGCCTAAACACAATTCCTCTCTCTGCTTCTTTCTTTAACTGTTTTTGCCACAGACGTAAAAGCAGTAATAAAATACAGGAGATGTGATTCTCTTTAGTGCCTGGAGATGATGATGCTGGGACAGTGTGGACACCAGCAGAGAGTGAATGGGTTTGTTCCTATGTTCAGAACATCCTCTCAGGTGCTGCATTAAAAAATGGTAAATGAGGTTTCTGCTGAGAGCGATTATTACCCGAGTTTTGGAACAACTGCTTTATTGCTGATTATTATCCTTTTTACAAAGGCCAGTCTCTTCATTCTGTTTGTTGTCATGTCCTATAAATATCAAAGGCTTCAGAAAGAGTGTCACTAGTGGATTCCGGAGCTTCTTGGGTGCACCAAGCCTGCCAAGATAGAATCTCTGTGTGTGCAGGATGATTTCATAGAAGGGATTATTCAGTTAACACTAAGTGGTAACAAACTCCAGTTTTACTTTCTGTGCTGTGGGAACTGAGCAGCTGGGCTGTGTATGCGAATGCATTTGGATGTAACTCCATGGGACTAGGTCCCCTGCAGCCAGCGTAAGTGATTTGTTCGGTATCTGTTCTACCACAGGGTCTCTCTTCCCTTGAGTGGGAGGCTGACTCCTTGGACAGTTCCCACTGAAAGTTTTATTCTGAGTATTCACAAAAATGTTAAATTCTAATAAAGAGAAGGATGTTATAGAAATTCTACCTCTTTTTGTAAAAGCCAGATCATTTCAAGAACACCCAGAGGATTAAAACACTACTAACAACAAAGTAACAATAAGAATTTTCCCAGAAGCACTTTTATTTCTAGTATAAAGGACCAGTTTGAGAGCTGTGAGTCATTGCAAGGACTAAACAAACCACTGGGCGGTCTGCGCATGGAATAACCCACAAGCCAGCATTCCTACACAAGAGGCAGGAAACTCTTGTTTTCTAGGGACCTAATTTTTCCCTGTCCCCTTGATTTTTTTCCCCCAAAGGAGAGAACAGTATTATCTTAATAGAGGATATTTTTCTCAGTGTGAGCCTTGGATACTCTGAAGGTGAAAGGCATCAAACAGATACTTTCACATGTCTGAATAGCCACTTGTTGCAAATAGGGACACCACCAACTAGAGTCCAAGAATCTATTTCTTGTGTATGTTCAAGGAGAAGGATCAACAAAGGCTGTGCAATCCTGCCTGTCTCACTCGGCATGATCTTTCCAGTGGCACCTGTTTCTGCCCTGGGGAATGTGGGTTTTCCACACCTCTGATGTTCCTAGCAGAAAGACTCATAGCTCTGACAGTAAGCACATGTACTAGAAATGTCTATTTTTGATAAATTCACTATTTCTACTAGCAGCAGACATCTCAAGCACTGCTATAGAATTAACTAAAAGTGCTTTCACCTAACGAAAACAGGAAAGTAAAAGAATCTTTCACTTATAAATGTTACTTACAATTCACAAGTATTCATCAGCAGAAGAAAATATACTGGTATATATTAAAAAATCTATAATTCAGATCTTGGTACACTATGAAAAAAATCATTGTTTAAGCCCATAATTTATTTTATTCTTTTTAGTAAAGAAAATAAACCATCGCCATTCACAGTACTGGCTGATACTTTCACTGCCCTCTTAAGTTCCACCTGTCCCATAATTTAAAGTCAACATTCAGCATGGAATCTGGGACACTTACCTTAAAGGAGGAGTAGAAAGAGCCCCATTCCTCTCCATCGGCCACTTCAGTGAAAGTCACTGTTTCAGTACAAGCCACTGGGGAAGAATCCAGTGTTGTTGGCACAGTCTGGGTAGAATTGGAACTGCCCTCTGTGAGGTTGGCTGGCATGGCTCAGGAGGTATTGAGCTTTGCTGTCCCTGCACCCGCAGCCAGGCAAGAGGGTCTAGCTGGCCTCCTGAGAACTGGGCAGCAGCTGCAGCCTGGCACTTCCTCTGCTTTCCAAGGCTTTTGGCTGGAGCTCGGCTGAGCAGAGGCACAGAGCCTTCCCTGAGCCCACCTCACTGAAGAGCTCTGCCTGACGACAGGGAGGATCCACGCGCTGCTCTCTCCTCGGCAGCTACAATCCAGTAGCCAGCACAGCCCTCATCACCCTACAGTCCCACACAGGGCCAGGGCCTTCCCCTGAGGGAAGGTGGGAGCCTCCCACAGCCATGTACATAGTTCCCTGGATGGGCCTTTCTGCTCAGTTGTGCTTTTCCTAACTTATACAATGGAACCTCATTCTGTTCTGGCTTCAGTAATTGAGGAATCTGGACTCATCAGCAGGTTGACTAATTCAGGTCATGTTTGCACTTCTGAAATCAATCATATTTATACATTTGTTTCTGTTAAGGTTGCTTTCTGACAGAATCCTCACACAGCCATTTACTTAGTGGTGTGCTCATTATTTCAATAGATATAGGCAAATAGCACATTTCTTTCATACTCATAGTTCTGCTTAGGTTTTCAAAGGGCAGTTCTCAGAAAAATGGTGTGTGTGTTTGTGTGTGTGTGTGTGTGTGTGTGTGTGTGTGAATAGTCCATGTTCCCTCATTGATGTGACCAGAGGGGACCTGGTGAAAATTTATCACCTGCTATAGGCTTACCTTAGTTCCTGCCTGGGACCAGTGCTCAGGGTGAGGGTGAAAAGCATTGTAGCACCCTAGGCACTATGAAGAGGGGTAGGAAAGAATAATAGTTGCTCCTGCTGAACAAACAAACTTGCAAAGCACATTGACATGAGCTTTGATTTCACCACTAGATTTTCACAATTCTGGGGGGTAAGTAGGAAAGGGAACTTTATGTTTTCCTTTTACACTAGGAGAGGCTGGCTTTAAGAGATGAAGTGACTTGCCCAACATCCCACAACCAGGGATGGAAATGAGCTGCTAACCCTTCTCTTCTGAAATTCCTAGACAGTGGTGATTTACTGTAATATAGATCAGTTTACATCAAATCCCAAATGCTTACCGAGAACAAGAGGTTAACATGAATACGGTAGGAGGCCAGCTATAAATCAGCAGGAACTCAGCTGCTCCTGCCAGTATGACAGCCAAGCATAACACTGGAGCACCACACTGAAGACACTCTGAGCCCAACAGGCCAGCAGTGGCTTATGACACTTGGTATAGGAGGGAGCAGGTTTAATGACTATTAAGAAAGACAATGACCCCATGACATCTCCTAGGAAAACTTTTGTGTAATCCATCCCTCCTCTCCCAACAAGAAGAGGACAATTTGCTACAGATGGGAAGATACTACATCTAGAATAAAGGGGCAGACATTAGAAGAGGGCTATCCAGAAAACTGAAGACATAATCGGTTCTTAGAAAAGGGTCAAAACAAAATAATAACCCAACAGCAAAAAATTCCAACTGACAAATATTCCAACCAACAAATGAACATGTAAAAATGCTTAACCCTGTTAACAGGGAAAAGCAACTTAATAAGAATTTTTACCTATTAGCACAATGAAAATTAGGGTACAACTACCCACCTAAGTGTTGAAAAGATTGAGAAAAAAGGGGTATGCATTTTTACTTCTGATATGAGTTAGGTGACAGGGTGACTTTGAAGAGCAATTCGACAGTGTCTAGCAGAGTTGTAATTACAGACTCTCTGATGCACCATTCCATTTCTAGATGCTGGTAATTTTCCATTTTTATCTGGGTTACTTACATGTATTCAATTTGGGAAAATTCGTTGGACTACATCATTAAAGTGTGTGCACTTTTCTGTTTGTGTGTTTTATTTCAAAACATATTTATAAAATTTTTGTGGGAAACTTTTGAGAAAGAGCAGAAGCTAATTAGATGTGGACAGTAGGAGAGAAAATGGCAGCTGTCATGGACAACAGATAAGTAGAGGAAGACCTTTTAGGTTGTATCCTTTTCTCTCCACTCATGGTCTGGATCATTGCTTGATCTAAGGCTTCTCAGTAAAAACATTCATATATAAGTAAAGGAGACATGCAAAAGACACCTTTGCAACATTGTTTAGAAACAGAAGCAACCTAAACATTTATGGTGACAAAATCAATGAGACATCCTAAAGAGGAAACTGCCCACATGCTTCTCAAAAGGGTGAATAAATTACCACGTGGTCACACAATGAAATGCTATATAGCAATGAGGATGAAAGATTCAGAGTTAAAACTCACACTATAGATGAAACTCACAAACACAATATTAAGCAAAATAATAAACAGATTTGTTATAGTTTATACAAAGCATAAATACGTGTGTGCACACACAATGGAATATTTGACAACAGCTAGAAGGAATTGTTGTAGACCAGGTGACAAAGAAACATGGTATAGGTTAATTTTACGTGTCAGTTTGACTAGGTTATGGTGCACACAGGTAGTTGGCTAAACGTTATTCTGAGTGTGTCTGTGAGAGTGTTTTTGGATGTGGTTAACATTTAAATTGGTAAACTGAGTGAAGCAGTGACCTCCCTCATGTGTATGGCTCTCACCCACTGCCTTGAGCTAGGACGTTGGTCTTTTTTTTGCCTTTGAAATTGAACTGAAAAATAATTCTTCTGGGCCTCCAACCTACTGGTGGTGCTTCTCCAGAGAACCCTGACTGATACACATGGTTTTTAGCATCTCACCTGAATTGCCCCCTAGACTGTACACAAGTAAGTGGGATATTTATGAAATACAGAGCTTAGGCTAAACCAGGAGAGCTGCTAGAAGAGCTTAAGTGATAACGATGGGAAACGCTCTGCGTTGGTAAGGATGTGGAGGAGGAAAAAGAGCTATCCTACACTATGGCAGGGAGGTAAATTGATAAAAGCACTTTAGAAAACTGCTTGCTGGTATTATCTAAAGCTGACCTTGGGGACACTCTATGACCTACCAGTTTTACTGGTAGGAAAATACCTATCACACATGAGTGCATATGTTAACCAAAAAAATACAACAGTGAATATAGTGGCTCTGTTCGCATTTGCCCCTAACTAGAAACTACCTAAGTGTTCACCAACAGTAAAGTGAAACAATAAACTGTGGCATAGTCACACAATGGAAAACACACATTGATGAGAAGGCTTGATGCCGGGGTGCTGGTAATTCTGTTCCATGACTAGGGCGGTTACATGAGGGTGCTGCCCTTGTGAATATGCATTGAGCTATGTACACTTAGAATTTCTGTCTTTTCTGTGTAGATGTTTTGCAAGCTTATAAAACAGAAGCCATGGGAAAATCCTGCAGGAGGTGAGAGACTGGTTGGGTCATTGTTTGATAAAGGTTGAAGCAGGAGGTGGAAATGGCAACCTAAAGTGGGCAAAGGCCAAGGACCATGGATGGGAGATAAACTGAGAAAGAACTTGATTGTTGAGCTGTTTTTTGTTCACACATTGCCCAGGTGGATCATTGCTTGGCCTGTGGTTATAAAAAAGCAGAAAAATAGTAGCAGCAAGTGTGGCACTAGGCCTCTGGTGAGGGTGGATTGAGTTCAACTTTCACAAACAGGCAGCCTGGCCTCTGAGTATTTCTTCTTATCCCATTTCTATCAGGCTGAAATAGATAGGGACTTTTTGGCCAGGATTAGGGTCATCAAAAGCTCCATGGGAGAAGGATCCACTGTTAGGTTTCTTCAAGCGATTGCCATAATCCATTTGTTTATGGCTCCTATCTTTGAAGAGTAGTGCACTCTAGTAAGATGAATGCACTACTCTTCGGCAGTCTCATACATTTAATTGCATATATTCTTTTCCTTATTCTAACGAATAAAGCCACAGATGCCCCTTGCTGCCATCCAAAGCATCTCTGACTGCTTACTGCAGTCCCAACACACCTCACATAGAATGAGTTGGAAGGGGTTTGCCAAGGGTGGGGCTAAGAACAAGGAGTTTGCTGGGTTGCTGGGTTTGGCTGCAGCCAGGGGCACTGTGTGCAACTCACTTTTGCCCCAAATCTGAGTGGGTCTGACATGTTTTCCTCACCACCGTCTCCCTACTCTGATTGGTTTCTTCTCTTATATGCATGCCTGTGGATCTTTCCAGAGCATTGTGCCTAATCCAAGTCGAGGGAACTCTTTGCTTTTCTCAGCTGTTTGTGGGAATTAATTTGATTTCCAAGGAACCTTCCATTTAACCTGCTGCTCTCTGCTTTCTTCAGCTAAAATGAGCTAGTTTGGCCACTTTCAGGAGAAATTGGGCATCAGTCTGCCTGTGGCACAAGTTCAGTTTTATAGCACGGTGACACTGGCTATTTATTTTTTTCACAGATGAGGAAGTTGAGGCAGCAAGGAAGTTAATTATAGGTTTACTTAGGATCAGCTAGAGCAGAGGAGAACAATCCCAGTTCCCAGGTGAGTAAACTGAGACTAAGAAAGTCTTGGCACTTTTCTTAACTTCGTGTAAGTTCTCAGCATGTTTTTTTTTTTTAAATTTTTTTTGTTGTTGATGGACCTTTATTTAATTAATTTATTAATATGTGGTGCTGAGAGTCGAACCCAGTGCCTCACACATGCTAGGCAAGCACTCTACCACTGAGCCACAACCCCAGCCCACATTTTATTCTTAAACCCAAATTCTGCCTCTAAGATCTGTGCTATTCTCTAACATATAATAAAAATATCAATGAAAATAATGCTGTTTCCCCACTGATACCAAAAAAAAATTAATTTTATCCCTGGCTAAAGACACTCACAAGGAAACTGGGCTTCAAAGCCATCCATCACAGTATTCTGGCAGAAAAATCATGAAATTTATTGTTTCCATTGATTTGATGCATTTATCCCTTAATCCAGATTCTAAGAAGTGTGAAAGAACATCTTGTTCCTTCAAAGAAAATAAACCATTGAAATACAGTTTTTTTTCTTGACAACATACATATTTCTTATGGTAAAAGGCTTATGTGTCCACTCAGCCTTGTATGACAGTGACACTTCCCAAATCAGCATCTGCTAGCATTCTGCTCTGGATTTAGGTCCCAGCTATGATGGCACTAAGGCCTGTCATCTAGTGAGTAATTCATAGATTTCTTTGCATCAATCTACTGTATGGTAGAGCGGGTCAGGGTGGAGAGGGACCACAGGCTAGTGGATCTTTTTTAAGAGGTGGGATGTTACTCAGGGACATGATTACAACTTTTTCAGATAATAATAAAAAGAAATCATTATAATATTAAAGAAAAAAAGAAAAGAAGTTACAGGATCTTCCCATATTCTGGACAGAAGGATTATATGAAGGTATGAGTTTCAGGTTCAGATATAATGGGGGCCACTATAAAACCCACCCTCCAGCCAGGTGTGGTGGTGCATGCCTGTAATACCAGAGGCTCAGGAGGTTGAGGAAGGAGGATTGCGAGTTCAAAGCCAGCCGTAGCAAAGGTGAGGTGCTAAGCAACTCAGTGAGACCCTGTTTCTAAATAAAATACAAACTAGGGCTGGGGACATGGCTCAGTGGTCGAGTGGCCCTGAGTTCAATCCCCTACCCTCAAAAAAGAAAAAGATGAGAAAAAAAATCCAACCTCCATACCATCCCTAGGTGTTTATACCTGAGGGAAGCCTTTTGAATAAGAATGGGTTAGAGTGGAGCCATAAGTTTAAGGAACAGCCACTGGAAAAAAATGAATTTATTTATAAAAATAAATAGTTGGGAAAAAGAGCTAAATAAATGTTTTGGATGAGAGAAAAATTAATTAATGAGCTAAAAGGCAGGTGAAACACTCTCAGAAGACATTAAAGGTGATAAAAATCATGTATAAAAATAAATAGTTGGGAAAAAGAGCTAAATAAATGTTTTGGATGAGAGAAAAATTAATTAATGAGCTAAAAGGCAGGTGAAACACTCTCAGAAGACATTAAAGGTGATAAAAATCATGTAAAGAATGAAAGAAAAAATGGTTAAGGAATGTTCACAATGGAAAATATGTGAACATCTATCTAATGAATCCCACTGGGAGAATTAAAAGAAACTGGAAGGGACTGGAAAATAAAATTTATAAAAGAATTTCATTTATAATTTATAGGAAGTTTAAATTTAGGAATTTAAAAATGTTAAGCATGTATTTAACAAAAGAGGTGAAATACCTCCATAAAACATTGCTGAGAGAAATGAATGAAGACATGAGAAAATAGAGAGGTACAGCAGCTCAGGGATTAGGGTACTTAGTGTTGTTAGGATGTCTATTCTCCCCCAAATTGATGCATAGATTCAATGAAATTCCAGTCCTAACCAAATCAAGATTTTCAGTAGAAATTGACAAGATGATATAAAAAATATATAGAAATGCATTGCACCTACAGGACTCTTGGAAATGAAGAACAAATTTGGGATGGTTACCCTACCTGACTTCAAGACTTTCTATAGAGCTACAGAATTCAAGATAGTGTGATAATGGTATTATCAGAACAAAACATTCTAAGTGTGTGGAAATAGATGCCCATGGATACAAGTATCTGATGTTTAACAGAAGCCCAAACAATCCAATGGGAGATGGAAATTCTTCAACAAATAAGTTTAAACAACTCAGTATTCATATGGAAAAGAAATGAACCTTGACCTTTATCTCCCAATTTATTTTGGCATGGATCATAGACTTAAAACTCTCTAGTCTTTAGAAGAAATCACAAAAGGATTTTTTTTCACAACTTTGATTAGGCAAACGTTTCTTAGGATACAAAACTCAAAAATCATAAAAGGAATATTGATTAGCTAGACTAACCAAAATTATGTTATGCTCAACAATTTTGCTTGATGCCTTCTTCTATAAAAAAAGATGAAATTATAGAGGCAAGATTGGGGGAAATACTTTTAATACATATGTAACAAAAGTCCTGTATCAAAGGTATATGAATAAAAAATTTAAAAAACAAAAAATTAAATCAGAGAAAAGATTTATACAGATACCTAAACATGATATATGAATGCTTCATAAATATACAAAAAAGTGCTCCATGATTAATGGCCAGAGAAATGTGCAATGAGATGCCACTACTCACCCACAAGAATTATTCAAGCCCAAAAGACTAACAGCACCAAAGACTGGAAAGGATGTGGAGTAGATGCAACCCTCACAGAATTCTGGTAGAAAGAAAAACAACCAACCAAACAAACAAAAAAACCTGAAAAGCTGGTACAACACAGTGGGGAAAGTTCTATCCATTTCTGCAAAACAAAACACACATTTACTCTGTGATGCAATACTTATATTTGTAGATTTGTCATATATCCACAAAAAGACTTGCAAAAGGATGTTTATCACAGTTTTATTTGTGATTGTGAAAAGCTGGAAAGACTCCAGTTGTTCATCCATGGGAGAAAAAGTAAACAAATCAGCATATATTCATACAATGAAATATTTCTCTGTAATGAACAGGAACAAAGTGATAATTCATGCAACAACATGGCTCATTTCAAAACCATTATGCTGAATGAAAAATATATTATTAAAAAGAAAAAATATTAAGTTATTTTAATTATTAGGTAAGCCTTACAATAAAGTAATCTATGGTGGAAAATTTAAGAATAGCAGTTGTATCTGTGGGCATATACTAGGACTGGTTATAGATATTGTTAAAAGGGGCAAGAATGAACTCTCTGATGTGGGTTATATTCTGTTTTTTGATAGGGGTCTGGGATACTCAGTTGTAATGCATCTGTCAAAGTATTGAACGATGTAATTAAGGTTTGCATATGTTTTTGTACATAATTTTTAATGTAAAGAATGAAAATAAAAACAAACAAATATTGGTATGTGTTTATTTAATTATATGAATGCGGAAGTATTTAGGAAAGAGCATACAATATTTTCAAAGTCTTTGCTAGGGCAATAGTTCTTGGAGCTGTGGGACTGGGGCCATCACTGGGCTTGTAGAACTGACAAGCTACCTGTAGTGTGAAATGCCAGCCTGGGAAAGCTGCAGGCCCCAGCCTGTGATTGAACCTGAGAGATGCCACATGGGCTGAGCCCAGCAAAGCTGTGGGGCCCAGAGTACCCAAGGCCTTGGGGACACCCCCCCCCCCAAATACAGTGTGTCCTGGAGGTGGCATGTGGAGTGAAATGCTATCCTCTATCTTTAAACTTAATGTCTGCCATCTTGGGTTTGGGTCACTTTTGGGGTCCATTACCCCTTCCTTTGGCCAATTTCTTCCCTCTGGACTAGGAGCATCTATCCTGTGCCTGTCTCACCATTGCATTTTGAAAGTAGATAGCTTGTTTAGATTTCACAGGCTCATAGCTGGACTTCATTCAGAGTGCTCAACAAGTTAAAACTCCTGGGTCTATCAGGATGGAATAAATGCATTTTTTTTTTTTAATGTGAGAAGGACATGAATTCTTGGTTCATGTGCTGGCCCCAGCATGGCAGAGTGAGGAGGTGGGGCCTAATGGGAGGTGTTTAGGTTGTGAGAACTCGATTCTCCTGAATGAGTTTATGCCATCTTGCAAGAGTGAACCTTCACTCTTTCTGGACTGGATTAGTAGATGTGATCCAGGTTGACATGGAATGAGTCCACCCTTGGAGTTTTTGCCTCTTTTGTACTTGCCCACTTGCCTTTCTTCTTTTCACCATGGGTTGAAGTAGCGCAAGATCCTCACCAGATCTTGAACCTCTCAGCCTTCAGAAGAGCCATGAGCCAAAACAAACCTCATGTCCTTGTCACCCAGTCTCAGAAATTCTGTTATAGAAATGGAAAACAGACAGACAGACATATTTCCAGAATCAGTGCTGTGGTATGTGACCTTTCCTAAAACATAAGACATAGGCTTGGACCATTCCCTCCCCTATATTCCTGAGATTCTGATGAATTCCCCCAAACCTGTAGGAAAGTAAGCTATATTATAATATTGCCATAGCTAAGAATTGTGACAAGCATTAATTTTGCTCAGGATTGGTGGCTTTCTATGGGAAATTCCTCATTGTAATTTGTTTTTGTTTTTGTTTTTGGTACTGAGGATGGAACTCAGGGGTACTTGACCACTGAGCCACATCCCCAGCCCTATTTTGTGTTTTATGTAGAGACAGGGTCTCACTGAGTTGCTTAGCGCCTCACTTTTGCTGAGGCTGGCTTTGAACTCAAGATTCTCCTGTCTCAGCCTCCCAAAGAGCTGGGATTACAGGCGTGCGCCACAGCGCCCAGCTCTCTCATTGTAATTTGTAACATCATGCTTTGCTCCTTCACTCAATACCTGCTTATCCCTCAGACCTCATAACAAGAAAGGGCTTCTCGAATCTGTACCAAGAACCTGTTGCTTGCTGTCCCCTGGGTAGCCTTTGCTCATCATAATAATCATCTCAATTTAATATTTTTTTAAAAAGCTTTTGCTCTCTGATAGATGATTAGTTCCATGTGGGCAGAGACCACAACCATTGTGTGGACTGTATCTTTAGCATCTTTCCAGGTGCTTGGCACACACATAGTAGATGTTAGATAGAAAATTGCTGGATGAATGAGCCAGAGTGAGTGTTGTTATCAGGACCACTTTGAAACTTCTCTAATTTAAGAGAAATCACAGAAAATGTCAGGTCTGTCATTTTATTAGGCATTAATTGCTAACAACAATTATAAACCCCAGCATGTTGTGATGCTGCAGTTGAGAGTCCTGAATAGATAACAGTGCTGGGGGAACCAGCTGAAAGCAGTAATTCCACACTGGTTGGAGAGCTCCAGTCTCTGATGACTACCAGAAGAGAGAAGCCCAGCATTCCCCACCTGGCCACTGTGCCCTCCAACAAAGATCTTAGGAAATGGCTTACTAAAAGGTTGCAATGAAGTGAGTAGCATATCTCTGTATTACCTATGGATACAGGAACCTTTTCAAAGCCCTGCTTCTTGCCTCTTTATTGTTGACCAGGGTAGGGATTCTCAGTCCTAATTGCATGTTGGAATAACCTGAGGTGCTTGAAAAGAATATTAATGTTTGGGTTCCACCCCCATAGATTCTGAAGAGATTATTCTGGGATGAAACTTGGGCTTTGGGATTTTTTAATGCTCCCCAGATATTTCCAATGTGCATGCATAGAAGAGAATCCTCTCCTGAGATGATGGCAATTCTAGGTCCCTGTTCCAGTTGTATTTTGATGTCTGTCCTGCTGTCTTTACCCTAAGGCTGCTTCCCTAATTATCTAGCCCTGCCTGGTCTTTAGCCCTCTGGGCTGCTTCTGGTACTCCTGCGACTCACTAACAAGCCTGACCTCATTTCCGGGCTCTTCTTTCTCAAGACCCAGTTTTAGCCAATGGGCACCCATAGTCTCAGAGGAGCAGAGAGATGAAGGAATATTTCTGCTTTTTAATTTAAGACCACCAAGTTTTCTGCTATTTTTTCTTAGCAACAGGATGTCCTAGTCAACCTTCAGTTTGGAGACATTCAGACACCCCAACTTAAATCACATTTCTAGGACTAAGCATTGTTTTAATTAAAAAATATATAACCTGAGCCTGAAAGAAGAATATTCAGGACAGGAAGGGAATATAGGCTACAAAGCTCCAACTAAACCCCTTAGATTTTCTCTGCCCTTGGGGAAGCTTACTGATGTTTTCTGCCTTTCTGACGTCAGCAGGGTGGGCTCTTAGTTGAATACTTGTACCTGAGAATGCAACAGATTCAGGACCAAGGCATCTCAAAGATTTAACCAAGGCTTGGAGACTCCATAAAAGAAATTGCATGCATTACTATGCAACTGCTTTATGACGTACATTTATTTTTATTTTTCGGGGACACGTGCAGGCTGCAAGACTTTGGAAAAGAGATGGTAGCTCAGGAGTTTTATTCTTTTCTATTTTGTCTACCTGGTTCCCAGTGTGTGTTCAGTTCTGTTCTCCTCTTCTGTTATTTCCTCCGCTATTGGTCAGGCATTTAGTTTGGAGAAAGGCTCTTCATGTCCAGCCCTCTTGCCTCATCATCTTGGTCACTTCGGTCTCTACAAGCTATAGAGACATGTGCAGTAGGCATGTGTCTTACCCTGCAGGAAGGAGGAGAGCCAAAAATCTTCAGCTAAAACAGTCATCCATTAAGGCCAGTGTCAGGGATCACACAGAATCATCATTAGGACCTGCTCCCTGCTGGCCTCCTAGCACCAGAGAGGATCCAATGTGGGTTGTTTTTTTTTTTTTTCCCCCAAATCACAGGCATAGATAATGGGCAATAAGCAGGAATGTGCTGGCCATTGTATCTATGGGCCATTCCAGATGTCAGCTCAGGAACATCAGTTTCCACAGGACTTCTGCCTTTGGTTCACAAATGATCTTCACATATTTTCCTCCAAAGCAGTGGGTAACTGGAAACTAGCACTTCAGGTTTGAAGGGAGATGAACTTAACCTACAAGTGATGGAATTTTTTAAGTGCTAAGGGAAAGGAGTTTCAAACAAGATTCATGTTTGAAGCATTATCATGACACATTTTGATCATTGTGAAGGAACAAGATTTTGTTGATTTGGTTTTGAGTCCTCTCTATATTCTTCACTCTTCACTCCCAGCCTTTCAGTTTTTCTTCTTTTCTTTATTTACAAAATGGTATTGAGAAAACTGTATATGTAGTCTCTTTCTTTTCTAGATGAAGGTCACTTTTCCTTGGTTATTGGCTCTCTTCGTTTCCACTAGGAAAACTTTTGCTCAAAATCAGTCTCCTGTCAGCCATGAATAGAGGCAGTTGCCCACTAGGAGTATTTATTTTTTAAGTTTTGACCTTCCTAGAATGAAAATCTTTGCCCTGAGAGAGGCATTTCAGTTTTAGCTAACAGACCGATGGAGAGATTTGGAAGAGAGATGCTCAAGGTTTCATGAATTTCCCTGTGTCCTGCTTCATGTATTTTTTTATGAGAGTCTTGGCTACAATATTTATGTCCTTCAACAAAGGTATTGTTTTCCTACGATGATAAAGGGAAAAAGTTTGTAAGCTTTGGAATAAAAATTGTAAGCAAAACTTATTTCTTATGTATGTGTTTTGAATGGTTACTGGGATCTATCTCAGTAGGGATTGCCATTGTGCCTCATTGCAGACTCAAAGTCCAAAGGTTTTCTCATTCACCCCATATAAACAAGATAGAAAGTTTGGGAACTCCCAGGTATTTCCTGCCTGTCTAAATATCTTTGTTAGTTGAAATGTTAGTACTTTCATGTAATACTGTCTGTCAACATAATTTGGATCCAAAGTTGGCTCTGTGCTTTCTGACTATAAAACTATGAATTATTTTCTTAACACCTCAAATTCTTTTTCCCTCTTCTATTAACTGGAAAGACCATAGTACCTGAATCATGAGAGCGCTAAAGAATTAACTGAAATAATTTTTACCTGTTAATGCTAATTTTCTTCTTTCCTCCTCCTTAATCATTTTTTTCATGTGTAATTTTTTTCTCTACTGTTCATTTATTTTTTTTATAAAATAATTATTTCTCTACTGTTCAGAATTCTGCAAATTCTGAAGGAGATGCCCTCCTTTCAATGTCCTCTGACCTTATTACAAAAGCTACCAGATCTTTGTTGTCCTGCACAAGAGAGATTGAAATGCCCCTATCCTTTTGTGTTGCAGAAACAGCTTACAGCCACAAACCACCATTCCCCATGTGGCTTAGATCAGATCCACAGTGCTCCTTTGTGTGTTAGAAATACCCATAAGGAGGCTGGACACAGCCTCCAAATTCCATTTCTACGCCTCTTAAAAAGTTAAATTATTTTGTTTCAAACATCAATCAGAGCACCATGCCAGTAAACAAAGTCTCATTACCATTCCCTTCTGCAGACTGAGCCTGGGCTCTCCTGGAGCCTGAGCCAACCCCTCCCCTCCCCAAACAGCCCTTCACTGGGACAAACTGCTGGACCACAGGTGAAACATTCTATGTTCAGGCCATACCTCACCATGAAAAAATAGACATGTAGAATAACAGAAGGAGAGTCAAATAGCACCCACAGAACATAAATGATGTTTTCTTTAGGTTTTTAGGAAGTGGGCAGAAATATAAATATAAAGATACTTGGAACTATCCTTTGTGCACCTTTTCTGTTTTCTTTGTACACACTTTTATAAACTACTTCATCTGGTGTCAAGTTACGAGAGTATTTTCCAAGAAAGAGTACCCTTGATGTTGCCCATTGCTCCATTAATCCAAGATGAATCAGCCTCACTTATGAGGATTTGAGTTGAAGATGGTGGTTTTCTACTTTTATAGAGCTTGAATCATTCAGGGTCCTCCATAAGTCACAGATGCTTATGTCCCACCTCCTGATTTTTCTGTAGTCTGAGTATGGTTTGAGCAAAGAGGAATTTTTATAAGCCCTTATACATTTGGTTGTCAAGTAAATAGGTCCTGACTCCCCTGAGGTGTAACTGCATGGCCACATAACCTCAGACCCATAACTTGTGCATGGGATAGAGTGATCCCTCAAGTCAGTGGGACAATGCACTGCAATTAAGAAATAATTAAGGAAAGGACACTTGCTTTTCCTTCCAGTTTAACCACTCTTCAAATTTTTCCTCTATCCAGTAGGCAGAGGGGCAGGAAATGCTGCCATCTTATCTACATCTCAAACATTTCTCTACAAACTTTTCCAAACACTGTATCCATGTTTCCTAAATTTTAGCATTTCAGAATAATCACCTGTAGGTTAATAAAGGATTGAGGGGCTCAGGCTCTCTACATAGGTAAGGGACTAGGCTCTGCATTTACCCCAAGTGTCCCAGGTGATTCTGATACCAGTGTTTGAGAATCAGTGTACTAAGATATTTTCTTGAGAACTTTAATTAGTACCAGTCTTAAGGAGGTAATTTTTTATAATATTCATGCATAGTTGTCTGTGACTCAAGCTCAATTTTGTGTAGTAGAAATTTCTTGGGCTATTATCCTTGATTTTTTCACCCTTTTGGGATGTGTTATATATACCAGACACTAAGCACAATCTAAAGCATAACCATATAGACTAATATTTCATAAGTACCTGAGACTTTAATTACATTATTTACTCTAACCTAAAAGTATAGAGATGTTCTGATTGTCTATTGTGTAGCAAAATACTCCAAAATTTAGTGACAGAAATCAACAACCATTTTATTGTTCATACAGATCCTGTGGATCATGAAATTGGAGGGCAGAGCAGGAATGGTTTGTTACTACTCCACTATGTCTGGGACCTTTGTATGTGGACTGAAAACCTCAAGTGTGTGAAATGACAATGGGTTGACATCTTTTAGAGTGTTTTTCACTCATTATTCTGAGCCTGCTTGTGTGAGGTAGGCTTCCTCACAGCATGGCAGCCCCAGGGTAATTGATCATCTTATATAGTAGATCAGATATGAAAGCAAGTGTTTTAGTAAACAAGGCACAGCTCCGTGGCCTTTTATGACATAGCCTTTGGAATCATGCAGCATTGGCTCTTCTGTTCATTTCATCTGCTACTGGTTAAAACAATGAGACCTTTATCTCTTCGTGGAAGGAGTGCCAAAGTGGATTTAAAAGCCTCCACAGAGGAAGAACAATTTGTCATGTGTAACCTGGATGAATATTGGCTGAACTCCAGTACAGGACTCTCTTACTTGTTTGATAAATGAATAACCTCTCTTACTATAAATAAAACTAAAGCCTCACATTTGATTCATTTCCAACTTATACAGTATTATTAGCATTGTTCAGTTGAATTTTATTTCTAAGATTTAACATGGATTCAAGGCTTGCTTATAAGTTATTCCAATGGGTCATAATAATTTTTTTCCTGATTACCTTTCTGCTATTTGAATGCTCTGTTGCATGAGCCCTTATCTTATTAGATAATTCCATCTTATTAGCTGCCCCAATATGCTACAAACAGCAAATCATCCCAGGCTCAGCCTATTTTCTTACCCCAAGATCCAGTACCACCAACTCTTGAGGCACCTGTTAATTCTTTTAGGAAAAGAGTATAAAAGTTGAACACAGACTACAGGGACTATAATCAAAATGGCTTTTGGTAACATATTCATTGGATCATATAAGAAGGTGATCATATTGTTGCCATAAATTGTAGCAAATAAGTGGCAAATTCAGTTACTGGCGTTTTGGTGTATCCGGGGAAGTCTATGATGGCTGACACAGCCCTGGTTAGTGTAAAGTCAGAAAAGGCAGTTTATATCATGACCCTGGAGTTTGGCTGGGATGATATCAGGCCTACTGACAGTTCCAGAGTAAAAGTCTTTCAAAGCCCTAGTGCATGCCAATAATTTCAACTTCCACTTTTATCTTTCTCAAACATAAAAGCTTCTCAGTCAATTATTTGGTAATGCCAATTTATCTAAACTGCTAGTTTTTATTCTCCCTTCTCTTATATACAATGAATTTCTATCCGAATCAGAACATCATGCTCCATATTGTCACAGTAAAAATATCCACGTTAAGGTACATTTGCTGAAAACAAAATTATGAAGCCCAATCTCCTGTCAGTTAAATAGAAGACTCATTGCTCTAAACCTAGCACATGTTGGTTCTATCAGGTAGTGGAATTGACGTACAGTTGGAGGGACTATGGAACCAGATTAACTGGCTCAAGTCTAGCAGTCACTTTTTCTTGTCTGATATTGAGAATTTTCTTAATCCATTTGTATCTCAATTTCTTAATGTATATAATGGAGTTAATAATAGCACTTAGCTTTAAATATTAAGTACTTTAGAATAAGCAGGCATAAGTGGGCAAAAGTTTTAAGGGTTTTATGTAAAATCCCATTCACCTGGCTAGTGAAGAATGGAAGTAAATTTCCAATGGAGATATACACAATATCAAAACTCAGATTATTTCTGGGAACATTGTTGAAAACATTATGTGTGGGAGGTTAGGAAGTCTGGGTACTATTATGAGCACCAATCCTTAATAACTGTAATTTTTTGAAATGGTTTAATCTCTCATACTGTTTATGAAAATAGACGTAGTATTATTGCCCTGTCTGTTCTAGAGTTTATGTGAGAATTAAATGTGCTAAATAATGTGAAAGTACTAGGAAAGCATCAAAGTGCAAGACAATTGAATGATCTGATTAAAGGAAACAGAAGATTTCATTGTCATTGTCACCATCACCATCGATACCTCAGGCAGCAGATTGAAGCATCTCAAGAGTAAGTAGAAATAATGTGTGAACCTTATGCCAACCATGCTCCACAGTTTTCTTTGGGGAGTTGAAATATGGGGAAAATACAGTATGACATAGAGCAAGTTGAGAAAGGAATTATGTGGATGGTGGACACGGACACTTTTGAAAGAAATAGATACCATGGAGCTAGAATGTCATTTGCCTATAATTTGGGTGAAATGAGTTTTTCTCCACGGCTGACTTCTGAATATCTACGAGTTAAAACTTCAAGTGAAAAAATAATAATTTTATTTTGTGGAAGTAACATAAAAATGGAATGTGTTTTAAGAAGCAACACATGCTGAAAATTAATTTGAACTGCTTGGAACATTTTGAGAAATTAGAAATTTATAAACACAGAACAAATTCATGTATCTGTTGTAGTTAAAGACCATATGTTGCCTGGGTAAGAATTAATTAATCTCGTGATTTTTCAGTGATTTGCTTGTAATGGGGCTTGAATCATTAACCATTTGTGACCATCTAGATTCTCGTGGCCTCAAGTTGCTCATAAACATGGTTTCGAAGAGAGTAAGTCAAATAATACACATATATTTAGCCTCTATTTTAAAATGTTCAAGATGTGGAAAGGTGTTTTATGCTTTTATAATCATATTGTAACAAAGGGCCCTGTTAATCCTGTTTATGTTGAAGTTGTATTATCTGGTATTTAGCATGCTTCAAGCTCTAGAACAGAGAGTTTGGGCAGAAAACAGAATGGCCCTTTCACAGACATGAAATATTGCTGGTCATACAGTCATGATGCTAACATATTAATAAAAGATACATATAGAAAGGTATATTATTTTCTAATTCATAAATCTGTTTTCTTGAAGGGGGATCACACAAATGAGACAGATGGCAAATGAGGTCTAATGTGGTCTAAAATGTAGAAGAGAAAGAGAATGTAATTGTGTTTTAGAGATAGATTATCCACTTTTCCTCTGAAGAAACTTTTGCCAAGAAAATTTCAGTGTACAAACAATTTATCATTTAAGGATTTAAAAGATAGAAACCAGCGCAGCTGCATTTTATTTGACTACATAAGAAATGGCAACTGGGTCTAATCATAACTTTAAATACATGGACAAGAGGAAGACCAGGACACAGGGACTTTCAGTTCTGATGGTATGAAGAGTGCAATAACAGCGTCATCATGTGTCTTTCTATGAGCATCACTGTCTCCCTGACCTCAGGGCTGAGGGGCCTTTGACATGGAACTCCATGATTGACAGAGAACTGTTTATTATAGTGACTCACAGGAGAAACTGTGTCAACAATGGAGCTTCTGGATGGAGATAGCTCAATACTTCCTTCAAACTGTTCAGATGTTTGCAATGATTGGCAACGTCCTTCAGTGCCCTTGAGCTGGTATTCTAATCACTTTGCTTCTTATCCTTCAAATTTTACTTCTGCCAAATAGAAAGAATGGCAAATAATAATTATTCTTTTACACAAGTGGAAGAAAATGCTACTTTCTGAATCTTATGAGTTAGGAGAAAGGGGAAAAAAGATGTTAGCTAATAGAATAGTTATGAGAAGACATATTTGTCATGTTATTGTAATTTTACACATGTGTAGCATATTTAGAAGACCTCTCCCACTGAAGGGTTACTCAAAGAAGGAATTAATCCCTACAGCCGTGCTCAAGAAAAGTCAGGGCTACAATGGGTACGTGAATTCATTCGCAAACTGTATCAGACATTAAAATACTAAAACATATATTCATGCAATAATCACATATTCTACAATCAGAACCAATATTCTGCTAAGATCTTTATATATAGTACTTTATTTTAATCCAAACAACTCTAGGAGGTAGGTATTATTAGGAGGAAATCAATGACCAGAGAGATTAAATAATGCATTCAAGGACATGTAAATGGTAAAGAGAAAGTCAAGATTCAAGCCAATTTTGTCTGACATTAAAGTTCACATAATGGGCGAGGCCCTGTGATGACAGAATGTTTGCAGAATTGCTCCCTTCTCTTCTCAGTTTCTTGCCCTTCTCTTTTCTTGTTCTGTGTGGTCCATTGAACCACAAGTTTAGTGACATGAGGTACAATCTGTCATATTTTTATGACATAATGGGTCCTGGTTGTATTTGTTGAATGAATGAATGAATGAAGAATGAGCAAATAGCATGGCTTCATTGATGACTTTGAATCAAAGAATATTTTGGAAAAGCTGTTCTTGATACGGAGAAGACTCAGGAATTCTTTAGGCAACAAATTTCATGTATATTTTTCTTTTATATATGCACAACAATACTAGATACTAAACTTCCATGTCTGCATAAATATAAGAGTTCTTTTAACTAGTATAAAAATTCCTGAGTCACAAGAATGTTTTTGTGGTTTAATTAACAGTGTTTCTTATTTCTTAGTGGTGTGGTGATGTCTCTTCTAATTGATTTGTTCTTAGAGTCTATGAATTATTGCCCACACAGTAGCTAAGATGATTTTTTTTTTTTTTTAATTTAAAGCAGTTTTTATCTTCCTCTGCTCATCTTCCCTATGTAGCTTCTCATTTCACTTTAAGTAGGTTCTGAGGAAGGTTTACATGGCCCAATGTGATCTGCTGGCTCTCTGATCTCACCTTCTATGTGAGCCCCAAACTGGCTTCTCCCCAGTGTTACTGGTGTTCTTCCATTTTTTTGCCCAGCGTGTCATACATGTTCTTGCTTCAGAACCTCTTCCCTTGCTATTCTCTTGACCTGGAATTGCTTTCCTCAGAGCTGTTCTCAGGACTCTTACTACTCTTATTTTTGTTCAAGTGGCACTTTTCAAAGTCCTTCCCCAATCACTGTCTCGTCGCTCCACCCATCACTCTCTTCTCACACTGCTTTGTTATTCTCTACAGGACTCTATTCCATGACCTTTTGTGATATATTAGCTTGCATACTGTGTGCCCCCGGCTGCCTCTCCTCTCCTGCCACTGGAATGCAAACTGTCAGAGCAGAGACTGTTTTGTTCACTGCTATGTCTCTAGCATTTAGAATAATATTCATTGCAGAAGGTTCTAAATAGGCCCTTGTTGAATGAGTAGGGAATGGTTGAGCAGATGGATGGAGAGGGATCTCCAAGGCCAACACAGATCTTTTTTTTAATTTTTAAAATTTTTTAAATTTTTTGCTACCGGGGTACTTGTACTCAGGGGTACTCGACCACTGAGCCACATTCCCAGCACTATTTTGTGTTTTATGTAGAGACAGGGTCTCGCTGAGTTGCTTAGAGCCTCGCCATTGCTGAGGCTGGCTTTGAGTTCGTGATTCTCCTGTCTCAGCCTCCCAAAGTGCTGGGATTACAGGCGTGTGGCACCACGCCCGGCTCCAACACAGGTCTTATGGGACTGGGTGATACAAAGCTGTATGACTGCATGCCACTTATTGTTGGAGGAGAATATCATTTAGAAGGCCAGTGGGTGAACATATGAAAAACACATACTTTGTACCTAAGAGAGAATTCTCAGGGTCAAATTTCAGAAATCCAAATTCGTTATTTGCTTTGATGGGAATGAACAACAGGAAATGAAGTGAAAATTACCAGGAATTGCAGATTCAGCTGCATTGTTAGTAAGCTAAACCGATACGATAATAGAGAATGAATGAGGATCTCTCGCTTGTATTTCTCGGGCACTGGCTTGGTTGGGGGATAGTGATTCTCTGCCCTGCTATCTTAATTAGTGTAAAGAACACTGCAATTTTTATTCCAAATCTATTCTCTCCTTTGGTCCCCAGTCCTCCTCACTCTCAGGTGCGAGCACAGAGTTCTAGTATTTTCAGACACTCTTGACAGTTCTGTGTGGCAGGGGACTTTGGCTAATACGTCTCAGCTTCAAACCAGTCTCTTATATTCAGTTTTTGATGTCAGGGTTAGGATTCACCCAACGCTGTTTTTGTTTGGTCAGTGACTCTTTGTAGACTCTGCTTCTAGGGGAAGCAGAGGGAGGACACTAATGCCTGATGGAAGAGGGAGAAGGGACTTGTTTTCTTGTGTGTTTCTTTTTCATCTCAGCCATACCTCAACAGTGGGCGTTCATTGTGGCAATGGCATAAGTTTTGTAGCAGTAGCTATCCAGTTCACCTTTAGAACAAGCTTCAAGGTATCCCTTAGGCATGGTAGCACTGGCCAGAGTGGCCAGATTCCCCTGCTCGGTGGCCTGAATGTAGCCCCACAGGCTGCAAGCCCTGAAGCTGTATCATCACATCTGCACAATCAGGCAGGCTATGCCTCCTGCTCAAAGGTCTCCATTCCAGTTCCTCAGGACACCATCCTAACTGCCAAAATTGTAATTATCCTAGCTCCTTCTCCTAATCCTCCTAGCCCGATAGGTAGTTGTTGCTTCCTATATATACAAACTCTGTAATACTTTAATGTCTTGTGTTTCCATTTTCAATTCTCCAATACCCGTTGAACTATTGTTCACATTCAGTTCTCCCCGTAAAAATAATTGGTGTCATCTCTGTGTCCTGACCAGCTATAGAATGAGCCAAATTGAGAGGAACAATAACAATGAGAAATAGGGTTTTCCAGTTTCCCCTTTCAAGTTGGCATCTGAACCACTGCTCCCAAACAAGACCTGCCCTCTGATACTACTCAAATACTCTAAATAATGTTGGGGGCGGGGGGACACAAACTTTGAAGTGAAAGGTTAGAGAAAACTTGTTATTAAATAAATGATATTGAACTATGAAAACCACAACATAGAGCTATCTGAATTATAGGAGTGAACATGAAAATAAAGGAAGGAAATTGTTAGAGGGCATGGTTCATAATATATTATTGAAAGAGATAAAAATGAAGCAGATATAATACAACTTTTTATTTCAATTATGTAAGGAGTTAGAAAAGGACAAGCAGAAGTAAAACTAAAATAAACATTTTGTCTCATGGTTCACACCAATGGATGTGAACCATGAGATATTGGTAGACAAATTTAAATTGTCTTTTCCCTAAAATAAAGGCTCTGACCATGATAAAGATAACTCATCTTTATATCCTATGTTCAAGGAGCCAACAATATACTTGACCTGTTTCTTAAGCACAGAAACGTAAGTATCCCTTTATTACTTTAAGTTACTCATGATATATATTTATTTTAGAACAACTAGAAGATACATAAAATCCAACAATGTTATTATCCAAATAATGTTAACATTAATATTCTGGTTTATATTCTCTAGACATTTTTCTATGTGTTTCTGTATGTATGTAGGTAGGTATGTGTCTATGTGGACTACATATGTAAACATAACCTGTTTCCTTCCTTAAAATAGATCATGAATACATTTTCCTCATCAATAAGAACTACATAAAGTATGTCAATTTATTGCCTGTCTCCTCTCAAATTCATTCCCCACATTTTCTTGCTGTCTTCTGAATTGCAGGGAATTACATTTCCTGGACTTCCTTGCCTTTAATTTACTGGTAGATTCACTAGTGGGAGGAACTGGTGGAAGACTGGAAAGGATAAGGCAGGATGTTTCTCTGCCTTTCTCTCTGCTTTGAATGTTAAGACTGACAGCAACTGAATCTCTCCACTGGTTTCAGCAACATTGGGACAACTCTTTCCTCTGTGGTCCCCTATTGCACTAGGACTTTGCTCAGCCTCCTAATGGGACTCTAGCCTCCACAGGAAGGCTCAATTTCTGATTCCAGTACCATGGCTTCCTTCCTCTCCATTCAGGCTCAGAGTGTCAGCAGCTTCTTGTGTTGCTTAACTTGCATGGCCCCATCATCCCATTCAGCATCTCATTCTTCTGTGACTCTGATGCACTAACAATGGCTCTGTGGCTAAAACATTTTCCATTATAGATATTTAATATTGCTTCATTATCCAATTCTTAGACTATTTCCATTTCATGTCATTATAAACAATTTACAGTAAATGTCTTCAGCCTTTAGCCTATATATACCCTAATGGTAGTTTCCTCAAGATGAAATTACGGTGACATTAGGCACATCACATCCTTGTCTTCTTTTTTTAAACAAAATTTTCTCCTACTTCCCTCAGTAAGGTTGAAACATTTGATATACCTACCAAAAGTGAGAAATGGATGATGATGATGACAATAACTAACATTTTATGAGTACTTAATAGAAGTGAAGATGGCAATGATAATAACTAAGATTCTGAGTATGATGTGCCAGCCTTTCTTCTAATGTAACTGTGATTTGTGTGATGTCAGTGTTAGAGTAACATGGTGCTTTATTTTTTTCTTTGCAGACTTATTTGAGAATTTTTTCCCCTTAAATTGTTTTCAAAAATAATTCACTGACATTTTAGTTGAAATAATTATAATTTATAGGCTAATAAACAACATTATTTTATGGTGTATTAGTCTGTTTAGGCTGTTATGATTAAATGCAACAGACTGGGTAGGTGGTTTAAACACTGATTGATTGACACCGGGGATTGAATCTAGGGGAGTTTAACAACTGAACTATATTCCTAGCCTTTCTTTCTTTTTCTTTTTAAATTTTGAGACAGGGTCTTGCTAAGTTGCCAAGGCTGGCTTTTTGAATTTGTAATCCTCCTGCTTCAGCTTCCCAAACTGCTGGGGTTAGAGTTGTGGACTACTGTGCCCAGCTAAACAACATTTATCTCTTCACAGTTCTGGGGAGGGAGTCCATGATCAAGGTGTGAGAAAATTTGATTTTGGTAAGGGTTTTCTTCTGACTCCTATATGGCCACTTTTGGCTGGGTGAGGTGGTGCATGCCTGTAATCCCAGAGGCTTGGGAGGCTGAGGCAGGAGGATCACGAGTTCAAAGCCAGTCTCAACAAAAGTGAGATGCTAAACAACTCAGTTGCCTCTAAATAAAATAAAAAATAGGGCTGGGGATGTGGCTTAGTGGTCAAGTGCCCTTGAGTTCAATCCTTGGTTAATTCCACCCCCCAAATTATATATATGGCCACTTTCTATATCCTTGTTATGTCCCCTGCCCAGCCATGCCAGAAATGCTTACAGGAAAGGCACATTGGAAATAGGTTGAACAATACCCTCTCCATCTTTCATGGCTGCCTGCTGGACAAGTAACATGTATCCTTTCCACAGTGTCCTCAGTTCTGTCCCAGTTGCCACTGAGAACAGGGTTTTATATGTTAGGCTGCAGAAAAAGTGTCATCATCAGCATTATTTTGCTTGTATGACCAGAAGCCAAGGAGCAACTGTCCTGCAAACATTCTACAAACATTAACTTGTTCTCGTTCCCAGTGTACATGAGAGAAGGTCAGTGATCTTCAAGATAATATGCATTGGGACATTCTAGGCCAGACTTGCTGTCATTGGTCCCTTGACTAGGCTAAGTATTTCAGAACAGAAAGAGGTATTCAGGGATCATTTCTTTTAAGGATGACACAGTCCTCAAGTGACTTTTCCTCAGTTCATGCTCATAGAGAGAGGGAAGGAGGAAGGGCTCTACTCATGCAACATGGTTTAAACTTAATTACTTCCTTACTTCAAATACTGCCACACTAAGGGTTATGGCTTCAACATTGGAATTTTGAAGGGACATACGTAAACATGCTGTCCATAACACATGGAAACTTTCTATCCAAGAACATCTTGTTTCTCACATATAGTTATGTTTTCCAGTTAGGTATTTCAAGAAGAATATTTTATATTATATTTATGTTAAATTTATTCCTTGGTATTTAACATTTGAGATATTATAATAAATTAGATTTTGTTCAGAGATTGTTAGTATATTAATTTTGTACACTACTTATTTTTATTTGAACAACTTACTGGATTCATGTATCAGTTCTAAAAGTTACTTAGTTGGGTTGTGGGGAGGTTTTTAGGCATAAAATAACAGCATATGAATACACTGGTAATTTTGTCTTACAGCGGACCTCATGCTGGTGGCTTTTGGGAGGAAGTACCACACCCCACAAGTCCAGAAGGCCTCTCTTTCCTCCTTCATGTATTTTTTTTATAAGTGAGTGCTTAATTTTATAATTAAAACACTTTGGGTCATTTTAAAGTTTGTAAAAACTGGGTTATTTTTTTAGGAGAGGATCAAGGCTATTTGTTCTCCATCACCAAGAGGGGAAACATTTGGAGAGTTCTCCGTAGAGTGTGGAATAGTAGGATCATTTTGTGGTCCAAGTATCTTCTGTCCCTTCTTGGTATCTATCATCATGTTTCTAAATAAATAGATTAAAACTAGTGAGCACAAATGCGCTGTAGAGTTGATTTTAAAAAATCAAAGCAAAATCAACTTGGATATTTATAGCTCTTGATTATATTTTTTTCTTTCCTATTTCTTTTACTTTTTGATGGAGGCAAAGATCTTTTGGCCAAAATATCCAGAACAATGTTGAATAATTCAGTTATATAGCAAATGATTTTTATAACTTTTCATGCATGTCAGATTGACTAATATGTAACTCAAGTATGGTTCTTTTTAATCTTCTCATTGCTATTTTTCAAGTGTCATTTCAGCATCCTTTCTTTATAATTTTTATTCTTTGATCCATGTATATGATACATTGATAGATTTCCTAATACTGAGCTATACTTTTATTTATGAAATAAAACTTACACAGTCATTGTGCCAGTTTGTCCAATTGCTCTGTGATCTATTCCCTGCCCTTCCCCTGCTCTACTCTGGAAGTGACCTTGCAAATCAGATTTCTCAGGATCCCTTGCAAACAGGATTTTTATTGTTTGACTAGTGGGTCTCTACATCATTTTAGCTAATACTCAGTAAGACTTTTTCATCTGAAGATAAAAGCTTCTCTACACTTCAATAATTTTCTATAGTTTCTTTGGTTATTGCTTTACTTTATTCTCCTTTATATGTTTCTCCCTCTATTATTATTTCAAATGAATGATATCTGGTCCTTTTATCAGTGTCTCATTTCCATTTTTATTGGGTAAAAATACATGCAGTGTAAAATTTACCATTGTAGTCATTTTTAAGTATCTGTTGATATTAATGTTCATGGTGTTGTGCAACCATCTCCACCATCTCTTTCCGTTACTTTTCTCATTTTGGAAAACTGCATTTTGTACCCATTAAAGAAGAACTCCCCATTTCTGGCCGCTTTTACCCCTGGCAATCACCATTTTGCTTCTTGTCTTCATGATTTTTGACTACTCTAGCTACCTCATATAAGTAGAATCATGTAGTATTTGTCTCTATCTTCTTCCACTTAGCATAATGTTCTCAAGGTTCATTCTGCTGTGGAATATGTCAGAATTCCTTGCTTTCCTAAAAGACTGAATAGTATTTCATAGTACAAACATATTGTATTTTGTTCATGCTATCATCCATTCATCTGTGAGTTTCTTCCATACTTCACCTATATGAACAATGCTAGTCTCAACATGGTTGTACAAATATCTCTTCAAGGCCTGCTTTCTGTTCCTTTGGGCGTGTATATAGAAGTGAGATTGCTGGATCATATGGTAATTTTAGTTTTAATTTTGGGAGGAATTGCCACTGTTTTCTACATCAACTATGTCTTTTAGGTCTCCATCAACAGTGCACAAGGGTTCTAACTTCTCTACCTCCTCACCAATGTTTGCTTTTTTCTGTTTTGTTGTTAAGTAGTAGCCATTCTAATGAGTATGAGGTGGTATTGCATTGTGATTTTGTTTTACACTTCCCTAGTGGAAGTGGTTATCAGCTTCTTTCCATGTGTTTATCCTCCATTTGAATATCTTCTTTGGAGCTATGTCTATTCAAGTCCTTTGTCCAGTCTTGAATTCAATTTTTGCTGTTGTTGGGTTTTAGGAGTTCGCTATGTATTCTGAATATCAATGTCCTATCAATACATGATTTTTGAGTATTTTCTCCCCTTCTTTGGATTGCCTATTATCTGCTTTATGCCAGTGTTGCATTATGTTGACTATTTTAGATGTGTAGTAAGTTTTGACATCAGGAAGTGTCAGGCCTCCAAACTTGTTCTTTTCCATGTTTGATTTAGCATGCATTTCCTCTTTGGTGCAGTTTTGGTGTCCCATACATTTTGATACATTGTCTTTTCATTTCCAATCATTCCAAAGGACTTTTGGATTTCTCTTGTGACTTCTCTTTGAGCCATGGTGGCTTAAGAATGTGTTGCTTAATATCCATAAATTTATGAATTTTCCAGTTTTACTACTATTAATTATTTATATCTTCATCATATTGTGTTTGGAGGAGACACTTTGTATGATAGGTATATTTCTGAATCTACTAATATTTTAGTTTATGGCCTAACATATATTATGTCCTGTGAAATGTCCCATGTGCACTTGAAAAATGTATGTTTTAGTTTTGGGGTAGTGTTAAGTGTATGCCAGTTACATATAGTTGGCTTATTATGTTTATTTCCTCTATTTCTTACTTATTTTCTGATTTATCTAACTTATTTTACCTGTTCTTGAGAGTATTATTTTTTCCTACCCCTGTGCCCTCTCCCATACCCTTCCTCCCCTTTGCCCTATCCAAAGTTCCTCCACTTCTCTCATGCTCCCCACCCCCACCCCCATTATGGATCAGCATCCACTAATCAAAGAGAACATTCAGCCTTTGGTTTTTGGGGATTGGCTTACTTCACTTAGCATGATATTCTCCAACTCCATTCATTTACCTGCAAATGCCGTGATTTTGTTCTCTTTTAATGTTGAGTAATATTCCATTGTGTACATATACCACAGTTTCCTTATGCATTCATCTATTGAGGGACATCTGGGTTGCTTCCACAGTTTATCAATTGTTAAATTGTGCTGCTATGAACATTGAAGTGGCTGCATTATTGTAGTATGCTGTTTTTAAATCCTTAGGGTATAGACCAAGGAGTGGGATAGCTGGGTCAAATGGTGGTTCCATTCCAAGTTTTCTAAGGAATCTCCATCATGCTTTCCAGATTGGTTGCACCAATTTGCAGTCCCACCAGCAATGTATGAGTGTGCCTTTCCCACCATATTCTCATCAACACTTATTGTGGCTTGTGTTCTTGATAACTGCCATTCTGACTGGAGTGAAATGAAGTCTTAGAGTAGTTTTGATTTGCACTTCTCTAATTTCTAGAGATGTTGAACATTTTTTCATGTATTTGTTGATTGATTATATTTCTTCTTCTTTGAAGTGTCTGTTCAGCTCCATAGCCCATTTATTGATTTGGGGGTTTTTTTGGTGTTAAATTTTTTGAGTTCTTTTCATATCCTGGAGATCAGTGCTCTATCTAATGTGTGTGTGGCAAAAATTTGCTCCCAAAACGTAGGCTCCCTCTTCATCTCAGGGATTGTTTCTTTTTGTTAGAAGAAGGTTTTTAGTTTGAATCCATCCTATTTGTTGATTCTTGACTTTATTTCTTGCACTTTAGGAGTCTTGTTAAGGAAGTCAGGGCCTAATCTGACATGATGAAGATTTGGGCCTACTTTTTCTTCTATTAGACATAGGGTCTCTGGTCCAATTCCTAGGTACTTGATCACTTTGAGTTAAGTATTGTGCAATGTGAGAGATAATGATTTAGTTTCATTTTTCTGTATATGGATTTACAGTTTTCCCAGCACCACTTGTTAAAGAGACTGTCTTTTCTCCAATGTATGTTTTTGACACTTTTGTCTAGTATGAGATAACTGTATTAAGTGGGTTTGTCTCTGTGTCTTCTATTCTGTACCATTGGTCTACATGTCTATTTTGGTGCCAGTACCATGCCATTTTTGTTACTTTAGCTTTGTAGTATAGTTTAAGGTCTAGTGTTATGATTCTACCAGCTTCATTATTTTTGCTAAGGGTTGCTTTGGCTATTCTGGGTCTCTTATTTTTCCAAATGAATTTCATGATTGCCTTTTCTAATTCTATAATAATGATGTTGGTATTTTAATTGGAATTACATTCAATCTGTATAGTGTTTTGGGTACTATGGCCCTTTTGACAATATCCATTCTGCCTATCCAAGAGCATGGAAGATATTTCCATCTTCCAAGGTCTTCAATTTCTTCCTTTAGTGTCCTGTAGTTTTCATTGTAGAAGTCTTTCACCTCTCTTGTTAGATTGATTCTCAATATTTTATTTTATTTTTTTGAGGCCATTGTGAACGGGGTAGTTTTTCTAAATTCTCTTTCAGAGGATTCGTCATTGATATATAGGAATGCATTTGATTTATGGGTGTTGATTTTATATCCTGCTACTTTGCTGAATTTATTTATTAATTCTAGAAGTTTTCTGGTGGAATTTTTGGATCCTCTAAGTATAGAATCATGTTGTCCGCAAATAATGATAGTTGGAGTTCTTCTCTTCCTATTCATTTCTCTTTAATTTCTTTAATCTGACTAATTGCTCTGGCTAGAATTTCAAGAACTATGTTGAATATAAGTGGTGAAAGAGGACATCCCTGTCTTGTTCCCATTTTTAAATTGAATGCTTCCAAGTTTTTTCCATTTAGAATGATTGTTGGCCTTGGTTTAGCATAGATAGCTTTTACAATGTTGAGGTATGTTCCTACTATCCCTAGTTTTTCTAGTGCCTTGAACATTAAAAGTTGTTGTATTTTTTCAAATGTATTCTCTGCAACAATTGATAAAATCATATGATTTTTATCTCTAAGCTTATTGATATGATGGGTTACATATATTGATTTCCGAATGTTGAACCAGTCTTGTATCACTGAAATGAACCCAACTTGATTGTGGTGCACTATTTTTTAAATATGTTTTGCCTCTATGTTCACCAGGGATATTGGTCTGAAATTTTCTTTCTTTGATGTGTCTCTGTCTAGTTTTGGTATCAGTGTGATACTCGCCTCATAGAATGAGTTTGGAAGGGTTCTCTCCTTTTCTGTTTCATGAAATAATTTGAGGAGTATTGGTATTAGTTCTTCTTTCTAGGACTTGTAGAACTTGGCTGAGAATATATCAGGTCCTGGGCTTTTCTTGGTTGGTAGGCTTTGATGGCATCTTCTATTTCCTTGCTTGGAATTGATCTGGTTAAGTTATGTATGACCTCCTGGTTCAGTTTGGGTAGGTCATATGCCTCTAGAAATTTGTCAGTGTTCAAGATTTTCTATTTTACTGCAGTATAAATTGTCAAAATAGTTTATAATTATCTTTTTATTTCAATAGTGTCTGTCATGATATTTCCTTTTTCATCACAAATTTTATTAATTTGAGTCTTCTCTCTCCTTTTCATTAAGGTGGCTAAGGATTTGACAATTTTATTTATTATTGTAAAAAGTCAGTTTTTTGTTTTGTCAATTTTTTGAATTGTTTCTTTTGTTTCAATTTTGTTGATTTCAGCCCTCATTTTAATTATTTTCTGTCTTCTGCTTCTATTGGTATTGTTTTTTTCCTCTTTTCTTGGGCTTTGTGTTGTAATGTCAGGTCATTATTTGTTGACTTTTTCTTCTTTTAATGAATGAGCTCAATACAATGAACTTTTTTCTTAGTACTGCCTTCATAGTGTCCCATAGATTTTTATTTGTTGTATCAGAGTTCTCATTTACATCGAAGAATTTTTTTTATCTCCGCCCTGATGTCTTTTGTCATCCATGCATCATTCAATAGTGTATTATTTAGTCTCCAGGTGTTGGAGTACCTTCTATTTTTTTAATCTGTCATTAATTCTAATATCATTTTATTATGGTCAGATAGAATGCAGGGTAGTATTTTTTTTTTGTATTTGCTAAGACTTGCTTTGTGACATAACATATGATCTATTTTGGAGAAGATTCCATATGCTGCTGAGAAAAAAGTATATTCACTCTTTGATGGATGGAACACTATATTTATGTACGTTAAGTCTAAATTTTTGATTGTTTTATTGAGTTCTATGGTTTCTTCATGCAGTTTTTTTTTTTTTTTGGAAGATCTACCCAGATCTACCAGAGAAGTATGTTAAAATTATCCATAATTATTTTATTGTAGTCTGTTTGATTCTTGAATTTGAGAAGGGTTTGTTTGATATACAAAGATGCCCCATTGTTAGAGGCATAGATATTTACAATTGTTATAGCTTGTTGATATATTATGCCCTTGAGCAGTATGTAATGAGCTTCTTTTCCTCTTTTCACTAACTTTGGTTTGAACTCCACTTTATTTGATATGAGGAAGGAAACCCCTGCTTGTTTATGCAGTCCATGTGAATGATACATTTTTTTTTTCTTCCTTTCACCTTCAGTCTGTGGATGTCTTTTCCTGTGAGATGAGTCTCTAGAAGGCAACATATTGTTGAGTCTCTTTTAAAAATTAAATCTACCAGTCTATGTTTTAATTGATGAGTTTAGGCCACTGACCTTCAGGTTGAGACATGGTTTGTATTCCTGGTCATTTTGGTTTATTTTTGGTTTTTAACTTGACTTTGCTTCTCCTTTGATTGGCCTTTCCTTTAGTGTAGTTCCTCCCTTTGCAGATTTTCAGTTTTGTTTTTCATTTCCTCCTTGTGGAATATTTTGCCAAGAATGTTCTGTAGTGCAGGCTTTTTTGCTGAAAATTCTTTTAACTTTTGTTTATCATGAAAGGTTTTTATTTCATCATCAAATCTGAAGCTTAATTTTGCTGGATATAAGATTCTTGATTGGCATCCATTTTCTTTCAAAGCTTGGTATATATTGTTCCATGATCTCCTGGCTTTGAGTATCCTGGTTGAAAAATCTACTGAAATCCTAATTGTTCTTTGCCTATATATAATCTGATTCTTCTTTCTTGCAGCCTTTAAAATTCTATCCTTATTTTGTATGTTAGGCATTTTCATTATAATGTGTCTTCATGTAGATCTGTTGTAATTTTGTACATTTGGTGTCCTGTAAGCCTCTTGTATTTGATTTTCCAATTCATTCTTCAAGTTTGGGAAATTGTGTGATATTATTTCATTGAGAGATTGTGCATTCATTTGGTTTGAATCTGTGTGCCTTCCCCTATCCTGATAAATCTTGGGTTTGGTCTTTTGATGTTACCCCATCATTCTTGGATGTTCTGTTCATAGTTTCTTATCATCTTCACTGTGTGGTAAACCTTATTTTCAAGATGTATATTTTGTCTTCACTGTCTGAGGTTCTGTCTTCCAAGTGATCTAGTTTGTTGGTCATGCTTTCAATTGAGGTTTTTTTTGACTTGGTTTATTGTTTCCTTCATGTCAAGGATTTCTGGTAGTTTTTCAGAATCTCTATCTCTTTCTTAAAGTAGTCTTTTGCTACTTGTATTTGCTCTCATATCTTTGTTGGAGTGATCAATTTTTGTCTGTATTTGCTCACTTAGGTCATTTTTAATTCACAGGTCATTTTAATTATGTACATTCTGAACTTTTTCTCTGACAATTCATCTACTGCACTGTCAATAAATTTTATTGTTAACTTGATTCTTTTGGAGCACTTTGCTCCCTTTCTTTTTCATGTTTATGTGTCTTCCTCTCTTGCAGTGCAACTCTGAGGTATTGCAACTTCTATCCTATAATCATGTAGTGTTCCCGCAGATTACCAATATCTCACTTTTAAGGGAGATATTAATGTTTACAGCACCCAATGCAACCAGTATGTAGCCATAAATCAATTCGCTTCTATTTTGACATTTACAGTTTTGTCACTATAAACAGAAATGGTGAGTGTGGTTGTCTTGTACCATATAGCAAACAGGTTTGCATAAAGGTTTTCTGTTTCTAATGTTGGACCAGGGTGGGGGGTAGGCTATGATGTTTATGAGATAGAATGTGGGAATATAGAGGTATTAGGTTATAGGGCTAGTGAAAAGGTAATAAATAGAAGTTGGCTGTTAGCAGAACAAAAGAGAGAGAGAGGTTACCCCATGCTAGGCTCCCTGTTGCCTCTGCAACAGGATTGTGTATGTTAGTTCACTGAGGAGAGATACTTCTGGTGCAACTGGGTCCACAGGACCTCAATGACAATTTTACAGGACCCATTGTTATCCCTAGATGGAAGTGGCCATGCCCCTTTGTTGGTGGCTGCTGTAGCATCAAGACTGTAGGTACCTTGATATTGGGCTTCCAGGCCCCAGTCTGTGTCCCAAAGTGGAAGCTTCTCCAGCTAAAGATGGCAGAGGCAGCAGCAGAGGTAGCCTAAGATGGCAGTGGGGGTGTTCCAAGATGGAGGCAACCACTTTCAGAGATGGAGCTGGAAGGATGGGCTGTATGATGGCATTGGGTGGCCTATTTGGTGATGCCTCAGTGTGTTCTGCAGTCTTGCAATAGACAGCTGCCTCCTTGGCCTGACTGATGTCCCACAGTGAAAATTACCACATGGGGAGGGCTATTATGGTGGCTACAATGTTGCAAATGGAGGCAGTTTGGGTGGAGCCACATGTTGATAAATGGGGAACCACAGTGTGGGGCTCCTCTACACTGGTGGAGTGTGGGATGTGGGTTGGGCCTGTCCTGCACAGTGGGCCATATGGTATGAATCAGTCCTTTCTGAGGCAGCCTTGGTGATGGTCTTTTGTGTCCTGGCTGTTATCCCTAGATGGAAGTGGCCATGTCCGTGGTAGCTGGGTGGTGTCAAACCCATAAGTGCCTTGATATTGGTATTCCTGCCACCAGATGGTGTCTCAAGATAGAAGCTGCTGCAACTATAGGTGGTGATGGCAGCAGCAGTGGTAACTTGAGATGGTATTAGAGGTGTCCTAAGATGGTGGTGACCACTGTTAGAGATGGGGCTGCATGGGCAAGCCCAATGATGGCTTTAGGTGGCCTGTTTAGAGATGGAGCACTGTGGTGTGCAGGTGTGGTCCTCATCATGGTAGGCAGTCTTGTGCCTGGGTCTTGGCCTGGGCTCCTCCCTGGTTGGTGGGGTGGTCCTGGGCCTTGCTGGTCTCCACAAGGGTAGCAAGACTGTCCTGGGCCTGCCTGCTCTCTGTGGAGATCTACTGGCTTGTTCTGTGCCTGCCTGGTATCTGCAGGGGTCATCAAGACTGTCCTGGTCCTGCCTGTGTTCCACATGGCTTGGCAGGGCTGTCCTGGGCCTGCCTCAAGAGTATTATTTTTGATTCATATACTTTGATAGTCTGCTATTAGGTGTATGAATGTTTAAAATGATTATATTTTCATCCAATATTTGGTCTTTTATTACTATATATTGTCTCTGTCTCTTCAAATACTTTAAAATTAAAATCTATTTTGTCATATTAGTAGAGCTATTTCATCTCTCTTTTGGTTATTATTTGCTTGAAATGTTATATTCAATCCTTTCACTTTCAACAGATTTGTGTCTGTGAAGGTAAAGTGTAAAATTCAAACTCAAAATGGAGTCACTCTGGCTCAGGCCTGCATGTATCTGCTAACCTGCTCTTTGTGCTTCTGTGATTAATGCTTTGCTATGCTTGCTTCTCATGGATGGTGGGGGGGTGGCAAAACCATAGGCTGCCAGACCCCCTGGACAGTTACCTAAAGTTTCAGGAACTGAAAGGGGACATGGGAGGCACTATCACAGTTGAACTGTAAATAAATATAGGTTGAATACCTGCCAAATTCTGTTGTTCTGAGTCATGTAGCTAGCGCACCCTATAATAACCTCTGAAACCCTCACTTTGGGGTCACTCTCTGAAGGAAAGGAGAGCTGACCCCACTCAATTGGCCTGTGTGCCTATTTCCTCAATAAACTTTGCTGCTTCTGCAGAGTTGTCTGGGCTGCACTTCTTGGGGAGAGGTGTGGGTTGGATGCAACATTTGGTGCGTTGGCCGGGAAGCCCCTTCCCAGTTGCTCCACCCACTCTCCTTCCTGGGAGTGTGGAACGGGGAATTGATCCTCTCTACCGAGGGGAATTAATGCCCCTTAAGGAATAGGTCAAATCTGTATTTGTATACCACTAGGGACTTGAGGGCCAAGCTGGACGCAGCACGTTGCCCCAAGTCAGGACTCCACCCAGGACGCCGGTGGGCTCCATCTGTTCTGGTTCAGGTTTGAGGTAAGAGTTCACAAAACCATCCTAATATTAAGTGGCCACAAAGGCATTATAGCCTCAAGATCTCTAGCCTAACTGTTGTGTGTTTATTGTTTGTCTTGTCTCTGTGTACTGTCTCCTTGTCTTTTAAAATAATGAGTCAATTTTCATCCATACCTAGCCCTTTAGATTTGATCAAATCACACTTAAAGGATTTTCAGCAGAAGGCAGCTGAATCCAGGGATGCCATTTACCCAGGTAAACTAACCATTTCTGTTCCATTGAGTGGCTCACATTCAAGGTGAGATGGCCTCCGGAGGGGACCATCAACCTCCCTACCTCCTACTGGGTCCAAAAAATCATTTTTGGGTGGCCCTGCCACCCAAATCAAATACCAACCAAAAAAAAAAGTTTAAAAAGTTTTTTCACTGTGCTTACTAAAGCTTGCATTAAAATGTAAACAGCTGCCAAGAGAACTAAAAAAAAAAAAAAAAA
>CM053407.1:82584586-82620998 GCA_028644305.1 Xerus rutilus | reverse complement strand
TGCTAACCTGCTCTTTGTGCTTCTGTGATTAATGCTTTGCTGTGCTTGCTTCTCACGAATGGGGGTGCATAACCACAGGCTGCCAAGACCCCCTGGCCAGTTACCTAAAGTTCCAGGAACTGAAAGGAAACATAGGAAGCACTGTCACGGTTGAACTGTAAATAACTATAGGTCGAATACCTGCCAAATCATGTTTTTCTGAATCATGTAGCTAGCCCACCCTATAATAACCTCTGAAACCCTCACTTTGGGGTCACTCTCTGAAGGAAAGGAGAGCCGACCCCAATCGATTGGCCTGTGTGCCTATTTCCTCAATAAACTTTGCTGCTTCTGCAGAGTTGTCTGGGCTGCACTTCTTGGGGAGAGGTGTGGGTTGGATACAACAAAAGTTAGTCTCATTCAGAGTGCATACAGTTGCATCAGGTATGTTAATCTATTCTGCTATTTAAATTCCTTGTCTTTTGATCAGGGTATTTAATCCTCTAAATTTAAAGTAATTCCTAATGAAAGGACTTCTCTCATTTTTCTATTTGATTTTTCTATGACCTATTGATTTTTTCCTTCATTTTCTGTATTATTGCCTTTTGTAGTTAGTTGATATTTTTGTAGTTAAATGTTTAAATTTCATTCTCATTCTCTTATTTAGTCTTTGTTGTTAGTTACTACAGAGATTACATTTAACATTACAGTTATCAGAATTTATTTTGAGTTTACATAAGTTTAACTTCAATAACATGAAAGAAAAATACTCTGCACCTTTACAACACCACCCCCACCTTGCGTTTAACTTAGCTGTTCCAGTTCTAAGAAGTACTGCGCATACACATTAGATTATTTTTTAACTATTTGTGGTTTCTCTTCAGAAGATATAAAGGCAAAATATTTAGAAACTCGGATTCCTTATAACCCATGGGTCTGCATGAGTCATCTATGACTAACTGCTGAAATGCTACTGCCACTTTTTTTTTTTTACTTTTGTATTATTGGTATTACTTGTTAAACATCTGCAATTCTCAAAACTTAATGAGCTTCAAAGTTCTCTAGCAAAACTGCACAATCTTTTTAAAGGTTATTCTACTTTTTCATTCATAAAAAAGAACCATATCTGTATTATTATGTGCTCTTCCAGTGAAATAAATCTGTCTTAACAACAACAAAAAAAATGTGACTTTTATCATTGTTATTGTATTTACCTTTATTGAGACCTGTGTATCTTTAGATGGCTTTGCTGTCCATCATCCTTTAATTCCTGCTTGCACAATTTCCTTGAGCATTCTTTCAGGATAGGTTTCATAGTAACAAATCAGCTCACCTTTTGTATATCAAGAAATGTCTTAATTTATCCCTCATTTTTGAAGGAAGTTTCATTGGTTATGGACTCTTGGCTGAAGGTTTTTTCCTTTTAATATTTTAGAAATATACAGCCTTGCCTTCTGGCCTTCAAAGTCTCTAATGCAAAATATGTTGATAGTGCTTTTGAAGATCCTTTGTATATAAATAGTCTTATGCTTTGAGGATTTGTCTCTATCTTTTAAGAGTTTGATTGTGATGTGTTATGGCATGGGTCTTTATGAGTTCATCTTACTTGAGTTTGCTGAGCTTTTTGGGTGGTATATTTATGTCTTTCATCAAATTTTGGAAGTTTTCAGTCATTATTTCTTCAAATATTCTCTACCTCCTTTTTCTCTTCTTCTGGAGCTTCTACATTGTGTATGTTGGTACTCTTGGTAATGTCTTTAAGGTCACTTAGACTTTGTTCATTTTTATTTAATCTTTCCTGTATCATTTCTCCAAACTCAGTGATTTCTTTTGTCCTATCTTCAAATTTGCCAATTTGTTTGGACTTTGAATTTGATTTTTTAAAATTTCAAGTTTTCTAACTTTCAGTTCCAGAATTGTAGATTTCTTATTAAGCTTTATACCTCCTCATTAATATTTTCATTTGATCATGCATTGATTTTTTTTACTTTATTTACATCTTCTTTCAGTTCTTTTCACTTCATTAAGACAGTTTCTTTAAAGTCTTTGTCTAGTTGATATGCCATGATGTCTTTCCAGTAGTCTTTTCTGTTTGTTTATTTATTTCCCCATGAGTTTTCCAACTTTGAGTGTGTGTTTCTTTGTATACTTTCTGTTTTCTGTTGAATCTAGTAATTTGGTAATTCCAGAAATCATATTCTCTTTATTTCACATTGTTTGTTGTATGTTGTTATTGCTTTTGTTTATTGTGATTTTAGATGTTGACTGTCATAGGCCATCTGTGTGCCACAGATTAGTCAACTAAAGGTCTTCTCAGGTTCTTTCTGAGTTTTTCCTGGGCATGCATGATCACTTTCTAATTTTCCACACATGTGCATATGTTTCAAAATATTTTAATCTTTAATGTCTAGCTTCCAGGATAGGCAAAAGGGAAAATGAGAGGGAAGAAAAAAGAGAAGGAACACCAACCTTTTAATTCCTCTGGAAGTCACTTTTTTAAAAATTTAAATTATTTATTCTACTTAGGTATATATGATAGCAGAATGCATTTTGATTCATTGTACACAGATGGAGCACAACTTTTCATTTCTCTGGTGGTATGTGATGTAGAATCACATCATATATGAGGTCATACATAAAGCTAGGGCTATGATGTTTATCATATTCCACCATATTTACTGCCCTTGTACCTCCTCCCCCCTCACTCCCCTTTAACCAAATTTTATCCACTCTTCCTGTGCCCCCTTCCCCATTATGGATCAGCATCCACTTATCAGAGAGAACATTCAGCCTTTGGTTTTAGGGATGGGCTTACTACACTTATCACGATGTCCTCCAGCTCCATCCATTTACCTGCAAATGCCATCTTTTATTGCTGAGTAATATTCCATTGTATATATATATCACAGTTTCTTTTTTTAAATTTATTTATTCTGTTTAGGTTTACATGATAGCAGAGTGGATTTTGATTCATTGTACACAGATGGAGCACAACTTTTCATTTCTCTGGTTGTATGTGATGTAGAATCACATCATACATGCGGTCATACATAAACTAGGGCTATGATGTCCATCATATTCCACCATCTCTACTATCCCCCAGCTCCCTCCCCACTCCCACCCTGGTGACAAAATTTCCTCCATTTTTCCTGTGTCCTCCCCCACATTGTGGATCAGCATCCACCTCAAAGAAAACATTCGGCATTTGTTTTTCTGAGATTGGCATACTTCACTTAACATGATATTCTCCAACTCCATCCATTTACCTGCAAATGCCATGATTTTGTTCTCTTTCATTGCTGAGTAATATTACATTGTGTACATATACCACAGTTCTTTATCCATTCATCTATTGAAGGGCATCTAGGTTGGTTCTACAGTTTAGCTATTGTGAATTGAGCTGCTATAAACATTGAAGTGGCTGCATCACTGTAGTATGCTGTTTTTAAATCTTCTGGGTATAGACCAAGGAGTGGGATAGCTGGGTCAAATGGTGGTTCCATTCCAAGTTTTCTAAGGAATCTCTATACTGCTTTCCAGATTGGTTGCACCAATTTGCAGTCCCCACAGCAATGTATGAGTGTACCTTTTCCCCCACATCCTCGCCAACACTTATTGTTGTTTATATTCTTGATAATTGCCATTCTGACTGACATGAGATGAAATCTTAGTATAGTTTTGATTTGCATTTCTCTAATTGCTAGAGATGTTGAACATTTTTTCATATGTCTGTTGATCGATTATATATCTTCTTCTGTGAAGTTTCTGTTCAGGACCCTGGCCCATTTATTGATTGGGTTATTTGTTTTTTGTTGGTGTTAAGTTTTTTTGAGTTCTTTATATATCCTGGAGATTAGTGCTCTATAAGATGTGTGTGTGGCAAAGATTTGTTCCCAGAATGTTTGCTCTCTGTTTACTTCATTGATTATTTCTTTTGCTGAGAAAAAGCTTTTTAGTTTGAATCCATCCCATTTACTGATTCTTGATTTTACTTCTTGCACTTTAGGAGTCTTGTTAAGGAAGTAAGGTCCTAATCCTACCTGATGAAGATTTGGGCCTATTTTTTCTTCTATTAGGTATTGAGTCTCTGATCTGATTCCCAGGTTCTTGATCCACTTGGAGTTAAATTTTGTGCATGATGAGAGATAGGGATTTAGTTTCATTTTGCTGCATATGGATTTCCAATTTTCCCAGCACCATTTGTTGTACAGGCTATCTTTTCTCCAGTGTACGTGTTTGGCTCCTTTGTCTAGTATAAGGTAACTGTATGTAAGTGGATTTGTCTCTGTGTCTTCTATTCTGTACCATTGGTCTGCATGTCTATTTTGGTGCCAGTACCATGCCATTTTTGTAACTATAGCTTTGTAGTATAGTTTAAGGTCTGGTCTTATGATGCCTCCTGCTTCACTCTTCTTGCTAAAGATTGCTTTGGCTATTCTGGATCCCTTATTCTTCCAAATGAATGTCATGATTGCCTTTTCTATTTCTATTGCCTATTCTATAAGGAATGATGTTGGGATTTTAATTGGAATTGCATTGAATCTATATAGTGGTTTGAGTAGTATGGCCATTTTGACAATATTGATTCTGCTTATCCAGGAGCATGGGAGATTTTTCCATCTTCTAAGGTCTTCTTCAATTTCTTTCTTCAATGTCTTGGAGTTTGCATTGTAGAGGTCTTTCACTTATTTTGTTAAATTGATTCCCAAGATTTTATTTTTTTTGAGGCTATTGTGAATGGGACAGTTTTCCTAATTTCCCTTTCAGAGGGTTTATCACTGATGTATAGAAATGCAATTGATTTGAGGGTGTTGATTTTATATCCTGCTACTTTGCTGAAATCATTTATTAATTATAGAAGTTTTCTGGTAGAATTTTTTGGATACTCTAAGTATAGAATCATGTCTTTTGCAAATAATAATAGTTTGAGTTCTTTTCCTATTCATATCCCTTTAATTTCTCTCATATGTCTAATTGCTCTGGCTAGTGTTTCAAGGACTATGTTGAATAGCAGTGGTGAAAGAGGGCATCCCTGTCTTGTTCTCATTTTTAGAGGAAATAGTTCCAATTTTTCTCCATTTAGGATGATGTTGGCCTTGGGTTTAGCATAGATAGCTCTTACAAAGTTGAGGTATGTCCTACTATCCCTAGTTTTTCTAGTGTTTTGAGCATAAAAGGGTGCTGTATTTTGTCAAATGCTTTCTCTGTATCAGCTGATAAAATCATATGACTCTTATCTTTAAGTCTATTGATGTGATGGATTGCATTAATTGATTTCCATACATTGAACCAACCTTGCATCCCTGGGATGAACTCCACTTGATCATGGTGCACTATCTTTTTAATATGTTTTTGTATGTAATTTGCCAAAATTTTATTGAGAATTTTAGCATCAGGGATATTGGTCTGAAATTCTCTTTCTTTGATGTGTCTCTGTCTGATTTTGGTATCAGGGTGATACTCGCCTTATAGAATGAGTTTTATTTCATGAAATAGTTTGAAGAGTATTGGTATTAATTCTTCTTTGTAGGTCTTGTAGAACTTGGCTGAGAATCTGCCTGTCCCTGGGCTTTTCTTGGTTGGCAGACTCTTGAGGGCATCTTCTTTTTCCTTGCTTGAAATTTATCTGCTTAAGTTGTGTATGTCCTCCTGGTTCAGCTTGGGTAGGTCATATGCCTCTAGAAATTTGTTGGTGTCTTCAGGGTTTTCTATTTTATTAGAGTATAAATTTTCAGAATAGTTTCTGATTATCCTCTGTGTAAGACGAACGACCAGATGGAAGTGAAACAGGACCAACACAGGCTTTTATTCTAAGAAATACGCTCCCGGACCAGTTCCCCGCCCAGTCACCAGGCTCGAACAGGTCGGGAAAAAGGCGCTGTGCCTCGTGTTACACAGGGTTATAAGGCCTCTCCCCATCTGGAAAAGGTAGGCTTTGAGGCCAGGAAGAGGTGTTGACTTAGAGTCCAGTGTCCTCTGAGATTGGTTTGGTGCAGCTGGTGATGTCAGATTCCTTCCGGTATGAGCTGAGAGCCATAGAGCTTCTCATACTGTAAGTTCACTTCTTCTTCCGTACAGATCATTGGGGGCCGCCATTTTGGTGTGCTTGACGCATGCGTGCTGCGTTCGGCGCATGAGTGCTGCGCTCGTCGCATGCGTCGCATGTGTGCTACGTTTGTCACGCGCGACAGTGGGTGGGCTGGCTCCGGGTGGTGATGGGGGAGAGAGAGGTTCTAGAATTGTCTCCCAAGGAACTTTCTGGCGCAGTGTCCATGCGGTGTGGCACGGTAGTGGGAAACAGTCCAAAATGCCTCCCAAGCGAACTTTCTGGTGTTTTGTTGGCGCAGCGCCATGGCGCAGCACCGCACAGCACAGCAGGTGGGTCTGGTTTTCTGTGTCTGCCTCCGACCTAACATTCTGTATTTCACTATTGCCTCTCATAACATTTCCTTTTTTATCATAAATTTTAGTAATTTGGGTTTTCTTTCTTCTTCATTAAGGTGGCTAAGAGTTTGTCAATATTATTCATTTATCCAAAGAACCAGCTTTTTCTTTTGTCAGTCTTTGAATTGTTTTGTTTCAATTTCATTGATTTCAGCCACAATTTTAATTATTTCCAGTTTTTGACTACTTTTGATGTTGGTTTATTCTTCTTTTTCTAGGGCCTTGAGATGTAGTGTCAAATCTTTTATTTGTTGAGTTTTTATTCTCTTACTAAATGAGCTTAATGCAATGAGCTTTCCTCTTAGTATTGCCTTCATGGTGTCCTAGAGATTTTGATATGTTGTATCAGAGTTTCATTTACCTCTAAGAATTTTTTTTGTCTCTTCCCTGATGTCTTCTGTTATCCATGCATCATTCAATAGTGTATTATTTAGTCTCCAGGTGTTTAAGTACTTTCTATTTTTTAATCTGTCATTGATTCCTAATTTTATTCCATTACAGTCAGATAAGATGCACAGCAGTATCTCTATTTTTTTGTATTTGCTAAGACTTGGTTTATGGCATAAGATATGATCTATTTTGGAGAAGGATCCATGTGCTGCTGAGAAAAAAGTGTATTCACTCATTGATGCATGGAATACTCTATATATGTCTGTTAAGTCTAAATTATTGATTTTTTTCATTGAGTTCTATGGTTTCTTTGTTTAGATTTTGTTTGGAAGATCTGTCCAGTCATGAGAGAGCTATGTTAAATTCACCCAGTATTATTGTGTTGTGGTCTATTTGACTCTTGTTGTTGAGAAGGGTTTGCTTGATATACATAGATGCCCCATTATTTGGGGCATAGATACTTATGATTCTTGTGTCTTGTTGATGTTTGATTCCTTTAAGAAGTATGAAATGTCCTTCTTTATCTCTTTCCACTAACTTTTGTTTGAACTCCACTTTATATGATAGGAGGATGGAAACTCTTGCTTGTTTACACAGACTATGTGAATGATACATTTTTTTTTCCCCACTCTTTCACTTCTCAGTCTGTGGATGTCTTTTCCTCTGAGATTAGTCTCTTAATGGCAGCATATTGTTCAGTCTTTTTTTTTTTTTAATCTAGTCTATCAGCCTATGTCTTTTAATTGATGAGTTTAGGCCTTTCACAGTCAGGTTTATTATTGAGGCATGGTTTGTAACCCAAGTCATTTGGTTTATTTTTGGTTTTTACCTTGATTTTGTTTCTCCTTTGGTGGGATTTTCCTTTAGTGTAGTTCCTCTCTTTGTATATTTTCATTATGGTTATTATTTCTTCCTCATGGAATATTTTGCCGAAAATGTTGTGTAATGCAGGCTTTCTTGTAAATTCTTTTAACTTTTGTTTATCATGGAAGGTTTTTATTTCATCATCAAATCTGAAGCTTAATTTTTCTGGATATGATTCTTGGTTGGCATCTATTTTCTTTCAGAGCTTGGTATATGTTGTTCCAGATCTCCTGGGTTTTAGAGTCTGGGTTGAAAAATCTGAGATCCAAATTGGTCTTCTCTTATATGTAATCTGATTCCTTTCTCTTGCAGCTTTTAAAATTCTATCCTTATTCAGTATGCTGGGCATTTTCTTTTTTTTTTTCTTTTTCTTTTTGGTACCAAGGATTGAACTCAGGGGCACTCGACCCCTGAGCCAGGTCCCCAGCCCTATTTTGTGTTTTATGTAGAGACAGGGTCTCACTGAGTTCTTTAGCACCTTGCCATTGCTGAGGCTGGCTTTGAACTTGCTATTCTCCTGTCTCAGCCTCCCTAAGTGCTGGGATTACAGGCTTGAGCCACGGCGCCCGGCTTGGCATTTTCATTATAATGTGCTTTGGTGTAGACCTGTTGTAATTTTGTACATTTGGTGTCCTGTAACCCTCTTGTATTTGATTTTCTGATTCATTTTTCATGTTTGGGAAATTTTCTGATATTATTTCATTGAAGAGATTGTGCATTCCTTTGGTTTGAAATTCTGTGCCTTCTTCTATCTTGATAAATCTTACATTTGGTCGTTTGATGCTACCCTATAATTCTTGTATATTCTGTTCATGGTTTCTTACCATCTTCACTGTATGGTCAACTTTATTTTCAAGATTGTGTATTTTGTCTTCATTATCCTAGGTTCTGTCATCCAAGTGATCTAGTCTTTTTTGATAGAAAGCTGGTAATGCTTTCTATCAAATTTTTTGTTTGGTTTATATTTTCCTTCATTTCAAGAATTTCTGATTGTTTTTTTTCACAATCTCTAGCTCTTTGCTAGAGATGTAATCTTTTGCTACCTATATTTGCTCCTTTATCTCTTTGTTGGAGTTATCAATGGTTGTCTTTATTTGCTTTTTTATTTCTTTGTTGAAGTGATCATTTTTTGCCCATATTTGCTCGCTTAATTCATACTTTAATTTCATCATGCATAGCCTCTATTATGTTTTCAACCTATTTATGTCAGTTAATTGTTCCTTGCCCCAGCTTGTTAACTACTCATAGATAGAAGTTTGTCTTAAACATCTTTGAAAATCATAAACAAATTATAAACAGAAATTATTAATGTATATTTTTCTTGACTTACTATTTTTGAGGAAAGCATGTATTGTTTTCTCAAAATGGTAACTTTGTTGAAATCTATTGAATGTTTTCATAGATTTGCAGCTTTTTTCCTACTTATTCATTCTTATGAAGAGATCATTTGTCTATTTTGTTTACATTTAGGGACCGAGATGAATGTAGCCAGCTCTTTTTAGATATTTGTTTAATTGTGTTGTCCCAGACAAGGAGAAAAGGCAATACTCATGCTATGTCTGTCTATTGTAATGAGGAAAGGGACCAGATTGTCTGTGAAGTGTAGGGAAGTGTTACAGTGGGAGGTATTTGCAGGCTTCAGAGTGGTCGGTCCCTGCTTGGCTCCTTTCCCAAGTGTATAAATGTAGCAGAAATTTTTATGGGTTGGCTATTTACTCCTTTCCTAATTGGTACTGGGAGCACACTGAAATAAGTGCTAAGACACACCATTCCACACGCATATACTGCTTGCTTCCCAGGATCACTCATGAATTTAATTTGGACCCATTGTTTGTTCACTGGAGTTCTTCACTTTTTAGCTCCTCTTATTTTGCTTATGCCAGAGTCAATGATGTAGATTTCATGCAGAAGCTACCATCTAATACCAGTGAATATTCTTGTTGGGGCTAAAAATCTTTTTTAAATCTAAAGTTTCCACACTTCTTTTTCTATGACATTCTCATGATTTTATGAGTTCAGTTCAGAGTGATCTCAAATCTGGATTTATCTCATTATTTTTTGGAGAGTGTTATTTATTCTTCTATCACTCTGTTTCCTATAAATTTGAAATTGAGTTAGAAGTTTGATTAGATCAGGTTAAATAATGTGAGTAAGACTACCTCATGGCTGATGTTAAACACATTATAGTGAATTATATCAGGGATCCCAAATATCAGCTTGTTGCACTATTTGTATTAACTATAATTATTTTATATGATGGCCGTCAGATTTCTCTATTGTAATGGTAAATGTCATCATTTTCAGTTAGGAGGAAAGCAGTCATGTGATCCTTTGGCATGGTATGATATCCTTCAGGCCCTTCTCACTTCTCCTTATGGTTTTAGCATTCACTGATGAAGCTTGTCTAAATAAATCATTACAATGAGGGTTGAAAATAGATATCTCATAATTCTAACATCACTTTTTCATTTATTACCTAGTAGTGTTCTGTATAGTAGAGCTTATATGTATTTTTTTCTTTTTATTTCTAAAAAGAGATATTTTGGGGGTTGAGGCAAGTGGGATCAATATTGATAAGGTGTCATTGCTTCTAGGTCCCAATGATGTGAGAAGTAGAAAAAGAATAATTTTAAGTGCCAATTTATATTTCCACCATAAAGTCTTAAAATTTCTGCATTTTTAATATTAAAATCTTGTTTCTTAACAACATTAATATATTTATTTTCTTTAATCTATAATATACTTGTAATAATTTCAAAATTTTATTACCAGCTGGGCGTGGTGTTTCATGCCTATAATCCCAGCACTTTGGGAGGCTGAGACAGGATAATCGTGAGTTCAAAGCCAGCCTTAGCAATGGCGAGGCACTGAGCAACTCATTGAGACTCTGTCTCTACATAAAATACAAAAATAGGGCTGGGGATGTGGCTCAGTGGGGTACCCCTGAGTTCAATCCCTGGTACCAAAAAATAAATAAATTTCACTACCACTAATAATGATAAACTAATAATGATAAACTTGAGTTTAGCTTGATTATCTGAGTAAAAACTAAGCCTGAGTGAAATTTAAAATTGCTTGGCAGTTAATTATGTTCTTAGAATACTTATGGTAGCCAGTTTTCTATAACTATAATTAAATACCTGAGATAACTTATAAAGTGAAAAGATTATTTTGGCTCATAATTTTGAAGGTTTCAGTCCATGTACAGTTGGTCTTGTTGGCTTGGGATCTGTGGTGAGGCAACACATCATGACAGGAGCAAATCCATTCACCTCATCAACCAGGAAGCAAAAAGGGAAAATGAAGAAACCAAGTTCCCACAATACCATTTGAGTGTACCCCGCAGTGACCTAAGGAATTTCTATAAGGCACTACCACCCAATGATTACACTACCATTCAGTATCACCACCCAGGGGACCAAGCTTTGAACACATGAAACTTTGGGGTACATTCAACATTAAAACTATAACAATACCATATATCATACTAAAGCTATACTGTCAGAGTTCTTATTTAATAGTTACTTGAATTAATTATTTTCTAGGCTGTTTTTGTTATTAATCATGTATAGTTATATATTTATTATTAATCATATATATACAGTTAAGTTCATTTGTTTGTTCTTGTATTCAGTTTCATAATTTGCTTTTTTCTTTTGATTTAATTTTATTTTGAATACATGCTAAACATTCTAGTTGTTTGAAGGTCAGAACAATTAGAAAAAGTATTATCAGATTACCACTAAAAGTAACAATGTTTTATGCTTCTGGTTCATTATTTCTGTGTTTCATTCAGCACATACAAACATGTAAATTTAATTATTTTTCCCTCAAACATTAATATACTAATTCTTTTTTGTTCTTACACAAAAGATAGCATGCAATATACACTGTTCTGTATTTTTTTCACTTAAAAGTATGTACTAGAAACCATCTGTGTCAGTTCACAGAGATTGTCCTTCTCTTTAGTAGATGTGTCCTAGTCCCTTGTGTGGGTATGCTATAGTCCATCATTGATGAAATGTTACTATTCAGAAAATGCCACAATTCATAACCAAATGCATAAATTTTATCAGATTTTTAGAAGTTTATTCTCACAGTAGTCCTAGAAGGGGGACTGCTGAGTCAAAAGGTCATATGTAGGTTTATGAAGTATTTCTTAATTATTTCCCATAGACAATATTGACTTTTGAATACCCTGCATTTGACTACTAGGACTTTCTAAAGAAAGTAAAACACTACAATTCAAAGTTCCCATTTACCACAAATAGGAGATTAGTCTGGAAAATGGGAGAAGTGTTTGCTTGGACTATATTGCCAATTTGGTATGTTCTGTTACATGCTACTGTGGTTGAGAATTGCCCTTCATCAACTACTGGCCCTGTAATGGACTAGAGACATATATGTCCTGCCATCATCTGCAGATTTTGTCATGAGGGTCTTTGCCAAGATAACAAATCTTTGGATATTACTGTCCATATTCCAGAATTATCACAGAGCTAACTCAACTGAAGGTCTTCCTACTATAGGAACAATAACTTTGGGATGTGGGCAGTTCAAATGGAAATATGTTGTGATTGCAAAATAGGTTTTGAAAACTTGTTATGAAAAAAGCAATATAAAAACTCATCATAATTTCATATTAATTATGTGTTATATTGGTTAGCCTTTCTTTGCTATGACCAAAATACCCAATGATAATAACTTACAGGGGGAGAAGTTTACTTTGGGTCATGTTTTCAGAGATCTCAGTGCATAGGCAGCTGACTCCATTGCTCTGGATCTAAGGTGAGACAGAGCATCATGGAGAAAGATGTGGTGGAAGAAAGATGCTCAGAAGGAAAAGAAGTTCTGCAAGAAGAGAAACCTCTGCAGGGTACACCCCCAGAGACCTGTTTCCTCCTACTAGCTCCCACTTCTAGTAGTCCACTCAGCTACCAATGGTTTAATCCATCAAGTGGATTAATCCACTGATGAGGTCAGAGTCCTCATGATCAAATCATTGCCTAAAAGCCCCGCCTCTGAATCTTGCTTCATTGAGGATTATGCTTCCAATATATGAGCTTTGGGGGACATTACAGATCCAAACCATAACACATGTCAAAATAATAGTTTGGATATTGGGTTGAGTAAAATGAGTTATCAAAATTAATTGTACATATTTTTGTTTAATGTGACTATTAGAAATTTTTAAAAAAACATTTAACTCATATTGTATTTCTGTCATACAGCATTACAGTAGACTTTTCAGAATTGGAGACCAAGTCCTTATCTATACTTGGCAGCTCCACCTCAAGGAGAGAGACCCCTAAACCACCAGACACAAAGCTTGGGTATTTTTCTATGGTGGGGAAAAGGGAAAATTATATTTTTTTCTTAAAAAAAGCCAGATACAGAAAAAAAGACACAGAATAGTTTCTTTATTACACTATTGATATATCATCACCCTGGCAAAGCAGCTTCATCCCAGCCTGTAATTGTATGTAAATTATTTGGTCAGTGTTTGATTCATATCCACTAGACTGTAAACTTCATGAAGATAGACAACATTTTATTTTTTTTCACTTCTATATCTCTAATACTTGGGTCACTTTGAATAAGGTTTGCAATGTCTGTGGAATGAGTGAATGGGGGTGTAATAAGGAAAGGCTGTCAAGAAGAAATACTTTGAGTTACATTCTGAGTGATGAGTAGGAGTGAGTTAGACAAGGGAGAAGAATATTGAAGACAGAAAACAATACACAAGAGGAAGGGAACCATGTTTTGACATCTCCCAACACCCATCTGCAGAATTATGATTGACAGGAACCAATAATGGAGGTCTTTATTTTTTCATAGCAGGTACTCATAATGTTGTTTATTATAAAAGAAAATAAGAATATTAAATTTTTGATGCTCTTGCACTGTGAGGAGAGGTGTAGGTGCAGAGAGAGCAGGAAATGGCTATGTCACACATACATTCCATGGTAAAGGTTAAACAATAAACTTTGTGGAAGACTTATTGGTTCTAATGTTGAAAGATCTGAATGTATTCAAATTTCCCAGGTTTCCTTGAGGATAAGTTGTGTTTTATCCCTTTAAGTAAGGACTGGGCAGAGGAGAGATCATTTATTTGATAATGCTAAATGAGAAGTTCAAAAAATAGAGGACCAAAAAAATTACAAAAAAACAGATTTTTTTGTCCATACAGTCATTGCCTTATGTGCAGTTTCACTTGATATGGTTGCCATCACCAGTGCTTAACAGTGGTCTGAAAATATTAAATGGAAAATTCCCAAGGTAAAAATTTCTAAGTTTTAAATTTTATTGTTTTTTCCACATTGTGTGATGAAATATTACTCCATCTTATTCTTTTCTGCCTGGACATGAATCAGCCCTTTGTCCAGTGTTATCCATCCTGTATAAATTACTCACCTGTAGGTTACTTGGTAGGCGTCTTGGTTATCAGTTGCTTGTGTTCAGTAAGCCTTATTTTACTTAATAATATCCCCAAAGCCCAAGAGTAGTGATGTTGGAGATTCTTTCAAATGGCAATTTAGATATGCTGAAGAAAAGCTGTGAAGTGATTTCTTTAAGTGAAAAGATAAAAGATATTTAGAGAGAGTGAGACCACCATCATATAACTTTTATTATAATATATTTCTATAGTAGTTCTGTTATTAATAGTTATGCGTAATCTCTCACTGTGCCTAATTTACAAATTAAATTTTATCATAGGTATGTATGTATAGGATAAAACATATATGTATAGGTTCAGCCCTATCTGTAGTTTCAGGAATTCAATGGGGGTTTTGAGCTGAGGAGGTCTACTGTATCGCTATGGGCATGGAATATTACTCCATGTTAAATTGACCTTAACATGCTTCGCAGTAACATGCTTCACCACATACACATATGCACTGATCTTTGACTGAGCCCCACAAGCTGGCATGCTGGCTGCCTTTCCCAGTTTCTCTGTGCTTCATCCCTGGTGCCTGGTCTCACAGTTCTCATTGTAACCATCGGCACTGTTAAAGGTGAGTCATCCTGTAATCCCAGCATTTTGGGAGGCTGATGCAGGAGAATTGTGAGTTCAAAGCCAGCCTCAGCAACGATGAGGTGCCAAGCAACTCAGTAAGACCCTGTCTCTACATAAAACACAAAATAGGGCTGGGGATGTGGCTCAGTAATTGAGTACCCTCAGAGTTCAATCCCTGGTACCAAAAAAAAAAAAAAAAAAAGCTGAGTCATCTTCTGAGTCCGGCAGCCCTTTGAGCCTGTGTCACTGTCACTGACCATTTCCTTTGATGGCTATATTGTCATGCTACCTTCTACTACCACAGCCTCTGAGAGGCAACACTTGATGGTGGCTTGGATTCTGCATTTTCTTGAAAGTTATTTTCCGACACAGACATAATCCAGGATAAAGGCTCTGTACTAGTTTGTTATTGCTATGGTAACAAATTACCATACATTTAGCAGCTTAAAACAACATTAATGCATTATCTCATCGTTGTGTGAGTCAGTGATTCAGCACGGAATGGCTCAGTGGGGTCTTTGCTTTTAGTGCACAAGGCTGAATGTGGGTGTTGGGTGGACTGCAGAGTCCAGAGTAAACCTGCTCCAAGTTGAGGTTGTTAGTTGAATCAGTTCCTTGCTATTGTAGAAATGAGGTTCCCAGTCCCTTGCTGGCTGTCATCTAGGGCAGAGCTTTGTTCCTACAGGCTGTCCATATTCCTTCTCATACTTCCCATGTGGCCCTACCAGTAGTGGTATACAGTCCCTCACTTTCAGATTTATCTTACTTGCCCTTCTGCCAAAGCTCCAGATGATTCTCTCTGCTTTTAAGGGTTCATGTATTTGGACTGGACCCAATTGAGAATTTAGATAATCTTCCTATATTAAGGTCTATAATATTAATTATACCTGCAAATTCCCTTTTGCAATATGTCATAACATATTCACAGGATCTAGGTAAAAGAGAGGAGCACCTTTGGAGGCCTTTCTGACCATTCCAGGCTGTATGTTTCCCCTTACCCTCACTGGCTGAAGAAGTGGTGCCCCTTCTCATAATAGTAAGAGCTGCATTTATTAGGTGCCTTTTGGTTTGGGCTCAGAGCTTTATGTCCAGCATGTAATTTAATTCTTGCAACAATTCTAGAAAATAGATAAACTTATCCCCATATTATTAACCAGAAAATAAGGTTACAATGATGGAACTAATAAAAAAGAGATTATTCTAATAATCTAGATAATAATCTAATAATATCTATAATCTAATAATATTATCATTATCCTAATGATAATAAATAATGCTATGGAGATTGGCTCAAAATCCAAAGGAGCTTAATCTAATGTGGTTTGCAAAGTATTGCTGGGATGGAGAGTCTAGAACTATCTTTGACTGATGATAGGAAATTCATAGCTAGGAAGGAACAGCACCTGTTAGCGAAGCAGAGTCAGGAGTAAGGGACTGGGTTATGAAGTCATAAGGAGGCAAGTGGAGGCTCTGGCCTGTGAGCAGACAATGTGTGTCAGGGTATGGCCTTTAAAAGGGACCCAGTAAGGGGCTGGAAGATGGATGCAGAGGCTTACAGACTTGAAACTGAGATGTGAAGGTCATCTTCTCACAGCTCTTTTTGTGAAATCCCTTAATTAACCAAAATAGCATCATTACTTGCAGCTGACATAAGACATGCCCTTAGGATGGTCCTGGGGGTGGTATAAAAATATTAAAGGTAAATCAATGCCATAAATATTTTAAGGAAAAAATAATAATAATACAAACAAGCAAACCACAAAACACACTCCTCAAAGCAGTTTCTTCAGTTTGCAAAAAGGCTCTGCCTCCAGTAGCATAGTTACCTGCATCAAAGCATCAAATTGAGATTCTCTCTGTCTCTATTTCTCTCTCTATTTTTTTAATGCTGTTCCCCCTTGCTTCTTGATAGTAACAGAACTAGGCCCTCTGACTAAACCATTTTGGTCCCTGCCCCAGCTCAGGTCTCAGAAGCACCTGCCATGATCTTAAAAGCAACAGAAAGTGCCTATCTCTGCGGGATCTTGCAGAGGTATAGGTAGCAGATGAGCAGTTGAATCCTAGAACAACATGCCGCGTCTTATTTTGAGTCTTCCCACTTAGAGAAGAAAATAAAATCCAGCTGCTTATCTTCTGAATCAGCAGAGTGACTTTCTCATTAAAATCATTAAATAACATATTTTCAAGTGGATTAATGAGGAAGAAAGGAAGGGAAAAAGAAAGATACTAGATTCTCTTAGGAATCAAGAAGGAGAACATTGACTATCGTAACATTTTTTTTCTTTGAGGAACTGAATATCTAGTAGAAACAGGTGCACCCTCTCTCTGGTAGTTCAGGTGCTCTACGGGGCTATCTGAGCGATCCATGACAAGTCACAAGCCAGCCTTCACAGTAACCTTTGGTCTGTCATTTTCTCCCAACCTGTTTAGGCAGTTTGCCCATACAAAAACCAGCTAAATTAATCATGTGGAATTGGTAGAACTTAACGTAAGGTTAAGTATAAATTGAAGGCTGATAATAACGGCTAACACATATAGTATGACTCTGCAACCAAGAACAGTTCCAAGACAGGAGTTCCAAACATTCTCATTTTATGGCATCTATAGCAACAGTATTATTTTATGGCATATGTAGGCTACAAAAGCAAAAATAAAAAGGCCACCCATAATACTTATTTACCAACTAGTGACATATCTATTATTTAGTGTACAGTATTTATGTCCTGACAACTTAGTAGCTGTTTGAAAAAATAAAATACATATAAATTAAAGAAAAAATAATACTTATTTTCATTCTTAAATAATACAGTATTTACTATGGGGTGTGTGCCTGTTGGGTATGGTACAACTTCTGGAGCCTCTGAATCATATTGGGCACCACCACTCTTACATCCTGCTCCCTAGTGACTTTTGGGTAGTAGTTGCCTTTGATCACAGCAACAGCTGAAAATCTAGCTTGGTGAAGATATACCACCAAAATAAAAACAAACAAACAAAAACCAAATTCAATGCTCTTAATGTTAAAGCTAGTAGTTCACTCAAGGACTGACAAATGTCAGGTATCAGTACGGTTTCTCTAGAAAATTTTAGATGTCCCAAACTTTCTGTGAGTTAACTGCGGTGCCCTGAGGCACATTGGCACACTGGATGGGAATCTCAGATCTAAGTACCTAAGATATATTAACTCATTTCATTCTCCTGAGAGCCCTGTGCTTTAAGTCCTATCTATTACTCATCTCCAACTTTGAGATGAAAACACTGGGGTACCAAAAGTTAAGAACCTTACCAAAGGTTAGATTCTGGCCATTGAGGGAGATTTTGAACTTAAGCATCTTGACTTTAAAGTTCTTAAACTGCCCAAGAAAATGGGTTAAAAGTCAGGGAAAATGGGCTTGTGAAAGGCCCTGGGCAAGCTAGGTGACCTCCTAGGCCCCAGTGCTTCTTTCTGATGAAAAGGATAATAGCACCTGTCTTAAGGATTAAATGAAACAATGTATGTGAAGTCCTAAGCTTAGTGCTAGGTACAAAGTCATCACTTAAAACTAGTAAAATTTTGCAGGGGATTCATTTATCCTTGTGTTCCCTTTTTCTTTTTTCCCATAAGAATTCTGTGAGGCATAAGTCAGTTTTAAGAAACCAAAGCACAGAGATAATTCAGAGGATATCACAGTAAGTCTGTGAATAATGACTCAAAATCTGTCCCTCTGGGTACAAATCTCCCTGAATATCATCTTTTTAATACCCTTCTCACTGGGCCTTTGCAGAGAGAAGGAGCCATTGAGCTTTCTAAGGGAGGTTTTCCTGTCAACATGGTAAGATTCTGAGGAATGGATAGGAAAATATCAAATACTTTGATAAAAATCTTTATTTGTCTAAGCAATCCTAACATTTATAGGGAAGCACAAAAGTCACTGAGCAGTCAAAGCAATCTTGAACAAAAGAAACAGAGCCGGAGACATCATAATACTTGATTGTAAGATGTACTACAGAGGCATAGTAACGCAAATGGCATGATGCTGGCATAAAAACACACACACAGACCACGGGAACAGAATAAAGATCCCAGGAATAAGGAATGCAACTAAAGCCAAGTGTTTTCTTTTTAAATATTTTTTTAAGTTGTAGATAGACACAATATATTTATTTAATTTATTTATTTTGATGTGGTGCTGAGGATTGAACTCAGTGCCTCACATGTGCTAGACAAGCACTCTACCACTGAGCTACAACCCCAGCCCCAGCCAAGTGTTCTTAATAAAGGTATCAAAAACATATTCTTGAAAGGACAGTCTTTTTTTAGTCAATGGTGATGAGAAAACTAGATATTCACATGCAGAATATTGAACCTTGACCCTTATCTCTCACCTTGCACAAAAATCAACATGAAATGGGTCAGAGACATAAATATAAGACCTGAAACTATGAAACTACTAAAGGAAAATGTAGGGAGAACACTTTGAAATATTGTTATAGGAAATACTTTTTTTGGATCCGAGTATGAGAGCACAGGAAACAAAAGCAAAAATAGACAAATGGGATCACATCAAACTAAAATGCTTCTGCACAGCAGAAAAGCAATCAACTTAATGAAGAAACAATCTAGAGAATAGAGAAAATATTTGCCAACTATTCATCCAACAAAGAATTAATATGTAATATAAGAAACTCAAAAAACTGAAAAATAAGGGATCCAATTAAAAATGATCAAATGATCTGAAGAGACACTTCTCAAAAGAAGAAATACATACAAATATATAGAAAAGTGCTCAAAATCATAGCCATCAGGGAAATGCAAATCAAAACTATAATGGGACACTATCTCATCTCAGTTAGAATAACCATTATCCAAAAACAAAAACAAAAACAAAAGACAAATATTGGTGAAAATGTGGAAACGAAGCAATTCTTATACACTCTGGTGAGAAAATAAATTAGCACAACAAATATGGAGAACAGTATGGAGTCTCCTCAAAAAGTGAAAGGTAGATCTACCATATGGTCCAGCTACTCCACTTCTGGGTATATATCCAAAGGAAATGAAATCAGTATGCCAAAGAGAAATCTGAATGTCCGTATTTATTGCACGACTATTCCGAATAGCTAAAATGTGCAATCAACCTAGATGTCCATTAATGTTCAAATGGAGAGAGAAAATGTTTTCAATATATACAACAGAATATCATTCAGACACAAAGAAATAAATCCTATCATTTGGAGCAAAATGGATGGAATTGGAGAACAATATCTTAAATAAAATAAGCCAGACGTGGAAAGACAAGTCCCACACATTCTCTCTTATATGTGGAATTTCTATTTAAAAAGCTGACCTGAATGTACACTAGTGACTACTAGAGGCGAGGAAGGGGAAAAGGGAAGGTGGATAAAGGATGAACTTGATCGGCATGCACAGTATGTTTTGAAATATCCCGTTGAACCAATTAGTACAGACAGTTAATACATGTTAACCAAAACATTTTTATAGAGCTTTATTCTTCTTATGATAGAAAGAGTGAAAAATTTTAGTCTTCCTTATCTGACAAAATAGAAGAAATGTCACAAAGCAATCCTGAGCATTACCTTTCTTTTTTCACAATAAATTTTAAAAAAGAATCTTGTAAAAATTAAAACATGCAAAAATCATTTCTACCCTATAACCCATTTCTTTCACCTCCAAAGTCCCAAACCATTTTGTTCATGACCTTCAAATTGAGAAAAACCTGTTCTGTCACAACTATGCATCTCTTCAGGCAGCCCAGGTTCACAGCCCACACAGCAAACACTTCCCTCAGAGCCTTGCAAATCATTTCTGGAGATTTTCTTACACATGAATTACAATATTCTGTTTAAGTTAAAGCGGTTTTGATGGCTGTGGGCTGCTTCTCTCTGCTGCACAAAATACCGTAATAGGAGGAGATGAACCATGAAATGAAGCAACCCATGCATTCAGTCTCATGTGGTTCTGCCACCCAATGGTTCTGTGGACTGGTGAGATCTCTCCTTCATCTGTCTCCATTTCCTCATCTGTTCTACTGGGATGATAGTACCCCCTCTCAGTGTCATTAGGAAGATGAGGTGGGTAGACACTCTGTTGACATTCTGTTGACATTTTCTAAAATCCGGAATGTTGTTTGTTTTACTCCCACCTCTGCACTCTTAGTCCAGGGATTCTCATATCTTTCAAAGATAAGTTCAAAACCCAATTTATTTATGAGTTATATGGAAAACAGGTAAATATTTATAAGAAAAATAGATGTTTATGTTGGGAAAAATGAGCATCCTTGAAGAAAACAGCCCAGGAATTCCTTGGTTTTCTTCTTTTTCCTACCTTAAGTATTTATTTTTTTGTTATAAATATTCACCATTTTTCCCTAATACTAATGTGTAAATTGATTTTTGAATTTATCTTACAGAGTTTGTGCATGCTGCAGTTCACATAAAATATACTCATTTGGCCCCTTTTCAGTGCCATGAAATGGAAGCTGCAGAGTTCTACTACAGTCATGAGGACATTTAAAGGGATAACATCAGGAAATGAATGACTAAGTCCAAATTATCATTCAAAACAATTCTTACACGTGGATTTTCTCCAGGCACACTGTTAGAGTTTGAATATGAGGTATTTTCCCAAAACAGGAATGTAATGCAGGAATGTTTAGAGGTGAAATGATTAGATTATGAAAACCATAACCCAATCAGTGGATTGATCCATTTGATCGATTAATAATGAATGGATTTCTGGGGTGGTAACTATAGGCTGGTGGGGCCATGACTAGAGGAAGCAGGTCACGGGGGGCATGACCTTGGAGATTATATTTTGTCTCTGTTTCTTCCCTCACTTGCTCTCTCTGCTCCCTGGATGTCAGGAACTAAGCAGTTTTCCTTCACCCTGCCATTCCACCATAATGTTCTGCCTCAGCTCAGGGCCAAAGTGATTGAGCCAGCTGACCATAGGCTGAATCTCAGAAACCATGAGCCCAAAGTAAACGTTTCCTCCTCTAAGTTGTTCTTGTCAGGTACTTTAGTCACAGAGATACAAATCTAAATAACACACATATTTCTACACTTTTGGAGAAATAATATGTAGGAAATTTTATCCTACACTAATTTTTCTTTCTTCTGAAAGCAGTGACCTCAAGACTAAATGAGGCTCAAATAATTTAACTTAGAAATAACTGGCAAGAAATTTGGGCCTGAATATCAGAGATTGATAAAAGGAAGGATGGTTGGAATTTTATAAATTACTATTCTCTTACTTGAAAAGTTTAGTTAGAAGTAGCAAGTTGGTCCAGGTTCAATACAGAGGCAAGAACCTGCAATTAGGATATTTGGCCAAAGTATGGCAGTAGTGACACACAGGTGGTGATATGGCCTATATGCTAATAATAAAAGTGATGTTGCTAATAAAATGACAATAACAAGGCTCTCTGTATTTTGGGTACCATGTTCAACACTTCTTGTGGGATTATTTTATTTAATTATTACTCAACAATAGGAGGTAGACATAGTAATTATCTTCATTTTATGAGGTATTAGGGCTTACATAAATTAAAAAATGCTAAATATTACGGGGCTAGGAACTTATAAGGCCAGGTAGGTTATTAATCTTACTTCCACATTAATCTTGGAGATATTTGGAGAAGTGGAATAAAGTAGCTATTTAAGCTCATTTGTGAAGCCTGCGAATGCATATTTTAAAAGCTAGGTGGGTGATCCACTGCCACAATTTGCCTGAGGAGCAAGGATTAGAGTCTCTAGAAACAGCTGACTTACTGCGGCAGCTAAACACTCCACTTGCAAGATGCTACCCATTTTAGTTAAGTTATACTATTTATCTGATACAAAAATACTGATTTACTCTTTTTTTCCCAGTGAATTGAGAATTTACTTCATGTCATTTTATAAGAGTAGCTATACATTTTTGACAAAAATTTACATCTTCCTTTGAATGATACCATTTTAAAGTGAAGAGAGATTAAAATAAAATGCATTAACAATAATCTACTTGTTTGAAAAAATATTTTTTTTCTATTTTTGAAAAAAATGTTTTTAACAGCATAATGCATTTCAATTCACAGTACACATATGGAGCACAATTTTTCATTTCTCTGGTTGTACACAAGGTAGAGTCACACTATTCCTGTCTTCATACATGCACCTAGGGTAATGATGTCCATCTCATTTCACCATCTTTCTTACCCTCATATCCCTTCCAATCCCCTCCCTCCTCTTTGCCCTATCCAAAGTCCCTCCATTTCTCCTAAGCTCCCCATCCCCACCCGTTTATGGATCAGCATCCACTAATTAGAAAAAACACTTGGCCTTTGGTTTTTTGGGATTGGCTTACTTCACTTAGCATGATATTCTCCATCTCCATTCATTTACCTGCATATGCCATGGTTTTATTCTTTTAATTATGAGTAATATTCCATTGTGTATATATACCATAATTTCTATATGCATTCATCTATTAAAGAGCATCTAAGTTGCTTCCACAGTTTAGCTATTGTGAATTGTGCTGCTATAAACATTGAAGTGGCTGCGTCACTGTAGTATGCTGTTTTTAAGTCTTTAGGGTATAGGCCGAGGAGTGGGATAGCTGGGTCAAATGGTGGTTCCATTCCAAGTTTTCTAAAGAATCGCCATACTGCTTTCCAGATTGGTTGCACCAATTTGCAGTCCCACCAGCAATGTATCAATGTGCCTTTTCCCCAACATCCTTGCCAATACTTACTGTTGCTTGTATTCTTGATAACTGCCATTCTCACTGGAGTGAGATAAAATCTTAAGAGTAGTTTTGATTTGCATCTCTCTAATTACTAGAGATGTTGAGCATTTTTTCTCATATTTGTTAATTGATTGTATTTCTTCTTATGAGAAGTGTCTGTTCAGCCACCTTAGCCCATTTATTGATTGGGTTGTTTTTTTTTTTTTTTTTTTTTTTTGGTGTTAAGTTTTTTGAGTTCTTTATATACCTTCAAGATCAGTGCTCTATCTGATGTGTGTGTGACAAAAATTTGCTACCAAAATGAAGGCTCTCTCTTAACCTCATTGATCATTTCTGTTGCTGAGAAAAAGCTTTTTGGTTTTAATTCATCCCATTTATTGATTCTTGATTTTATTTCTTGCACATTAGGAGTCTTGTTATGGCATTTGGGGCCTAATCCAACATGATAAAGATAATGAGCCTACTTTTTCTTCTATTAGGCATAGAGTCTCTGGTCTAATTCCTAGGTCCGTGAACCACTTTGAATTGAGTTTTGTGCATGGTGAGAAATAAAGGTTTAGTTTCATTTTTCTGCATATGGATTTCCAGTTTTCTCAGCACCACTTGTGGAAGAAGCTATCTTTTCTCCAATGTATGCTTGTGGCACCTTTGTCTGGTATGAGATAACTGTATTTATATGGGTTTGTCTTTGTGTCTTCTATTCTGTACCATTGGTCTGCATGTCTATTTTGGTGCCAATAACATGCCATTTTTGTTACTATAGCTTTGTAGTATACTTTAAGGTCTATTATTATGATGCCACCGGCTTCACTGTTTTTGCTAATGATTGCTTTGGCTATTCTGGGTCTCTTATTTTTCCAAATGAATTTTGTGTTTGCTTTTTCTATTTCTATAAGGAATGATGGGATTTTAATTGGAATTGCATTGAATCTGTATAGCACTTTGGGTAGTATGGTCATTTTGACAATATTGATTCTGCCTATCCAAGAGCAAGGGAGATCTTTTCATCTTCTAAGGTATTCTTCATTTTCTTTCTTTAGTGTTCTATAGTTTTCATTGTAGAGGTCTTTCATCTCTCTTGTTAGATTGATTCCCAAGTATTTTTTTTTTTTTGAGGCAATTGTGAATGGGGTAGTTTTCCTAAATTCTCTTTCGGAGAATTCATCACTAATGTATAGAAATGCATTTTATTTATGGATGTTGATTTTATATCTTGCCTTTGCTGAAGTCATTTATTAATTCTAGAAATTTTCTGGTGGAATTTTTTGATCCTCTAAGTATAATATCATGTCATTGGCAAATAATGATAGTTTGAGTTCTTCTTTTCCTATTCATATAACTTTAATTTCTTTTGTCTGTCTAATTACTCTGGCTAAAGTTTCAAGATCTATGTTGAATAGAAGTGGTAAAAGAGGATATCCCTGTCTTGTTCCCATTTTTAGAGGGAATGCTTCCAATTTTTCTCCATTTAGGATGATGTTGACCTTGAGTTTAGCATAGATAGCTTTTACAATGTTGAGGTATGTTCCTACTATCCCTAGTTTTTCTAGTGCTTTGAACATGAAAGGGTGCTGTATTTTCTCAAATGCTTCCTCTGAATCAATTGATAAAATCATGTGGTTCTTATCTTTAAGTCTACTGATATGGATTACATTTATTGACTTCTGTATGTTGAACCAAACTTGCATCACTGGACTAAACCCTACTTGATCATGATGCTCTATTTTTTTTAAATATATTTTTTATGCAGTTTGCCAAATTTTATTGAGAATTTTTGCCTCTCTGTTCATTCGGGATATTGGTGTGAAATTTTCTTTCCTTGATGTACCTCTGTATGGTTTTTGTATCAGCATGATACTAGCCTCATAGAATGAGCTTTGAAGGGTTTTCTCCTTTTGTATTTCATGACAAAATTTGAGGAGTATTGGTATTAATTCTTCTTTCTAGGTCTTATAGAATTTGGCTGTGAATCCATCTGAACCTGGCTTTTCTTGATTGGTAGGCTTTTGATGGCATCTTCTATTTCCTTGCTTGGAATTGATCTGTTTAAATTGTGTATGACCTCCTGGTTCAGTTTGGATAGGTCATATGCCTCTAGAAATTTGTCAGTGTCTGAGGTTTTCTATTTTATTGGAGTATAAATTTTCAAAATAGTTTATAATTAACTTCTGTGTTTCAATAGTGTTTGTTGTGATATTTTCTTTTTCATCACAAATTTTAGTAATTTGAGTTTCTCTCTCCTTTTCATTAGGGTGGCTAAGGGTTTGTTAATTATATTTATGTATTTTAAATTATATTTATTATTTTTTGTCAATTTTTGAATTGTTTCTTTTGTTTTAATTTCATTGATTTCAGCCCTAATTTTAATTATTTCCTGTCTTCTGCCTCTTTTGATGTTGGTTTGCTCCTTTTTTCCTAGGTCTTTGAGTTGTAATGTCAGGTCATTTATTTGTTGACTTTTTCTTCTTTTAATGAATGAGCTAAGTGTAATAAACTTTTTTCTTAGCACTGCCGTAATAGCGTCCCAGACATTTTGATATGTTGTATCAGAGTTCTCATTTACGTCTAAGGATTTTTTTTATCTCCTCCCTGATGTCTTCTGCCATGCATGCATCATTCACTAGCATATTATTTAGTCTCCAGGTGTTGGAGTAGCTTCTATTTTTTAATCTGTCATTGATTTCTAATTTCATTTTATTATGGTCAGATAGAATGCAGTGTAGTATCTCTGTTTTCTGTATTTTCTAAGACTTGCTTTGTGGCATAAGATATGATCTATTTTGGAGAAGGATCCATAAGATGCTGGTAAGAAAGTATATTTGCTTGTTGATGAATGGAATATTCTATATATGTCTGTTAAGTCTAAATTATTGATTGTTTTACTGATTTCTATAATTTCTTTGTTTAGTTTTTATTTGGAAGTTCTGTCCAGTGGTAATAGAGATGTATCAAAGTCACCCAGTATTATTGTGTTGTGGTCTATTTGATTCTTGAAGTTGAGAAGGGTTTGCTTGATATTCATAGATGTCCCATTGTTTGGGGCATAGATATTCATGATTATTATGTCTTGTTGATGTATAATTCTCTTAAGCAGTATGAAATGAGCTTTATCCTTTTTCACTGACTTTTGTTTGAAGTCCACTTTATCTGATGCGAGGATGGAAACCCCTTCTTGTTTACACGGTCCATGTGAGTGACACATTTTTTCCCATCTTTTCACCTTCAGTCTGTGGATGTCTTTTCCTGTGAGATGAGTCTCTTGAAGGCAGCATATTGTTGTGTCTTTTTAAAAAAAATCATTCTACCAGTCTATGTCTTTTAATTGATGTGTTCAGGCCATTGACATTCAGGGTTATTATCAAGACATGGTTTGTATTCTCGGTCATTTTGGTTTACTTTTGGTTTTTAACTTGATTTTGCTTCTCCTTTGATTGGCTTTTCCTTCAGTGTAGTTCCTCCCTTTGCAGATTTTCAGTTTTGGTTTTCATTTCCTCCTTGTGCAATATTTTGCCAAGAATGTTCTGTTTTGCAGGCTTTCTTGCTGAAAATTCTCTTAACTTTTGTTTATCATGGAAGGTTTTATTTCATCATCAAATCTGAAGCTTAATTTTGCTGAGTATAAGATTCTTGGTTGGCATTTTTTTTTTTCAGAGCTTGATATATGTTGTTCCATGATCTCCTGCCTTTGAGTGAACTGGTTGAAAAATCTGCTGAGATCCTAATTGTTCTTCCCCTGTATGTAATCTTATTCTTCTCTCCTGTAGCCTTTAAAATTCTATCCTTATTTTGTATGTTAGGTATTTTCATTATAATGTGTCTTGGTGTAGATCGGTTGTAATTTTGTACATTTAGTGTCCTGTAAGACTCCCGTATTGATTTTCCAACTCATTCTTCATGTTTTGGAAATTGTGTAATATTATTTCATTGAAGAGATTGTGCATTCATTTGGTTTGAATCTGTGTGCCTTCCTCTATCCTGATAAATCTTGGGTTTGGTCTTTTGATGTTATCTCTAAATTCTTGGATGTTCTGTTCATGGTTTCTTACTTCTTCACTGTGTGGTCAACTTTATTTTCAGCATATATAAAATATATATATATAAATATATATATTTAACAAATTTATTTTATTTTTGTTTTTATTTATTTATTCTAATTATGTACACAGACAGCAAAAATGCCATTTGATTCATTGTACACACATGGAGCACAACTTTTCATTTTTCTAGAGTCCCACCATATGTGCAATCATACATGTATCTAGAGCAATGATGTCCACCTCATTCAGCTATCTTTCCTGCCCCCATGTCCTCTCTCCTCCTCTCCCTCCCCTTTGACCAAAGTTCCTCCATTCTTCCCTTGCCCCCTCACCCTCAGCATCCACTTATCAGAGATAACATTCAGCTTTTGGTTTTTTGGGATTGGCTTACTTCACCTAGCATGATATTCTCTAACTCTATCCATTTACCTGCAAAAGCCATGATTTTATTGAGATTGTATATTTTGTCTTTGTTTTCTGAGGTTCTGTCTTTCAAGTGATCTAGTCTGTTGGTGATGCTTTCTATTGAGCTTTTTACTTGGTTTATTTTTTCCTGAAAGGATTTCTGTTTGACTATTATTTTAGGATCTTTCTTTCTTGAAGTAGTCTTTTGCTACCTATATTTGCTCTCTTATCTCTATGTTGGAGTGATCAATTTTTGCCTGTATTTGCTCGCTTAGGTCAGTCTTAAATTCACAGATCACTTTAATTATGTACATTCTGAATGCTTTATCTGACATTTCATCTACTGTGCTGTTAATGGATTCCATTTTTGTAGTATCTTGGTTTGTTTGGAGCACTTTCCTTTGTTGCCTTTTATTATTGTCTATATGTCTTCCTCTCTTGAAGTGCAGATCTGAGGTATTGCAACTTCTACCCTATAATCTTGTAGTGTCCCTGCAGGTTACCAATACCTCAACTTTAAGGAGGATATCAATGTTTATAGCACCCAATGCAACCAATATATAGCCATAAATCAATTAGCTTCTCTTTTGACATTTACAGTTTTCTCACTATAAACAGAAATGATGAGTTTGGTTACCTTGTACTATATAGCCAATAGGTTTGCAAAAGGGCTTATTGTTTCTAATGTTGGATGTGGTGGGTAGGCTTTGAAGTTTAGGAGATAAAATGTGGAAATATAGAGGTATTAGATTATAGGACTAGTAAAAACATAATCAATAGAAGTTGGCTGTTAGTAGGAGAAAAAAGAGGGAGAGGTTACCCCATGCAAGGCTCCCTATTGCCTCTGCAACAGGATTGTGTGCATTAGTTCACTGAGGAGAGATACTTCTGGTGCAACTTGGCCCACAGGAACCTTGGTGACAGTTTTCCAGGACCCATTGTTATCCCTAGGTGGAAGTGGCCATAGCCTTTAGTTGGTGGCTGCTGTAGTGTCAAGACTGTAGGTACCTTGATATTGGGCTTCCAGGCCCCAATCTGTGTCCCAAAGTGGAAGCTGCCCCAGCTAAAGATGGCAGAGGCAGCAGCAGAGGTAACCTAAGATGGTGGTGGAGGTGTGGAGATGGAGGTAACCACTTTCAGAGATGGGGCTGGGAAGATGGGCTGTATGATGGTGTTAGGTGGCCTTTTTGGTGATGCCACAGTGTGATGTGCAGTCTTGCAATAGACAGCTGCCTCCTTGCCCTGACTGATGTCCCACAGTGGAGATCACCACATGGGGAGGGATGTGGTAGTGGCTGCTATGTCACAAAACGGAGGTGGTTTGGGTGGAGCCACAAGTTGGTAATTGGGGAACCACAGCTTGGGGCTCCTCTCCACTGGCAAGCTGTGGGGTGTGGTTGGGCCCGTCCTGGGCAGCAGGCTGTGTCGTGTGTCAGTCCTTTCTGGGGTGGCCTTGGTGATGGTCTTTTGTGTCCTGGATGTTGTCCCTAGATGGAAGTGGCCATGTCTGTGGTTGGTGGCTGGGTAGTATCAAACCCATAAGTACCTTGGTGTTGGTCTTCCAGCCACCAGATGGTGCCCCAAGATAGAAGTTGCTGCAACTATAGGTGGTGATGGGAACAGCAGGAGTAACCTGAGTTGGTGTTAGAGGTGTTCCAAGATGGTGATGACCACTATTAGAGATGGGGTTACACGGGCAAGCCCAGTGATGGCTTTGAGTGGCCTGTTTGGAGATGGAGCACTGTGGTGTGCAGGTATGGTCCTCAGAGTGGTCAGCAGTCCTGTGCCTGGGCCTGGGCTCCTCACTGATTGGCAGGTAGTCCTGGGCCTGGGCTTCTTAGGGATTACGGGAGTTCACCTGGGCCTTCCTGGTCTCTGAGAGGGTTGGCAAACCTGTTCTGGGCCTTCCCGTGCTCTTGTGCAGGCTGTTCTGGGCCTTCCTGGTCTCTGCCAGAGTCTGCAAGACTGTCCTGGTCCTGCCTGGGCTCCGCACCTGATTTACTCTTGATGCTAATAAAAAGCTTATGTTCAAAAGAAAACAGTTTGAAAATTCATCCTTTATTTATTCCATAAATGATTATTTATCATCTACCACGTACTTGTACTTGGCTATTCTGAGGCTACAGATGTTTTTAGAAGTCAACAACACCGTTCTTGCTTGAAGGACCATTCAGACTAGTGAGGAGGGATCTTAAAAGATGATGAGAATATGATATGCTGCAATGTTGCATGAATTTACTTTCTTTACTTTAGATGAACAGATTTATCGAACACTTACTTTGTACCAACCACAGTGATGAATGAAACATCATCACCCTTAAGGAATTCACCATTTAGCTGGAGAGACAACACCTGACAAACAAATTGACACATGACTCAACCGCTGAGCCACATCCCCAGGCCTATTTTGTGTTTTATGTAGAGACAAGGTCTCATTGAGTTGCTTAGCACCTCACTTTTGTCGAGGCTGGCTTTGAACTCGCGATTCTCCTGTCTCAGCCTCCCAAGGTGCTGGGATTACTGGTGTGCGTCACCATGCCTGGCTAAAAGCCAAGATTTTTTATCAGACAGTTTTGACTTCAGAGTTTATATGGTTTTCCATCATTTCTACTTTCGTTTATAGTTATTATTTATCAACTGCTCCAGTTGAATGCTTATTGATAATCATTTTCTATACATGATCTATTTTTAAAAAATCCTTTGAAATAACACTATTACCCCATAGATGAGAAAATTAGGGCTTGAGGCTATAGAGGGGGTAGACATCATGGCCATAACATGAACCATGTCAGTTACTTATGAAAGCCTTTGCTTTTACCACAGTATGACTCTTCCTCTAACTGAAAAATAAACAAGTGATCCAGGGAGATGCAATTACCCAATTTGTGGGGTTTGTATCTTGAGTTAGATACTGTGTGTAAATAATAACCTCGTCCTTCAGTTTTCAGTGATGTTTGTGGGGAAGAAAAGGAAATTGTTATTTTTGCATTAATTGAATTTTTCTGTAAGAATATCATGCAGCTATTTAGGCCTTTTCTCCTTCCTTGAGGCAGGGGAGAGAAAGGGAGGAGCAGAAAGAAGGAGGAGGAGGAGGAGGAAGAGAAAAGGAAGAAGAGGAAGAGAAGAAGGGAGAAAGAGAAAAGAAAGAGAAAGAGGAGGAGAAGGAGAGGTCCTCAGTATTTCTGCTCTGGGGATGTCTCTCCTCCACTGAGCTCCCATTCGTCATTCCCTCACATATTCCTGAATTAAAGTCTTGGCCTTTCATGTTGAGAACAGATGGGCATCAATGAGAAGGGGCTCTGGATGTGAGGATACTTCCATAACTAGAGAAAACTTTTCTTAGGGGATTTTGGAGTTTCGGATTCCAGAACCCCTGTGACCTCGTACCTAGTATAGACACAGTGGAATACTGTGATGAATTTAGAGGGGGATAACTGGAACTCTAGTACTGAAGTATGCAAATATTTAATTCATCAGCAATTAGAGATTATAACAGAGACCAAACATCATTCTATTGTTAGCAATTGAACTTTGGGAGAGAAAGAGCTAGCCTGACAACTAATATAATTGGAATTGCAACCATCCTCTACATATCCTGTTTTGACTGAGCCCTACAGATGGTAAATGCAACCCATTTTTTAAAACTGCAAGTGCATGAATAAATGGTGACACAGGTAAATAATTTAAAAATTAAAGTTAATTTTAATTAATGACATCAAAGCACATTCTAGTTTTGCCACTTCAACAACCTTTCTTAATAAGTTTCCTTTTGATGGTCTCAAACATATTGGTCTCAGAAATCTGTCTTAGTATGTGCACTTTTGCAGTGCCCCAACATAGTAACTGTGAGGAGCAAGATTGACCCTCCTTGGACTGCATCTGCAGCGTCAGCTTGCCTAACACTGGAAGAGTCTGCACCATCTGTAACTTCTCCCTGCAGAGTAAAGATCAAAAATTTGCAAGTTAACTCTGGGTTTCAGGTATACTTAAGTAGAATCCCCGTGAAGAAGCTGCATATCCAGGGAATGTCTAGATAGGATTTTCTATTTAATGATTCTGGAAAACTAACAATTGTTTGCTTTGGGCTTGTGCGCAGTATATCAAACTCAGCATAATCAGAATGCAGCATAATCTATCCAGCAAGACTCTAACAAATTCCTATTCTATTTTTCTGATTTCCTGATTTCTAATTTTTACAACCTAGGCAGTGCTCTGGTTGACACTAGTTTCTTCAATGTGTCAAGGATATTTTCGAGTTCAGAAGAAATTGTTTGTTGCATAAGTACAATGTCATTTCGTTATATAACAGTGTATTTAAGCTTTGGCTTATTCCCTTAATTTTTGCATATCAAGTATTTGACATTTCTCACCAACTCTTTTTTACTACAACAGATTCTTTTGTTTTCTCAGGGTTGTTTATGTAAGTATTTACAAAGATACATGAACTCATTTGACAAGAAGCTTTTGGGTAAAGGGCATGTAATTGATACAAAGCCAGAGCCTGTCCCAAAGATGTCATAATTCACAGTCAGATGAGAACGGAAGACAAAGGAAAGGACAAACACAGTGTGAGGCAGGATGGTACTATAAGGAATGTAAAAAAAGAGAGAGAGAGGGAGAGAAAGGGCTGGGATTGCTGAAGGAGGCAATATGTAGTAAAAGTGACAGCCAAAAAGACATCATAGGGATATATATACATGTGTGTGTATGTATGTATATATATATATATATAAAATTTTGGGGGGATACCAGGAATTGAACCCAGGGGTGTTTAACCACTGAGCAATATCACCAACCCCCTTTTTTTTTTTCATTTTTTAAATTTTGAGACAGGACCTTGCTAAGTTGCTGAGGCTGGCTTTGAACTTGCCATCCTCCTGCCTCAGCCTCCAGAGCCTCTGGGATTACAGGTGTGCACCACTGCGCCCAGCTTGGCCCCTCTACTTCTAACCTAAGCATACCCCAAACATCTCTAACTTATGCTTGTCTATTTGAATGCCTCAATGATGAGGCAATCACTTCCTGCTTAGGAAGACTATTCTTTCACAACCTTTCCCTGTATGGATGTGCTGACAGCCTTTCTCTGCAATGGCAGTTTATCTAGTCCTGTCACAGCATGGCAGCACTTCAAGGATGCGAGAATATCTATCATACCATCTATGAATCTTCTATGTCTCTTCAACCGGTCCCTATGTGACTATACTTTGAGGTCTAACCATCTAGTTGTTCTCCTCTGAACTTGCTCCAATTCTTTTGGCTCCTTCCTTTCTTAGTTGGATCTATAACTGAACTGTAATGAAGCTAGACTCTGATGGGCTCAGTACACATAAGACAATGACTTTACTTTCCCTTAATGTCATGTTAGAATAAAACTTACATTAACTGTCTTACAAATCACAAAGCATTACTGATTTCCACTGAAACTGCAATAAGCACATGGAAGGTGATTAAGCAAAGGCTCCTATCCAATATGGCAGCCCATTTTGGACCCTAGTTTCACTCTCTGATATATTAATTTGTATTTTTCCTGCTAGGGCAGACAACTTTGTTCTCTCCACAACTTTGGCTAATATAATCAGCTTCACAATCTAGTCATTAATAAAAATATTGGCCAGAACAAAAACAAGGACAGAGAAAATCATTGAATATCTTGTCTTTTTTAAAAAAATTCTATTCTCAAAGATAAAGACGTAAGATAAACTGTCAGATTGAATGCAGAAAACATGTTTTAATCATGTACATTTTATGAATTGTGACCTCTGTGATAGAAAGTGTCTCTACAATCTTTCAAAACAATTCATTTTGATCTATACTTTCATTCAGCTACTGTTTCAGTTTTTATTGCAAGTAAATAGAAGAAATATGGATCTGATGATTGGGGTATTTGGCTAGCTGAATATTTATTAGGATAATTTTCAGATCTCTTTTATATGAAGCTTTCTTAATATAGTATTGTCTGCAGTAACATTTCATAAAAAGAGGAGCGTAAATTCCTAATGGATTTTTGTATTTTCTCTTAATGAGAACAGAGAATTATTTTTTTAAAAGTTTCATTGAAAATCTATTTTTTTCTCTATGAGGAGGTATGTGAATAGAATTCTTTTTACCAAGTTAAAATTTTCCATAAACTTGAGCACTTAAATATTTATTTTCCCATTTTGAAAATAATGGAAATATTTATTTTTTCAACTCCGACTACCTAGATTATTCAAACACATAAAAAAAGGGAATAATATGGTATTTTTCACATTTCTAAATCCAGAGGGATTTCGAACTATTCAAGATCTATTTCATAGAGCCAGGTGCAGTGGCATGCACCTGTCATTCAGGCTACTTGGAAGACTGAGGCAGGAGGAGTACATGTTCCAACCCAGCCTGGGCAGCTTAGCAAGAACCTGTCTCAAAAATAAAAAAAAAATTTAAAAAACGTCTGAAGTGGGGTGCTGGGGATGTAGCTTAGTAGTACAGCACCTCTGGGTTCAATTCCTCATACTACAATTAAAAAAAAAAGAAGAGGAAGAAAGAACTATTTTGTGGGAAATAATGGAAATTCTAGAAAATTGATTCTGCCTAGCTCTCTTAAGCACAGCAGTCAAGCATAGCTGTAACCCTAAGCTGAAGTATGAAGGGTAAACATGATAGAGATTGAAGAACAACCCACAGTAGAGTGGCTCAGGTTGCCTTGTTCTGTTCTCTGGGTTGAATAAATCCTATCCATTATCAGGGCTACTTGAGTATCCCCAAGACTTATTTTCCAGGGGAAAACTTCTCTACTGAAAGTTTCTTCTCCTTCTCTACCTTTTATTGCAGGGAATGCTGGAGGTCTCTTCTTACCTTCCTCTAGAACTTTCCCAGGAAAGGGACTGACCAAATGTTTACTCTTGGTCAAGTGGCTGCAGAGAGGTTGAAGCCAATTACTATAAGCACTCAACTTTCCAGGTCACAAAATCCTGCCCTTATTCTAAATGACCTGTAATTGGCAATGCACCTATCCCTCCCAGTAAGCATCCCAAAGGATCTAAACATTGGGAAAAAGGAAAGAGTTGATGGACACCCCACAATAGAAGGTGCATGTATATACTGATATCTAGCAGGAGGACAACACTGGTGCCATTTCTCACGTCTATTTATTTCTTTTTTTTTCATCTTAGTCCTTAGGTAGGAACTACTATATGATGTTAACTGTAAGAGTAATATTCTTCTCTCTTTGCTCAATTTCTTTCTTTTCTTTTTCTCTTTCTTTCTTTCTTTCTTTCTTTTTTTTTTGGAGAGGGGCTACCAGGAATTGAACTCAGGGGCATTCAACCACTGAGCCACATCCCCAGCCCTATTTTGTATTTTATTTAGAGACAAGGTCTCTCTGAGTTGCTTAGTGCCTCATCATTGCTGAGACTGGCTTTGAACTTGCAATCTTCCTGCCTCATCCTCCCAGCTGCCCAATTTCAAGGCAAAATTATCAATACATGATCATATGTAATATTTTATGTGCTTTGGCAGATAATCTTGATTAAATTAAGGAATTTATCTTCTATTTATATTTGCTTAGGGATTTGTATCATTATTTGATGTTGTTTCAACAAATTCTCTTCCTACATCCATGACTATATAATTTTTTAAATATTCTGTTAATGTGTAGAATCACCTTAATTTTCAAATATTAAACCAATATAACATTTCTGAAATAAATCTCATTTGGCTATAAACCTACATAAATACAAAATTAATTAGTGCTAAATAATAATAATTTGTTAAGGGGGCGGTTCCAAGATGGCGGCCTAGACAGTCCACTCTGCGCTAGGCTCTCAGGGACCAAGGCTGGAAGTGGTGGAGGCGCAGTTTTCCAGACAGCTTCCTGGCATCATTCTGCAGCTCAACATCCAACGCAGGAATTTCGCTCATGTATGTGTGAGTACAGGATCACCGGGAGGCAGCAGTAGCCAGGAGGCATGGCTTCGACGCCGGCCGGAGAAACGGGGGTGCAGCCCGGGCCTCGGCCCAGGGCTACGGCTATCGGAGACTGAGACTGGAAGTAGCAGGGTGCCAGCTTCCAACCAGTTTTTTGGCAACTCTCTGTGCCTTGCCACCCCACACAAGAGTCTCGCTTGGTGTGTGAGCGCAGAGCCACCCGGAGGCAGCGATAGCTGGGAGGCGAGGCTTCGGCGTCGGCCGGAGAAACGCGGGTGAAGCTCGGCCCTCGGCCCGGGGCTACAGCTATCCGAGACTGAGACTGGAAGAAGCGGGGTGCCAGCTTCCAACCAGTTTTTTGGAAACTCTCTGCGCCTTGCCGCCCCATGCAAGAGTCTCGGCTCGCTCCCTTGTGTGAGCACAGGGCCGCAGGGAGGCAGCGGTAGCCGGGAGGCATGGCTTAGGCGCCGGCCGGAGAAACGGGGGTGCAGCTCGGGCCTCGGCCCAGGGCTACGGCTATCAGAGGCTGAGACTGGAAGTAGCGGGGTGCCAGCTTCCAACCAGTTTTTTGGCAACTCTCTGCGCCTTGCCGCCCCACGCAAGAGTCTCGCTCGCTTGTGTGAGCACAGGGCCACTGGGAGGCAG
>CM053407.1:82542431-82584086 GCA_028644305.1 Xerus rutilus | reverse complement strand
CTTCATTGAAAGTGCATATAAAGATGTTTAATATGAAGAATGTAATCTGCTTATAATTTTGTGCAAAGTTAGAAAAATTATGATTGTAACAATTTTTTTTCTATTTGCCTCAACAAATGTTTTCAGTGAACAGTGTGAAAAAAATAAAAAAAAATAAAAATAAAAATAAAAAACAAAACAAAAAAAATAATAATTTGTTAAGAATGTATGCATGTATACCCATGAAAAAGACTACATTTTTCTTTTCTAATACTATCCTTTTGAAAAGTCTTAAAATCAAAGTTTTAAAAGATCCTATAACAAGTACTTGAAATTTTTCCCTATTATCTGGAAGCCGGCATAAGATTTGCGATATCTCTTTTTAACATATTTGGAAGACCAATAGTGAAGTCATACTTACTTTTTTTGTGGAAACATGATTAATAATGGATTACATTTTTTAATTTGTATTTTTATTTTTTTAATTTCTATTTTTGTTCATCTATTTTGTGATTTTTAAGTAACTGTTAATGTATTACAAAGTATATTTGTTGGTGCAAAGTTATTTATTCACCTCATGTATCTGTAATAATCTGTAGTAATATCCCCTTTTGCATTCTTAATATTGGTCATTTGCATTTTTCACATTTTTCATGATCAGACTTTCTAAGAACTTTTCAAGTATATTAATTTATTAATCATAATGTATTTAAATTTTTAGTTTAAAATTTATTATGATTAATAAATAAATTTAAATAACTAGGGTTACACTTGTTTTTCCATCTTGTGTTCTTGTTTTGCATTTCACTAATTGTCTTTCTCATTTCCTCTATTCTCAGTAGCTTTGATTTGCTGTTTTTATTTTATTGTTTCTTTTAGTTCATTGACATGAAAGCGTATGTGATTAAATTTTGAGATGGAAGCTTAGGTGATTGATTTTTTTCAGCCTTTCTTATAAATAGATATGTATACATATAATTTATGGTCTGAATTTCCTGTATTCCCTATATTTTTGTATGTCATCTCTTCATTATATTTCAGTTCTATATTTTCTAATTTCTACTATGATAGTATCTATGACAGAGTTATTAAGAAGTATATTATTTAATTTCTATTCATATTTTTATATTTTAAAGTTTAATTTGATTCCATTATGATCAAAATACTTACAGTGGATAATTTCAGTCATATTAAAGTTTTTTTGACATTTGGTCATGTCCAGAATATGTTCATTTTTGTTTAATGTACTATGTACACTTGAAAAGAATGAGGAGTCTGTCATTCTTGGGTGCAATGTTCTACATACGCCAGTTAGGCAATTTTTAAAATCGAGGGGACATAATATAGGTGTCACACCAATGGAGAAGAACATAGATTATTAATAAAAACTCACTGTATGAAGAACTATGTATCATGCAAAATATGAAGACAGATTCTAGTGGATTATAAGTACTAATTTTCAAACACAAGATAGTAGGAAAAAAGTGTAAGAGGTTACCTTTATGATTTCAGGTCACATTGGATATTCCTCAAGAAGACCTCAAAAAATAAAAGTTCCAATGTAAAAACTTAGGACTTGATTACATGATAACTGAGATCTCTATTAAGCAAAACACATTGTAGACAACATTAATAAACAGAAAATGGACTGAAGGAAGACATATGTCTAATCTCAGACTGACAAGAGATTGAAATCTATAACACTTAAGGGATTTCTTCTAACAGGGAAAAAGTCAGGACACCAAAAAGAAAATGTGGACCAAATCTCAGAAGTGAAAAATCAAATGGCCACAACTATGAAGTAACACTGAAATGCATATAAATTGTGACCATCATGAACCGCTACATTTTCCCATTACATGAACAAAAATGAATAACAAGTATTGCTGAGAATGAGAGGAAACTAATCTCATGGGCCAGTAGATGGGAGTAAAAAGTGATACAAACAGTATAGAAAACAATTCAAAAGACTTTGTGAAAACAAGAATACATATGTTTATATTTGTATTATCCTGGATCTTAGCTAGATTTTTATAGAGGGCCACAGCGGAAAGTTTATGGGGATGTTCATTGTTGCATTGTTCAAGATAAAAAGGAGTTTAAAGCAATTTATATGATATGAATGGATATTTATAATGTGGTACATGATCGGTGGACAAGGAAGAAAAAGGGAATGAGGATTGGAAGTCCAAAAGGAGCACCATACTGACAGAAAACAGGAATTGGTCCTAAGCACAACCAAAGAAGAGGTGGCCCTTCTGTTCATGGATGATGGCAGTTAATGTGTCAGGAACTGAGCAGTCTGATAAATTCTACTCTCTGCACCTGCAGCTGGGCAACAAACTGACACAAACTCCTCCGGAACACCCTCTGACATGCATCTTTGCAGACAAGTGCTACATTGTATGGAAAGTTTTCCATACTGGATTGTTAGAGCAAAGAGCACATGCATTTTTAATTTCAATGTATTACAAAACTGCTTCTTTCTTAGCTGCTTCAAATTTTTTTTCTTACATAGTCTCATCCAGTTAAACTTTAAGTTGAATCTAGAGTGAATTCATCAAGTTCTAAAAGAAAACCATGGGGATTTATGTTAGAATTGGATTCTCATAAGGAATTGCAATTTAGAATTACATTAAATTATTAGCTTAATATGCATAATTGACCTATTTTCAATCCAAGGAATACTTTATAGGCATAAAAACAGAAAAATTCACAAATGAAAATGTTAAAATGTTGGCAATGTTTTTTCTTGGGTTATGGGGCTGAATGTGTACTTTTTTCCTACTAATTTTCTGGGTTTCCAAATTTTCTTTAATGTTCATGTTCCAATTTTATAGTAAAAGCAATTATTTAGAAAGTGAGCCTTTTTGTAATAGGATCAGGAGGGATAGGTACTTCCAAAACTATTTTTTTCTTTTTAATGAGAAGGGAGATTTGAAAGGAGATTTAAATGTCACAAGTTATTTGTCAACATTAGCTGAAATGATTAGAGAAGGATAAAAATTGGTATTATAATTTTGAATAAGTAAAACTACTTTCCTTCTCGGAGCAGCAATGTTTTTTTAAAAAAAATGGGTCTCACTATATACCACAGTCCCTGAGGACAATGCTACCAAAGTTCTCTTCATGAAGCACAGCTTGAAAATGCACCCTCTCACTTTATTTAGTCTTAACATATTTAATGCTTAGAAATACTCAAAAGTTAAGAGGCAGCAATTCTCTGTAGGTGACATCAGTCTATCCTGGTGGAGAGATGAATCGTAGAGCTCGGTGCTTGTCCAAAAGCCAAGAAAGAGAATCTTTTGGTTTTATCCTTACTTGCTCACATATAAAACAACATATAAAAAGTCCACTTTGTGAGTTCCTTCTGAATAATTGGTAGTATCCACTGAAGTCAGTAAGTATCTCAAAGTTGAAGATAAAACAAATTGCACATTCATGTGTTTCAACTCTATCTTAAATCCATGGTTGTTTTTGTTTAATAAAGAAAGAGAGAACTGGATGCTAAGAAGGGGCAGGAAAGACACAAAACATGAAAAAGCATATGGACAGGTTGTGTAGGAATTCAGAACAAGGGACCATGGGCCTTAGCACCACTCTATGAGGCTGTGAGACTACAGGGAGGGAGGCCAACTTCCAGAGAACTCTGCAGGAGGTCATTACAGGTGAAGTTGCAGACTCCACAATAACCCCTTTACTGGAGATTGAACAGAATGTGGAATTAGAAGGCATGAAACATGGACTTTAACAAGCAAGCATATTAATCCTTGAACTGTATTTATCTTGGGAATTGAATTAAGGAAGAAGTTTTAATAATCAAATTCCAGGTATATCTATGCGGTTGACATTTTATTCATTTGTTTTTATTGCAGAACCTCTGAAATGCTGGCTGTAAATAATTTGGAATGGGAAATAAAATGTAGAGCAAATTTTCAGTTTTGGAAACCAAATAGCTGTGGGATTGTCCTAATTAATTAATTGGTATGAAAATTTCTGAACTTTATAGAGACAAATTATATATTGCCACTCAGCAGTTTCATGAAATTCACAAAGAAGCAGACGTTCAAGCAGAGGTGGAAAGTGGAAGAGACCTTCCCTATAGGCCTGGGCTAATCTCCCCTCGGAGAGCAGCCGTATACCCCCAGGACCAGAAGTTTAATGATTAAGCTCCATGGACTGAGACAAAAATAGGCAAGGCATGGTAGGGGCATGGGGCTGATATTTTTGTCCCCCTTCACCTGGAGAGATAGCCTGTAGTGTGGCACACCTGGTCTCCACAATGACTTCTCTGATGGACAAGTTATATAGGGAAATCGGTCCCTCTCTCTTCCTTCTCTCTTGGGCAAAGATGCTCTTTGAAGCAACACTTCCTTCTTCTCTTTCACTTTGCAATTATCATCCTTTAGTCAGACCAAGAATCCACAGGAAGTTTCAGGAGCCGTGCTCTGGTTTATTATTGCTTATGTCATTACAGGTATTTGGTCTTAAGATGCTCTCCCAACATCTCCTCCATCTAAACTCCCTTGGGACCCATTCTGCCCGCAGATGGTGTGGACACTCAGTTACCCTCTTCATGCTTTTCATTTTCAAAGTGCCAATTCTCTCTTTGCCCCTTACTTCCAGGGAGTTTCCTGTTTGGAAACTTGTTCACAGATATAAACTCTACTCTATAACCCTGTCTCTTATAGTCATTTCCAGTAATAAAGTAGTATTTTGCTTACTCTTGGACTCATTTTTTCAGTTCAGGCATTTGTTGCCTTGTTGTGTTTTACTCTGATGAATTGAAACTTTCAGATAAACAGGACATGGAAAGATAGTTCTAATATTTGCAAAGAAAACAGATAGACTTTGTAGGTTTCTGAACTCTGATTCAGCTTCTTAAGGTAAGTCTCTTCCATAGTCCCATGAAAGGGGCCACTTCTAAATAATAGCCATTGCAACCTTATATTCCTAGTTTTGAGGATACTTTCTATTCAAACAGCTCCAGAAAAGCTGGAGAAAGCCTACTGGAAGGGAAGCTTATTGGGAGGGGACTCTACTGTAGCCCCAGACCTACTCATTCATTCTTCTGCTAATCCAGAGAGTGCAATTAAAATATAGCTTTTGCCTGTAAAACCCACTTTAGTTTATCCCTCAGAATTTTCAGGAGACACCCACTTGCTAAAGATTAATACTCAGCATGAAGAGGATTAAGTACTTACACAATTCCAGCAGTCAAGAGGAGATTAGGGAAATCATTCTAACTTTTGCTTGTTGGCTCCCAAATACCTCCACTACATTATTTGACACTGTGATTTCAGTTTCCAGTTTATATGATATCAAGAAACTTTAAAATATTAGTTTATGTTCAATGATGCAGCATAATGTAGTAGGTAAGAACAGAAACTTTGGAATGAGATGCCTTAGTTTGAATTTTAACCCTACCATTTATTAATTGTGTGACTTTGAGAAAACTACTTGACCTCTGCCTGTTTTCCCATATGTAAAAAGAAATACGTGACCTTAGAATTGAATATTAAGTAAGTTAATATTTATAGAGCTTTAAAAATAGTCTTTACATAGTTAGGGTTGTATAAGTTGTTTGCTAAGTAAAAAATACATTTTTAATGACACAGGTAAGTTTGGTGTGGTATCTATTTTACATCTCTCAACTTTTTATACTTGCAAGAAATAATGAAATAAATTATTTGGAGATAAAGAATATTTGACTCTTTCTTGAATATGTGGTTTTGCACATAGATGCATAAGCATACAATGTCACTCAGGACATGATTTATTAGCTCCCAGTGAGCCACACAATCCTGAAAAGGATTGGAAACCTACCCCTTGTTTCTCAATATAAAGCTTCTTCTTTAATACTTTGTAGGTTGTAGAAAAATAGGTAACTCTTAAGTCCACATAATGCCTATAGTCATATGTGTAATTCAGAATTATTAAAAATAACAGTAAACTTAAAATTCCCAGCTGTTACACTTAACAACAAAGTGAGTGCACAGACACCTCATGACATACAACAGATGAGTAAACCAAGCCTCCAGGAGATTGACGTGGTCATACAGGGTCTCAATCTCTGACTCCCAAATGCATTTTCATGATTCGTATTCTGCATCATAAACTGAACTTGAAAAGTGTTTCCATCTGTTCCTGATACTTTAACAACTTACTTTCCACTGTGCAATTTATAAACAAAGGAAATTTACTTCTTTCAGTTCTGGAAGTCCAGAAGTCCAGTATAAAAGTGCCAGCAGATTTGGTGTCTAATGAAGTTTTGGTCTTGGCTTCTTCTATGGCACCTTGTTGCTGTCTCTTCATGTGACTGAGGGAAGAAGGCAAAAAGGTCTAGAATGTTCCCTCGAACCTCTTTTATAAGAGTATCAGTCTAGAAGGGGATCCCTCAACAAATGCTGGACGAAAGAGTGTTTTGACCGTAGCTGGCGTTTCTGGAGGGATTCCAATAACATTGCCCTTGGTAGAGGTAGCAAGACACAACAGACACAATCCCCAGCAAGGGAGGCAGGTCCCTAGTTCCAGGATCTTAGAAATCCTGCCATCCATCATGAAGTTCTAGTATAAGGAGGACCATCCTTTTGAGTATCTTAAAAAGGAAGGAGAAAAGATCCAGAAGAAATATGTGGACAGGGTCCCTGTCATTGTGGAGAAGGCTGTGAAAGCCTGATCTGGACAAGAGGAAGTACCTGATGCCCTCTGACCTTACTGTTGGCCAGGTCTACTTCTTAAGCTGGAAGCGGATCCACCCAAGACCTGAGGATGCTTCATTCTTCTTTGTCAACAACACTCTCTCTTCTTCTAGTGGCACCACAGTCCAGTTGTCTGAGGATGACCATGAGGAAGACTATTTTCTGTATGTGGCCTACAGTGATGAGAGTGTCTATGGGAAGTGAGTGGCAGAAGCCCAGGAGATGGGAGCACCTGGATTTGGGGATGGGGAAGGGGTGTGAGTGGGGCTTGGGGGAAGAGAGAGGGGCTTCCCACCGCGGAGGAGACTGAAGGTGGAGACATCGGGAGGCCTTACACCGGCACACACTGTCAATGTTTGTTTTCAGATGCTCAATGGATGTTTTTACTGTTTCTTCTGCCCAGGGAGAAAGTAAGTGAGTGCAGAGCTGTTCAATGGACATTGATAGAGGAATGGGGATGACATAATTTTCACAAAGGCACTGAGAATTAATTTTTGTGCAATTTCATAGGAGGTTCAGCAGGTAGGCAGGTTGAGGCCCAAGATAAATTCAGTCTAGCAATAGCTCCCATCTTTTGGGGCAGAAATTCCATTTTAAAAAAAATATTACACAAGACAGGTAGGGAAAAGGAAACAGGAATGCTTTAGGACTGTGGTAGTAGACCATACATGGGGACAAAAAGACATCCACTGTAATGGAAGCTTTGTATCCCCTGATTGCTCCTATCTCTCCACTTGCACCCCACACCCTCATCGTAGATTCACACAGAAATGTCACAGGATCATCCTGGTGGTGGCAATAGACATCTACAGACATTTGCATGGAGCTCTCTTACCCTTGAAAATATAGGGCAGGCATGAAGGTGGTTATGACTAGGAAATAGCTTTGATGGCTTTAAACTGGAATTGAATGAGCATCAAGCATCTCTGACTAACATGCTGTTTCTCTGGTACCCCTTGTCCCACACCTATCTTGGAATTTCATGAGGCTTAGGTATTTCTAGTTACAAGCTAAAGCCAGTCCTTTATTATTTCATTAGCATTTTCCATGTACTAGGACAGAGGTGTCTTCCATTTGGAGGAGGCAGATAAAGGAAAGATAGATTATTTTCATCTCCCACTCATCCAGAATTCTTGCTCCTCTGCTGCTATCCCTTCAGTCTCACAGGCACAGGAATGCTATGTGATGGCCAGCTGCTTCCTTCCTTCAGTATTCATCCACTGTAGCTCCTAATTAGAAAAGTTCTGGAGGGATGGCTTATTAATTCATGGGGATTTCATTGATTTTTTTTCCATTTAGGGGTTTTGTGAGGTGGAGTTGGGGAGCAGGAATTGCACTCAGACATATTTCAGTTCATCTCTGCTGAATATAGGAATTCTTCCTGTTGGGGGAAATCTGTATGTCTGTTCTGCCAGCTATAGGTTCTTATATAATGAAATCAGTGCTGTCAGGTCAAGAAAGTAAAATAATTGCTTATCTTAAATATTTTTTAAAACAACTGGTCAGGAGACTAGAGGCCTCACAACTTCATCACTGCTCAAAAGACATCACCTTTTAATACTATCATATCAGGGATTAGGTTCCAAAACATGAATTTTGGAGAGACACATACATTCAAACCATAGCAAAGATAAAAGTTGGACATGCCCATTGATGCTATCTGTAGGGTTCAGAGGTGGGTGAACATCCCAGAGCAGGAACCAGGAAATGCACAAGTAGGAAACATTTTGCCTTTCAAACCTACTTCCTTGTCATTTTTCAAATGTTCTGTTTTCTATCTCTTTGTCCCCTCCCTCTTAAGAAAAAGTAGAATTTTGATGTGAGTGAAAATAATATTGATTCAGCTTCTTGATTCTTTTCATCTGCCAAATGATAGACGTCTTGGGATTTGTGTATGAGTAGGTGGTTGGGTGTGTATTAACTTTCTTTAATTGATACAGATAACAAGGATTTTTCAGTTGCCATATTACTTTTCCAAATAGCAGCACATCTCCCCCTCAGCTTTAATTTTTTTTTTTGAGATGCCTGCAATTTCTCACAGGTTACTGACACTTCTGCTTTCCCACTGTGTAAAACTTTGGCAAAGCTGTTATTTATCATGTGGAGTTTATTCTCTTTAGCTGAAGTTTATTTTGCTTAGTCAAAGACATTAACTTTAACTCTGTATTTTCTGTAGTTTCTTTCAAAAGAAGTGACACTGCAATTAATTAGTGATTAGACATGAATGCCCCATCAGACAGTGCTATAAATTCCAATTTCTAGGTCTTTTTAGATGATAAGATGCCTAATGGCTAGCTTTTTTCCACTTTGCTAATATGGAAAGTTCACTAGTTTATGGGCTGTGCTTGGTGGATACCTCAAGGCAGCTTTGGTGACCAGGCAGTATGCATTGGGGTGATCCTGCAGTAGTGACTGAAGCATCTTTTTTTCTCAATTAAAAAAATGCTTTTATTACAGCAAAGTACACATAACATAAAACTTACAATCTTAACTGGCTTTAAGTGTATAGCCCAGTGGTAGTAAATATATTACATTATAATGCTGTGCAGCCATCTCCATCATCTGTCTCCATAACCCTTCTCTTTTGGAAAACTGAGACTCTTTACTCATTAGAAAAGAACCCTCACTCCATTTCTCCTCCCCTCAGCCACTGGCAGTCACCTTCTACTTTCTGCTTTTATGATTTTGTCTACCTCCTAAAAATAGAACCATACAGTATTTGTCTCTTTGTGTCTGGTTTATTTTATTTAGCAAACTGTCCTAAAAGTTCATCCATGTTATGAAATGCCAGAATTTCCTTCCTTTTAAAGTCTGAATGATATCCCATCATATATGCATATCACATTATGTTTATTCCTTGGTTGTTTCCATGTATTAGCTCTTGAGATAATGCTTCTATGAACATGGGTGTACAAATATTCCTTCAAGACCTTTTCTCAATTACTTTGGGTATATACATAGAAGTAGATTTTCTGGGTCTGTGGAAATTCTATTTTTAATTTTGGGGTAACAGTCATAATGTTTTCCACAGCAGCTGTACCTTTTTACCTCCCCACTAAGCAATTCTGCACAAAAGTCCAGCTTCTCCACAACGTCACCAATGCTTGTTATTTTCTGGTGTTTTTGTTTGTTTGTTTGAATTATAGCCATCCAAATGGGCATAAATAGCAACTCATTGTAGTTTTGATTTGCATTTCCTAAATCATTGATGTTGAGCATATTTTCATGTGCTCACTGGTTATTTGTAATCATCTTTTGGAGAAATGGCTACTCAAGTCCTTTTCCCCAATGCATCTCTCTCTCTCTCTCTCTCTCTCTCTCTCTCTCTCTCTCTCTCTCTCTCTCTCTTCTATGTTTTTTCTTTTATGTTTTGGTATCAGGGATTGAACTCAAGGGTGCTTAATCTCTGAGCCACATCCCCAACTCTTTTTATTTTTATTTTGAGACAGGGTCTCACAGTTGCTTAGGGTCTCACCAAGTTGTTGAAGCTGGCTTTGAACTTGCAATCCTCCTGGCTCAGCCTGCTGAGCCACTGGGATTACAGGCATGCACCACTGCCCTCAGCTGGAGGCTTCTCTTTTGATTCATACTGATGCCTTTCCAGTGCTTAACTATCCTCATGGCCCTCACTGAGGTCCCATGATGTTTCCTCAGAGCAGAGTGTGAAAGGAAGTCTCCAACAGATGGGTTGACAGTCCTGTCCTCTGTTTTCAATTTATCTTCTTAATATATTGCATTCCTCATATTTCAACAGCAGTGAGTCCAGTGGTTAATAATATTTTGAACTAGGAGTGTGTGAGTAAAGGATGCAGTGTTGAGTCAGAGATGGGCACAGAGTTTCTGTCAAGAACACCTGGAAAATTACTTGACTTCCGGAGGCTTGGGGGGTTTTATAATAAAAAAAGAAAAAAAAAACAAGGAAGAGCTTTGACTTGGTAATATCAAGATTTTTTCTCCCACTCTGTGTGACTCACCAGGACTAACTGAAAATCACGTAATGTCAACACCACAGGCTGTTATTAAAATACAGATGTAGACAGCAGCATGAGAAGAGATGGCTAGTGGTAGCATAAGCCAGAAAAGAAGCACAATAAATGAAACAGAGCATACTGAATACAGGTTCCTTTTACAGATGAGGAAATATGCCCCTGTGGACCACATGTGGTAGGGTGGTCTAATCACTTCACAAAATATTACTACATTTTGTCATGATTTTCCATGTTGACTAAGAATTAAAACACAGAAAGGGCCTGATGCTGCACATTTAGAAAGAATTCTAGAAATCAACAAAGCAGGAAATTTGGTAGGTGCTTACGTTTGGTCTCTGAGGAAAATCATGACAGGGATTGCTTAGTTGATTTGCTTCAGAATGTCCCATGGGTGAGACTGGTGAATTCCTGGAATTTTATCCTTGGATGATTAGAAAGACCGGAGAGTCTCAAGAGTTTGCTTAATTAAGATCAGGGGAAATAAATAGTGGCATCTAAATATATTAGGGTAAGATTTTTTTAAAATTTGCTGAATCCCGCATTTCTGTATTTGCTTCATTAGGGGGAAGGGCCACTTTTTCAGAATTTCTTCCTCTCTCTTTATCTCTGTACTTTTTACTTGCTGGGAAAAATAATTTCTGAGTGCCAGAGGCTCAAGTGTGAGTGTTTAATCTTTCATGAGCCAATTAAATATCCAAAATAAGACAGCCCACCACTGTAGAGAAAATATGCATATTATTAGTTAAAGGAGACTGAGTTAAAATTTATCTGAGCCACAAAAGAAGAAATACAAATGGCCAACAAATATAGGAAAAAATGTCCAATTTCATTGTCAATTACAGAAATGCAAAACAAAATGGCACTGAAATTTCATCTTACTCCAGTCAGAAAAGCAACCATCAAGAATACAAACAATAATAAATGTTGAGGAGGATGTGGAGAAAAAGGAATACTTTTGCACTATTGGTGGGATTGTAAATTAGTACAACTGCTATGGAAATCAGTATGGAGGTTCCTTAATAGACTAGGCATGGAATCACCATATGATTCAGCTATACCACTCCTTGTTATGTAGCCTCAAGAATTAAAGTCACTGTACTATAGTGATACAGGAATGTCTATGTTTATCACAGCACAGTTTACAATAGACAAAATAAGAACCACCAAAGTGTCTGTTCATCAATGGATGACTGGATAAAGAAAATGTGGTATATATTCACAAAGGAGTTTGATTCAGCCATAAAGAAGAATGAAATTATGTCATTTGCAGGAAATGATGGGATTTGAGAACATTATGTTCAATGAAATAAATCAAACTCAAAGTTATGGATTGTATGTTTTCTCTCATCTGTGGAAGCTAGAGAGGAAAAATAAAAAGAAAGATGGAGGCGGGGGAGGGATATCTTGAAATTTGAAGGGAAACCAGTAGAATAGAGGAAAAGAACTGGGGAGGGAAAAGGGAAATACTGGGCAATTATATCAGCCAAATTATATTGTTACATTGTGTGCATGTATGAATATGTAACAACAAACTCCATCATTATGTACAACTAAAATGCACCAATAAAAATATGGGAAAAATAAATGAATGTAAAAAATAACTGAGTGAAACAAGGTGATATCTCTGGTTCTTATAGAAAAACATTTCCATGTAACTCTACAAGAGAGGTAGACATAGGTCAAAGGAGACTCGTCTGAGTACCAATCAGGAACTCAGCAAAGCTGACATGCATAAGAGAGAACAGCTCTTTGGAAATTTCATGATTTAGTTCTTTCCTTTCATCAGAGTACTTTGTAAGAGGGGAAAATAAACCCCTCATATTAATTGCACAGAATGTGTTGTGAATGTGTTCACTCCCATGCACTTATTTTTCGTTTTTATTGCTGAAAATAGCTGAGGTGCTTCAGCAGCCCGAAAACTGAGACTGTGTTCCTCAGAGAGCCAGGAGCTGACTGGCGTAAACAGCGCTGCGCTGATGAACGGGCCTCGCCCCATTACTTCCTGTTGAGTTTCTCAGGTGAGCAATTTCCTCATATTTTCATTTTAGCAGAATGAGAGTTAAGGGACCTTGATGTAAGCACACTGCTCCCTTCAATCATCTGTCAGGATAGTTTTCAATTTGCAGGGAGTCACACAAGGAAAAGGAGGAAGATTGAACTTTTTAAATTCCATGAAGGCGGCACGCTTTTTATAGATGCCGTATTGTGGAATGAGGAAAGTTGTCAAATGAGTATTTTCTTGAGGAGGTCGTTTTGCCTGTTATTTTGTTCAGCATTTTATCTTCACCAGATTTCTCTTTGCTGTTGAGGAAATGTGAGGGTTGTGAAGTAGAAGGAAGAATGAATTAGGGGTCAGAAGACATGAGCCTCTGAATTCTGCTCTCAAACGGGGGGAATCAGTGATATTTGGTATTATGTCACAAAGTTGTGTTGAGACTCAAATGACATAATGTTGGGGACAGCATTGTTTAAGGTGGAGTTTCAATTGTTCATGATTATAACTTTCTTCTTAAGGAGAAGCTCAAAGCTCTTTTTCTATTCACCCTACCTTCAATTGAGAAAGCAGAGCGGAGATAAAGAGAGGTTAAAAATGTGTTATTGCTTAGTGGAAGCAAGTAGAATCTCCCTGCCTGGTGGAAAGCAGAGATCGTTCTGGAATCCCTTAGCTTCATTTGGTGGAAATTTAACCCCCACTGAGCCAGCTCAGCTCCCTATGGCTATATCTTTGCAGAAGTCTGGGTACCATTGAGACCACAGGGAGAGACAGGTTCATGGATAATTTGAGGGCAATATTTTTCCCAAACTGGTGATTTTTTTTTATGATATGTGTTAATTTGGTATGCTGTTCTGTCCTTGTGGATCCTAGGCTTATCCCTAGTGGATCACTGCTTTATAAAATAGAAGGGGTATTTGAGGTTTTAGATTATGCTACATTAAGGCAAAAAAGTTTAATCTCAACTGTTCTTAACAACAGAAACAATGTCTTTGCAGTGCAATGAATTATAGCACGTTGAGGAGCTGACCTCCTCACACTGACTGATTGGAACCAAAACGCCCTTCCCCTGCCACTGTTTTAAATCAAAAGTGCTACACACACCATAGAGAAAGCTTTGAAGAACCCTGATGAAAAGTAGGGTAATTAGAACATTGACCTTGGGCTGTTCACCACAGATAATTTATTTCTAATTCCTACCCTGTCAGTCCCCCACCCATATCCCCTTGTCTATCTCCATGTCATTAGCAGAGAGGCCCTGGACTGCTTGAGGGCCTTTGCTTTCTGCAGAAGTGTGTACTGCACATCCTCCCCTCTGCATCAGGAGGGCTGGGAGTGCCAGAGTCCAGGAAAGACACACAAAGAATAATGAGAATGGCATCAATAATTACAGAACCTAGGTGGCTGGTATAGAGATGTATAATGTACAATTCTCTATACTTACTTGAATGCTTAAAAATTGTTATAATAACATCTTGCCTGGGCTAGTATTGCAGAAGGCAAGCATGGGAAAATATTCACCATATGTTGTTCAGTGAAAGTGAAGGTCACAAAAGAGTATACACTGATCACAATTTTGTAAATATTATATATATTTATATTAATATATATATGTAGAGAGAGAGGGAGGTGTTTTTGAGTTTGTAAATATATGATGTATATGACTTTCTATGGGGAGAGGCTTATGCGACTTTCAATCCCTTAAACTCTGTTAGGCAAATTATTTCTAGAAGCAAATACATCAGAATGGCAGCAAGTGTTGGCTATGGGTTGTAGCCATACAGAAAATTTTAAAATTAACTTCTTAGCACTTCTCCACACCTTCCAAAAATTTTATAATGTGTCAATTCACATGATCAGATTAAAATTATTATTTACTAATTGTTTTGAAGAGTGTTTAATGACAGGGAAGTAAAGCTGTACACAGTTGTTTTAGGGTATGATTACCAATGAAAACTATATATGTGATGTTGGAAGCTTTTAAGAGCTTTTTATTGTGGAAACTAGGGTGAAACACATAGGAATATATTGGAAGTTAAATTACAAGGATAATAATGCTTATCTCTGAGATGTGCTTTTATGAGTTTTTTTTAGTTCTAAAGCTTTTTATTTGTGTAGATTTTCTATAAGAACATTTATTATTTTTATCATCAAACAAATCATTTCATTTCAAAGGGAGAAGATCTAAGTTTTTATGCCAAGCCCCAGATTTTTTGAATGTCTGCTTCTTATAGGACTGCTACAAGTCAAATGGGATAATGTCTGAGAAAACAGTTTTTCAATGTTGAAGTGGAGAAATTATAATACATATTAGGGTAATATTACACAGTTATTCAAACTGAAGAGGTTATTTTAAGCATTAAGAATATGAGGCTCTTGATACAAATATAATCTTCAGGCTCTACCAGTTCACCTTTCATGAGGCTCATTTTTCATTGAACGGCCAGAGTATAACAAGCGTCATATATCATTACCCAAGTTGAAGAGCGGCAAGAATCCAGAGAAGGGGAGAATTTTATTAATCCTCTGCATGCTAGAGCACTTTATTCTATGCCCTATGCCCAGAGCAACATTGCTTAATGGAAACATGTAGGACATGTGGGTGAACTGGAAATTTGTACACAGAAGCAACTGTGATAATCCTTAGGTCCCTTAGAGCATGTGATGACTACTGCAAATTACTTCTCTGTCTGTACACTCAGGCCAGCTCTCCATTGGGTGCAACTCTCTGTTCCTTCACCTACTTGAATCTGGATGAGCCTGAATAAAACTAGCAGAATATGGGAGAAGAAACATGTGCCTTCTCTGGGGCTATCCTATGGCAGGACTGACAATTTTTGCATCTTTCTCTGAGCTGTCCAGGTTAATCTACTAAAAAGAGCACTGAGGCACTACTTGTGTGTCTCTTTCACGTAGAACATAGCATCTCTCTCCCTCTCCTGCATGCAAGGCATTTGATTGTGTTGAGGAATCATGAGGATATTTAGCTCTATTAGTGACCAAGTGCTAATTTTAATTTCTATTTGGAGAGTGGTGTTGAGGGAGTAGATGAATCAAGATACCCTTTTGGCACCAGCTCTAAGCTGCATCATTCCCTCATCAGTTTTTTATTAGTAATAGGATTCTTGGTTTCTCCACCTGTCTGTCTTGTCTGATGTCTCAACCTCAAGGTGAGATTTAAGGAAGAGACTTGATTGCTTATCATCCCCTTGAAAGTGGACACTTAAAGGTTTCCCTATCTAAGTGATGTGGAAAATAGCCAGGATGATTTCTACAATGGATCCCTTGTCATTGATTATGTGTGCATTGCAGGGAGCCATGTTAATTATGTACCTGTGACTCCAGGTCAGCAGAATGTCCTGATACAATTAGCCTCTGCATGCAAGTGTAATAGGCTCCAGGGTCTTAGCTAAGGCATAGCACACTTACATTTTTATCCTTAACATTAATGAAAGGACTGCTGTGTTTCTATGAATAGAGAATTCCAGCTTCAGGCTGTTAATACCAATAATGAGTGTTGATAATTATGCACTGTGGATAATTATAACTTCTATCATTATAATATTACATTTTCAAAAAATTCCTGAGGTAATAGGGATTTTGGAAATAGTGACAACATTGGTGCTTGACATTTTGCCAGATTTTATGTATTTACTTATTTATGTTTTGATCTGTACAAATTATAAAACGATGGCTGAAATGTATCTGAGAGCTGATTTTATAACAAATCAAACTATAAACATAAAGTTGTAGTGTAACCCTAAAAATTGAAAACAAATGCATGAGCAAAACTCTGTGTCACCTGCCTCTGAATTAAGAGCAACCATCTCTCACACTGTAGATATGGAAAAATGTCCTGCTTTGTGTAGTGAAACTGGGTGGCTTCAAACAAGTGGATGTACAATAAAACTGATAAAGAGAGCAAGCCAGTGTCTGTGTATGTTTGATTAGAGCTTCTGTTCCTCTTTATCTCATCCTTCATTCTGAAACATCAGTTACTGCCGTCTGTTAGCTCATTTCCTAAATATTGTGAGACACTGTCTCGTTTGTCTCCTTATCACTATGTGTAATTCCTGTATTTCTGTAACCATTCCTTAAAAAGTAGCATGAACTGTTCCATGAACTCCTTGGCCAGATGATGATTATGCCAAAAGTGTTTTGAAGATAGTGTGCTACCTCAAATAGCCATAGTTCTGTGTGTAAAGTTCAATAGGTGCACTAGGAACTGGTGTCTTAGAAGGGTCATGCAAATCCTTCAAGATCATTCAATGATTACATAATGATACTGGAAGATACACCTTGTTCCCTGGTTCTAAATCCATCAAATTCATGTTTTTTGTTTTGTTTTTTGGTACAGGGGATTGAACTCAAGGGCACTTAACCTCTGATCCACATCCATGGCCCTTTTTTTTTTAATTTTGTATTTTATTTAGAGACAGGATTACACTGAGTTGCTTTAGCATCTTGCTAAGTTGCTGAGGCTGGCTTTGAACTTCGATCCTCTTGCCTCAGCCTCCTGAGCCACTGGGATTACACCACCATACCCAGCCCAAAGTTCATGTTTTGAACCACTAGATCGTATAGTCAAGAGATGTCTTGTAATTTTACTCTGGATCCTTCCTAGACCATTTTCACACATACATCTCCTCTAAGTCACCCTGATGTGGGGCAATTTTGTTGCCCCTTTCAACTCATAGAAACTCTAATTGGCTGAATGGATGCTTTCTCTTTCCTTTCTAAAGACAACATAAATTTCCTTCCTCTCATTATCCATTCACATTTAATCTGCCAAACATAAATCACTTTTGTTTGTTCTCCCTCTTTTTTGCTTCTCATTTTTATCATAAAAGAGGTCTCCCATCCTGCCAACAGCTAATTCCTGTGCCTCCTCTGCATCTCGTGCCCCACACAGCTCTTTCCTCAGGGACCTGATCTTTTGTTTTTTCTCTCTCCTCTCTGTCATTTCCTTCCCAGTGATATTCGCACAATCTCCTGTATTTTATAACAACAACAAATTAAAAACTCCTTCAGCCTGTTTCCTTCTGTCCATTACCATTTTTTCTCTTGTCATAACCAACTCTCTTGAAAGTTTTATGAATATTCTGTCTGCACATCCTCATGCCATACCCGTCCCTCAGCCTGTGGCGACGTTGGCCAGCCATCCCCACGCTGCTCCACTGACAGAGAGACATGCTTCTCATCTACTGAATCCCAGAGGTATCTTCTCAAATTTGGCTCATTTGCCCTTGGACTCTGATTCCATTTATGCCTGCACTCCTCAAAGTCTCACTTCTCACCTCTTTTCCTGTGCAAAACATCTTTGTGGTTTCATCCTGCTTTGCTGGAAGTTTTCTGAGTCTCTTTAGCAGGCCTCTTTGTCTCCAGACAGCTCTTAACTATTTAAGTGTCTTACTCCTTAGCATCCTTCCTACTTTTCCCTTCTAGAAATGTGTTTGAATACACACAACACTCTGTCTACACTGCTAGGGCCTTAGATTCCTGTAACAGCGTTCAACCTACTTTCTCTGCTCTCAGGCGTCTACTGTCCATTTTGAAATAGGAACCCCATCGTGTTACTTCGCTGCTTAGAACATTTTAATGGTTTTCGTGTGCTCTTGGGAGAAATTCAAACTTCTTCCCATGGTTTTAAACTTGCAGCTGAGACAACTTAACGTTGACTTAGGAAAGTACAGGTTAGAATTCCAGCAGGGTGCAGGGGACCACGGAGATGGCCCTCTGTTGGCATATGAATAAATACTATTTGTTAGACTGAACCCATAATGCATGTTTCTATTGTTTTAAGTTGAGGAGGCTGGGTTTATGACTTTTTTTACCTAATGGTCTGAAGGTGATATTTTTATAGGGCAACTCCTCCCTATTTCAGATTCAGGGAACCCCTAGGACCTTATCACTCTTTTCATGCTGCTGACAGAAAGCTAAAAAAGAGCCCAGAATAGGCACACGTGATTTCCACTTTCTTTTTCTTCTTGATTACTATTCATAAGGTCATACCTAGAGGAAAGGGTCTTAGGAAATGTCATTCCTGGCTGGAAAGCCACTTCAAAAAGGAATCTGCAGACAGCTATCCTTCTTTGTTGAATGTGATCGTAGTATTTAGAAGCAAAGTTGGCATACAATTGTGTATTCATTGTGACGTTATTGATAAAAAAGAAAAAAAGAATTAATAAGAATTTGATGTATATCAGACAGGTAGATAAACAAGCAATTTCAGTGTCGTGTTGCTACTCTTTTGTAGGTACAGGACTGATGCTTTGGAAGTATAGAGGCGGGAGTCAGCTTATTTTTTATCACTCTCAGGTACTCAGAGAAGTCCTAGCCTATCTTATTATTTCATATTTACCATCAAATAATATTTCAGCTGATCCTGCTGCCCCATTGTATATTAGGCAATTGTTAGACAGAAACTTCTTTTTTTAAAAAAAAAAACATCTCATTCTCTAAAAGAGTCTGTTAAGTGCTGTTGATTGTGACTGTAGGAGACCTGCTTCCTCAGCTCTCCGGGGGATTTCATTGGAACACTCACTCCAGCCACACAGAAGCTCACAAATCAGGACATGAGTCAAAAAACTCTGCTGCAAATTTTCTTTCCTTCAAAGAAATTGCTTCTGAATAGATACAGATCTTCAGATTTTTCCTTGAGTATGTTTATCAACAAGGAACCACCCCCAAAATGTTTCTTTTTTCAATCTTGACTTCAAAGACAATGGAACACTAGTACTCAGGAATTATCACTGATAACCTGAAAATACAAATCCATTTCTTGCCACACAATCAGAACCAATCACTGAAATTGTGCTAGCTGGAGAAAGCCACTGCATGTCACAGGAAAGGCACAATGCTATGTGTCCCCCTCTAGCCCACCCTCAGTCCCTGTTCTCCACATTTTCCCACATCACTTTGAAAATACTTGTTTGGGAAGTCCCTTCTTTTCTACCCTATGTGCACGTGCCAATCTCCTACTTATTTTTTGACAGGCAGTTTAAACATTCCTACAGCGTGGGATTGTTTTTGCTGGTGTCCCCATAGCCTCATGCCAAATTTCAGATGTGCCTTTATTAACTCATTTCAGGCCCAAAAGAATTGGCAGTGTCTCCCATGTCCCATGCACTAAGCAAGGGGTTTAGTTTGAAAACATGAGATAGCATTTCTTTCACTGAGCTATGCCACCAGGGGCAGGAGTTTCCAACACCAGGTCTCCATTGAGCAAGCTATATCAGAATACCTTCAGAATATTTGTAAAAATGTGTATTTCTAAAGCAAATGATTTTAGTTTTACCTGTTCTGCATGATGTCAACTTTGGGTTTATCATATATAGATTTTGTGATATTGAATTAAGTTCTCTCTAATCCTAATTTCTTCAGAGTTTTATCAAAATTTGGTGCTGAATTTTGTCAAGGCTTTCTCTGCATCTTTTGAAATCATCATGTAATTCTTGTCTTCAATTCTATTTTTGTCAAGTGTTACTTTTTTTGATTTGTGTATGTTGAACCATTCTTTTACTCCTGGAATGAAACCAACGTAATCATGATATATGATCTTTTTAATGTGTTATTGGATTTGATTTGCTAATATTTTATTAAGGATTTTTGCAAGGATATTGATCAGTAGTTTTCTTTCCTTGAACTATCCTAATCTGGTTTTGGAATCAAGGTGATACTGGCTTCATAGAATGAATTTGAGCATGCCCCTGCTCCCTTCCTATTTTGTGGAATAATTCAGGACTACTGCATTAGTTCTTTAAAGGTCTGGTAGAATTCAGCTGAGAATCCATCTGGTCCTGGGTTTTACTTGGTAAAACTTTTTATTATTGCTTCAATTTCATTGTTTGCTATTAGTCTGTTTAGGTTTTTCATATCCTCTTTGTTCAAATTATGTATTCAGAAATTTACCCATTCTTCTAGAATTTCTAATTTATTGAAATACATGTTTTCAAAATAGACCTTAGTGGTAAGCTGGATTTCAGTTAATATTTGTTTTGACATCTTCTTTTTTATCTCTAATTTTATTAATTCAGGTCTTTCCTCTCTTTCTTTTGGATAGTTTGGCTAATAATTTATTGGTCTTGTTTGTATTTTCAAAGAACCAGTTTGTTCTGTTTTGGATGTGAGGTATCCCCAACAAGCTCATGTGTGAGACAATGCAAGAAGTTTTAGAGGAGAAATGATTGAGTTATGAGAGCCTTAACCCAATCAGTGAATGGATCCCTGATGGGATTCTCTGGGTGGTGACTGATGGTGGGTGGTGGGTAGGGTGTGGCTGGAGAAAGTGGATCCCTGAGGGTGCACCTTTGGGGTATACATTTTGTATCTGGTGAGTGGAGTCTCTCTCTGCTGCTTTATCATCATATGAACCAATTCCTCCACCATACTCTTCTGCCATGATGTTCTGCATCACCTGGATCCCCAAGGAATGGAGCCAACTGAGACTTCTGAAACCATGAGCCTCCAAATAAACTTCTCCTCCCCTATAATTGTTCTGGTCATGTCTTCTAGTCACAGCAGTGAAAATGTTGACTAAAACATAGTTCTTCATTTCATTGATCCTTTGCATTTTTTTTCATTCTCTCTTTCATTAATTTCATCTCTAATCTTTATCATTTCTTTTCCTTTCCAGTTTTGGGAATGGTCTGATCTTGTTTTACCAAAAATTTGAGATCCATCATTTGGTTACTCATTTTGGATCTTTCTGATTTTTTTTAATTGTAGGCATTCATAGCTATAAACTTTCCTTTAGAACTGCCTTTATAGTGTCCCAGAGATTCTGGCATTTAGTATCACTATTATTATTTGATTATAAGAATTTTTAAAATTTCTTCCCAGGTTTCTTCTACAGCCTATTCATTGTTGTTCAATAGTGTACTAGAAAATGAAATTGACAAAATTATATCAAGTACAAGTATTAATATGTCACCATTAAGCACTAGCATGTATGATTATTATGCACCAATAAAAAAAAAAACATGTATTTTAAAGCCTTATTCTTAAGAGTCCAGATAGAGGTTGGATTTGGGGACCTACAATTTAAGAAGTCTTCCAGCTAATTTTTTTTAAATGATGTGCTATTATTTTTTTATATCTTTATTAATTTTATGTGGTGCTGAGGATCGAACCCAGTGCCTCACATATGCGAGGCAAGTGCTCAACCACTGAGCCATAACCCCAGCCCCTTCCAGCTAATTTTGATGATCAGCCATGTTTGAGAATTTCCAGAGTAGTAAAAAAAAGGTAAGCAATTTCAGACGATTCTTGGATTGATGGTGTTTTGTGTTGCCAATTTCAGACTGGTCCAGAAGTTTCTGTGGACAATTGGGTGAGCTTACATTTTACTATACTGTCTTAAAGCATCGGTGTTATTTAAGGTCTAATTCTTGTTCTAGTAGAAAAGATGTGACATGCAGAAAGGCAGGTGAGAAAGCCCCTGCCATCTGACACATGTGACAATAGCCCTGGTGAAAAGCGAATGAGGACTTTAGGCTTTTCTCACCTTCTGCTCTGGCCTAGGATCCAGCTGGCTTACCCCCTGACACAGGGGTTGGCACTGAGGACTCAGCAATGGGTGACAGTCTCCTCTGTGTTCTGGCTGTGAAACCCTGTCTGCTGCATGTGCTCATTTGTCTCACTCTCATTGCCTCCCCTTGGCATCCTGACTTCACACCCCGGGCTGCAGCCTCTGATGTTGTGCTGCTTTTTGGCTTGACTTACTGAGTTCGTTCTCTCACTCCACTTTTAAGTCAGTCTATTTGCAATCCCATTCTGGGTGAGACACCCTAAAGCCAGGCAGGCAGACCCAACCCTACTGGGGAGACCTAACCCATTCCACCACTACTGGAGGAGGGGGCTTTCTACCCAGCCAGCCCTTCACTGTATCCTGCAGAGGCCATTGTGCCCCGGGTGACTTCCTTGAGTAGCTAAGACGTGCCATGAGGCCCCTTTCCTGTCTCTGAAGTGGGATGCAGTCTCTGAGGGGTTCCCTGAGAAGCACAGAGCTCTTGCAAGCCAGTCAGCAGGAACACGAAAATTTGAAGAATGGTCCACGACTCCATTAAACCTGATTTCTGTTCCTTTGGAGGAGGTAGTGCCACTACAGGGAACTTGAATTGAAACTGAGCTCTAAAATCTTGAAGCTGAAATCTTTCCTCCTCAGGTACATCCAGAAGTCTAAATGGAGAGCATCCTGCAGGACAGGGGAAGATATATTAAAAACAAAAAATATAAAAGCCAGAACCAGTTTCCTGAGAGATTTAATATAAGTTGATTAAATGGCAGCTGAAAGAGAATAACGGGATCACAGAGCATTAAAAATAAAAATAAAAAGCATCTTTTAAAAACAAAGCATCAGCTGGGGGCAGTGGTGCATGCTTATAATCCCAGTGGCTTGGGAGACTGAGACAGGAGGATTGCAAGTTCAAAGCCAGCCTCAGTAACTTAGCAAGGCCCTAAGCAATTCATTGAGACCTTGTCTCTAAATAAAGCATAGAAATGGCTTGGGGATATGATTTGATGGTTATGTGCCCCTGGGCTCAATCCCTAGTAACAAACAAACAAACAAACAAACAAATAAATAAATAAGTAAAAAGCACCCCAAGAGGTAGAGACTGAGAGACTGCCATATCTCTTTGGAATACACAGTGCCAGATGCTTTTACAAACGCAGGAGAGGGCAACACTTGGGTTGTGTGGATTCAGCCAAACCTCCTGTTTCCAGGGAGCTTTGTTGTCCTTTCATCTTTCTACCTGCTACTTCCAGGTTTTTCTGAGAGAGAAAGAATTTGAGGAAGGAAAACATATGGAAACATGGGCAACAGCAATTGTTTCCATATCAAATCTCCACAAATTGTGTGGATTCAAATAGTCAAAATTTATTCCCTCCCAGTTTCGAATGCCAGAAGTTTGACCTCACGGTGTCATCAGGGTAACAGACCCTCTGAAGGCTGCAAGGGAGAACCTTTCCTTGCCTCTTCCAACTTCTGGAGGCTGTAGGCATTCCTTGGCCTGTGGCAGCAGAACTGCCATATCTGCTTTCATCCTCACGTGATTTTCTCTTCTCTTCTTTACCTTGATTTGGGGGCCTGCACTAGTCTAGGATGATCTCATCTTGTGATCCTTAACTTCTATCTGTGAAGATGATTTTTCCAAATAAAACCACATTCACAGGTTCTGGTGAACCTATTTTGGGCAGGAACACCATTCAACCTAGCTCAGAAAGCTCTGAGACAATGTCCTCTAAGACAGCATTGAAGAAAGAACCTGCCTCTTAAGAATTGGCAGCTTGAAAGTTGACTGAGTGCTACCACTGATCTGGGTTGTCTTTACCTGTTTTTTCAGGGATCATTTGCTCTTTTCCTCATAACCATCCAGCCACGCTGGCCTCTGCCAGGTCCCTGAAGTCACCAAACCTCTCCCCAACTTGGAGTCTCTGCACTTTCTGCAAGGAAATCTCTGGGCTGCTTTCTTTTTGCATGGCTCACTTCTAGCTCTATAGTTCTCCTCTTTCATAATCATCTCTTACCAGAAAGACCCTCTTTAACCACATTATTAATTCTTTAATTTTAAATTTTTGATTGACATACAATTATTTTACATATTTATAAGATACAATATGATGCTTTGACTCAGGGTATCAAAAATAGAGTAAATGGTATATCTATTACTTAGGCTTTTATCATTTTTTATGGTAAATACATTCAAAATCCTCTTTTCTAGCTATTGTGAGATATATGTTTTGTTGCTAACTATATTCACTATACTATTATCTTACTGTAACATTTTACTCATTGGCCTACCTCTCTCTCTTCTCTTCAATACTCTTCTCCACAATCTTTGGTAACCATTCTTCTACTCTCCACTTTTATGAGATCACTTCATTCAGATTTTGTGTATGAGTGAGTGTGCCTCACAGAGTGTGTCAGACTTATTTCACCTAACATAATGACCTCCAAGTCTCTGCATGTTATTTAAAATGACAGAAGTTCATCCTTGTATGGCTGTATAATATTCATTATATATAAGTACCATACTTCACCGATTCATCCATTGATGAGCATTTATGTTGATTCTATATCCTGACTATTGTGAAAAATGCTGCAATAAACATCAAGTCCAAGTTCTCTTTGACATTCAAATTCCCATCAAGGAGATGCAAATCAAAACCACAATGAGCTATCACTTCACTCTGGCTAAAATGGCTATTATCAAACAGATAAAAATGACAACGCTGATGAGTAGAGGAGAAAAGGGAACTCTCCTACACTACTGGTGGCAGTGTAATTAATACAACTCTCAGGACAAACAGTGTGAAGTCTCAACAACAACAAAAAGCACTAACTACTAAACTGTATGATCCAGCAATCCCAATACTGGGGGTGTTTACCCTGTTATTACTGTTAAAAAATGACATTCGCTGCTTATTTCCTTATATAGTGACCACAATTTTAAGTGCTGAATTAGTTTTGTCTCATTCCTACTAATTGAAGTGACAAGCAGGAAATAAATAAGTCTACCCTATTTATACTATATAACTAATACCACATAGAGTCATGTTTGAATAAATAATAGTTAAATATATTGAATGGATGAGCATAGAATATTCATAACATCATTTTATATCCTTGTTTGAATTTCTTTCATTCTTTCCTAGTCTTAACTTTCCAAAGGGAACCTTTAAAATATTAGTCTTATTTTCATCTAATCCCTGTTAGGACAGTAACTGATAGAAGTCCTTGGGTTTGTTCTCCTCCAAACAGCTTACTGTGTGTCCCAGCTTTCCATCACTTTCCATACTTGAGAAAAACAACTTATAAGAGGAAAGATTTATTTTTGCTCATGGTTTCAGAGGCTTCAGTCTATGGTCAGCTGGCTCCATGGCAGAAACATATAGTAGAAGTGAAGCAGGCTAGAGACTCCCACCAAGAAGACCCTTACCATAATAAAGCAGAAACCCCCACCATATTTGTAACATATAAGTTCCTCTTTTTGTCAGCTTTTTACACAGGATATCAGCTATCAGCAAAATCTTCTGCAGAGATTATTGTGGTTGGTCGTTTCCTCTTTTTGTAAACGCCATGTTTTCAGAAAAAAAAAAACTTATAAAAGTCTGTCTGGTCTAGAGGATGGAACAAAAAGGACTTTGCATGTGAGCCTCCAAACTCCTTGCTCACACTGGGTATAAAATTCAAAGAATTTCCAAAATCTTTGTCTAGAGAATCTTAAGCAATAGCCCCCCTCTGGACCGACTGCAGTCCATAAACCTACTCCCTGAAAATTCCTAAGGTGTCCACCCTCTTCTTTCCTACTTCAAAAGGGCATGGCAGAAGAAAACTGTTCAGCTCATGGAAGCTGTGAAACAGAGAGCAAAAGGATCCAGGGACAAGACATAATCCCCAAGGATGCACCCCTACTTCCTTCAACTATACCCCACCACCTACAGTTTCTACAATCTTCCAGTAGTCCATTCAGCTATCAATGGATTAATCTAGTGGAGAGGTCAGATCCAATCACATCTCCTTAAAACTAAATATTTTTGCATTGGGAACCAAGCCTTCAACACGTGAAGCTTTGGGGACATTTCAGATTTAAACCACAGTACTATCTTGTGACCTAGAGTGAAACAAACAAGCACTGTTTGTAAGTTGCCCCACACACATTGGCTGTGATGTTTTTTGGTCATGACAGTTTCCTCCAGGGAAGAGTGGTAGGAAAAAAAGAGAGGGGAGGCCATGTGCCTTTGCAAGATAGCAATGAAAACAGTGAGCAGTCAGCTCTCACACTTCTAATTGCTTTCTGAATTTTTCCTGCTAAAAGAGCAGCACCCACTGTAGCCTTAGGCTATTGTATATTTCTCAATATATGGTGAGATTCTTTTATTAAAGCTTTCTTCTTTATCATCTTTACAGAAATGATACATTCTCACTGTAAAAATTCAATCATTATAAAAGTTATATAAAGATGAGAGTTAAAAAAAAGTCACCCAAATCACATTGCTGAGAAATATAATGAATATCATTAGATAAGCTTGATTCTAGGCAGCTCTCTATGCATATATACATAAGGAAGGATGGAAGGTTAGGTAAATAGACTGAGGAGTGATTTTCATAGCAATAGGGCGATGCTTCATATAAAATAATATTTTTTAAGAAGGTATGAAATTTATCTTTTCATGAATTAAAACCATACCCCACCACCTACAGTGGTGAAATTATGGCAGGAAATTAAGTTGACTTGAAAATTAAGTATTTGCTGAATTTCAGTTTCAGGTTTTTTTTTTTAATAAAACAAACATTAAATTCTAGATAATCCTTCTCAAATTATGGGGAAAACTTAATTAAAATGATATTCAAATTTACCATTCTGGTTTACTGTTCACTCTGTATTTTAACTGAATCCATACACCCACCAGTCTTTCTACCCCACTCTCTCCATTCTGGATTTCTTTATTTGGGCACACAGGGGCTGTGTTCCCTAAAGTCTTACAAAAGATTGGTTGTCTACTTTGCTCATGCAAAATTAACATTTGTTAACTCCTTAGGTTTTTCTAAATTATATATATCATGATTCCACATTTCCTCACATACCTCTCTCGAAAGTCCTTCTCATCTTCCAGTCTGTACAATTGCTCTCCTTGCTTTTATAAAACGGTTAATTAAAGGATTCCCTTTTATTATTCTCTTATATTTTGTTATTTTTTTAAGATACCACATTTTCCTCTTCTCTTATAATTTTCTTATTTTGTTGAACATATTTTCCATAAAATCCCCAATATGATGAGGAAGAAAACATTTCTGAATCACTCTATATCTGAAAGAGCCTTTATTTTTTGGAATGATAGTTTGACTGGGTTAGAGCCTATTGTTCTAGGTTCTCAGTGACCTTTTCTTCTAAAACCATAGTCTAAAGACACATTTCTTGTGAGGGATTTAAGTCACTGTTTATCTTTTATTTTAATTATGGTCTAGTTTACATGTAGTGAAATATATGGTTCTAAGGGTAAGGTTTGGTAGGTTTTAACAATTGATTATACTCATGCAATACCACCCAAAACAAGATATAGAACATGAATGTCTGTCATCTCTGAAATCTGTAGGGGCAATTCCTGTCCCACTCTCACTAGACACAGCCAACTTTCTAATTTCTAACACCACAAGTGAATTCTGCCTTGTCTAGAATCTCCCATAGCAGTGAAATCATAGTATGTGCTCTTCTGTATAGCTTCTTTTGTACAGCATATTTTTTAGATTAATTCATGATATTGTTTATTTCAGTAATATATTCCTAATTCTTGGTAACATTTCATTATATGAATATGTAATAATTTATTCATTCAATCTTCTGTTAATAAACATTTTTATTATTTTTAGTTCTAGGGTATTGTGAATAAAATTTTTATGAACATGTCTAGAAAATAATTTTTATGAACAAATATTTTTATTCCTTTTAAGTAAATACATAAGACCATAAGGAGGGCATGGGATTAATTTTATTAGAAAGTTCCAAATGATTTTGTAAAATAATTATCATTTTGCACTCCCAATATGCACAGTAATATATGAGATTTCTAGTATTAGTATTAGATTTTTTGCATTTTTACTATAACTATTATGGTGGGTATGTGGTCATATTTGTTGTGGTTTAAATTTACATTTCTGAGTTGATGAAAATTTTAACATCTTTTCCATGTGCTTACTGGCAATTTATATATCTTCACTTGTGAAATATCCACCTAAATGTTTTGCCAATTTAAAAACACTTCTAATTTTTATATATATCTAGAAGATGCATTTAAACTTAGTATATTCTGATTTAAAACCATTTGCCAGGTGTGTGTCTGTGGAAAATTTTCCATCTGCATATCTTTGCCTATATAGCTAACAGTGTTTTTTAAAAAGATTGTAGAGGTAAAATTGTCATATAACATACTACATGTGTTTAAGGTACATGCTGTGATAATTTTTTATAAATTTTGGTATAAAAGTGCACCATGAAACTATCACTGCAATTTAGATTTTATATCTACTACCCCAGAAGTTTCTTTGTGCCCTCTGGAATCCATCCTTCCTGGTCATACCCTTGCAATGCTGTTCCTCAGGAATCCAGTGACCTATTTTTTATATTATAGATTCATTTGCACATCCTAGAATTTTATATAAATATAATAATAAAACACAAAAACTTTCTGTCATGTTTCACTTAGAATAATTGTTTTCAAATGTGGTTATTTTTTTTCATTTTGTTGTGAGCTAAATTAACCTTGCATTGCTTGAATAAAACTGTAGGTCATGATGTACTCTGTGTAGATTAAGTTTGCTAATTATTCAATGACTTTTTCTTGCATCTGTGTTCATGAGGGACGTAGGTCCATAGTTTTCTCTTAGGTGTTTGTCTGGTGTTGATATAGAATAAAAAAGGCTGCACAGAGTGAGGTATTTTCTCTCATTTTCTGGCAGCATTTCTGTAGAGTGGTATTACTCCTTGTTAAATGTTTGTAGGAATTCTTCAGTGAAAGCTTTGATTTCTAGAGATTTTATTGTGGCAAGATTTTAAGCAAAATCTTGTACAGGAGTGATGAGAACAGATGTACTCGCCTTCTTTCTAACCTTTATCTAAAGTGAAAAATTTTTACTATTACTAGTTTTTTGAAGTTTCTTTCATGAAGGATATTAAATATTATTAGCTGTTTTTTCTATAAGTATTGAGATATGATTTCCTTCTATAATCTAAATTATATGAATTATTTTCACTTATTTCTAATATTAAATTAATATTGCTTCCCTGGGATGATGCCCAATAGATACTTTTATATATTATACATATATATGTACATTTATATTAAATGTATATATACTTATAAATCATTTATATATGTTTACAATACATATATATGTACATATGGATTATAAAGTCTTTAGCTAAAGACTTTTGGTATCTCTCTTCCTTGGGATATTGATATTAAATTTTCTTTTATTATATTGCTCTTTTGTTTTGGTGTCATATTTATGCTGGCCTGTTCAAATCAACTGAGAGTAGGTAGCTAAATGCCAGGGTTTTGGTGTCTTTGTTTAACAACTATTTAATTTCCTGAAGCAAATCCACCTTTTTTTTTATCAGACACATAAATGATGCATTCACGTGAATTTTGCTATAGAGTCTGAGAAGAATATCGTCTGGCACATACATAGAAGTTGGTACTTTTTTTTCATCCCACGCTCCTTCTCTTACATCTGCTCTTCTGATTCCAGAGCTTATCTGCACTTCTAGAGATAGGGCTTTGTCGTCTATGTGTATTCTAGATGCTGCTTTACCTACTATACTTCATTAGGTACTCCTCTTTGACTCAGTTTCTTTCTTTAAAATATTTTTTGGAGTTTTTTTCATCTGATAGATCACAATTCACTTTACTTATTCAATATCAGTTCACTCCTTTAAATTTCTTTGCTTTTATTTAACTGTGGTCTTTGAGGGGGTTGGCAAATTGCATTTTCCTACAGTAGCTGCAACAGCATCTCTTAGTCCAAATGGTCTTCTACAATTGAACCTGTCCTTTCCCCAACAAGAAGTGGCATCCAATTTTCCTCTTCTTGAAGATGAGCTATAATTAGCAACTCACTGGGAATGAAGAGAATTTTGCAGAGGAGATATGGTGTAACTTTCAAGACCAATTCACCAAAAGCTAGAATACTTTCTTTTTTCTTTGGAGTGCTCAGACTTATGCATCATATGCTGAGAAGCCCAAGCTCTTAGGGAGGCTATGAGTAGATGCCTAGTTTAGTTTAGTCTTCGAGTCATCCCAGTATGAGTAGCTGACTTGTGAATGAGAAAGCCTTTGGATGATACCAGCCTCCAGCCACTTCTAGCCACTCAGGTCTTCTCATTAGCTTTTAAACATTGAGGAGCTGAAGAAATCATCCATGCAGCTTCTGTCTAAAATTCTGACTCACAAAACTCATGAACATAATAAAATAGGTGTTGTTCCCTGCCATCATTTTTTGAGGTGATTTACAATACAGCAAATGATCCAGAACAACAGGAGAAAAGACTGCATGTGATTACTTTTCCATTTTAACCAAGGAGTCTCATCAGACTCCTTCCATCATGACAGTTCCCCTAAAGCAAGATATTTTGGGTAGGACACAGAAGACGTCTATGAAATGGGGACTAGACTAGGAATAAATCTCTGGTTTTAATTTTGATTCTAACTTACTAGTTGAACCTGCACTAGTGATTTCATCTTTGCAACTCAGAAGCTCCATCTAAAACTGTACACTGGGTCCCACACTGGGTCATGTGGGAGAAATCTTGTTGCTCTGTCTAGATACACCTATGCACTATGCACTTTATCCTGAGAATTGATCTGTATAAACATCATCTGTAGAGTCCTTGACTTTCTCATTCCCAATTGGTTTTGACCTATGGGGAGTAGTGGCAAGAGATTGGAAAAAGGAGATTGAAGTTGTGCATTTATTTCCTCAGATCTTTTATTACTGTTGGCCATGTCCCTCAGTTGAGTACCCCTGTTAAATTAGTGCTTTCCGTGTAAGACTCCCTCTTCATGTAAGCAATTGCTTTAATGGTAACTGTATCTCACTATGATTAATCTCAATTCATCATCATTCATAATTCCCCCACACGCTTCCCATGGCTTTGTAATTAGGACCTTTTAAAGTCTGTCCTGGAATTATCCTATTTTAGAGATGCCATCTGTTTCTTGCAAAGGACCCAGTAGATTTCAGATGATGTCTAGTATGCCTACTACATCCAACATTTTATAATTTTAAGAAGGAAACTTTTACTAGACATTTTTTTTATCATTTCAGAAACCATTTCAAAAAGAGTTGAAGTACTCCTGACAGCACATATAGAATGCATTTCTACAAACCAGTACCTATACAGCTTGCAAATACATCAATAGCCATCTATTTTCTCCATTCACTTGGTTTTTTTAAAAGGACCTAGAATTGGCATTTACTGTGTTACTTCCACTAAAGTTCAGTTTCTTGAGAAAGGAAGCATATAATGGAGAAAGATAAAATTGATTTTATTTATTCTTGTCATCCTCAAAGAAAATGCACTGTAAGTGGTGGTGCAGTTGAAAGAAGTGGAATAAACCATCTGTCCTTCCTCTGATATCCATACACAAAAAAAATTTTGATTGCTTTGAAATGGCAAGTGCTATCTGTAATGTATTTCAGTCCTTCACTCTGTCTTCTGAGCATACATTCTTCCTAAAATCTTTATTTAAAAAATTGGTCATTAATACAAATACATAAATTCTGAGAAACTCCATTTTTATGGTTCTTATTAGTCTTGAGCTTGTGTTTTATTGTAATTATTTGAAATGTTAATTACATATTAGGATATAGAAAAATTTTTGACAAATATGTAGCCGTATGGTAAAAAAAAAAGTTTTGTTAAAAATAGGGACTGGAGAGAATATAATCACAATCAAAAAACTGTTCCCAATTATTGATGCCTCCAGCAACCAGCCTCCATGTTAAGATACTGATTGTTTTCACTGATAATTAAATTCCTGCACAAGCAGGTGCTTTCATCTAATAGAGAATCTTCAATTTGTCTCAAGAAAGAAATTAATAAAATCATAATTAGAAGGGGAATATTTGAAAGGCGTTTTCTAATATTGAAAAATCCAATAGGAAATTTTAAGCAAGGTTATCAAATAAATTTATAATTGCAAACCTCTATTTAGTGAATTCATATCAAGTATTGTATCCCATAAGCAGAGAATGAATCCTATTAATCTTGTCATGAGTCACAAAGAAAGCATGAGTAATTTCTTCACTATAAAAAGTATACAAATCTCATCTGACCACATGCAATTAAAGCAATATTTTAATCATTTAGAAAATGTGAAGTTGCTCTTACAAATGAATGGAGATACAATATAACAAAATGTCATAAAAATTAGTACTTTATAATGATGATAGTTATAATTTTAAATAAAAATAAATAAATAAATTTTTAAACTCAAGAAACTTAAAACTAAAAACCACTTAAGTTTGAGGGAAGAAGCAGCAATCAGTAAATGAAGTAGCAGATATTAATGACTTAGATATAGAATCAGAGACTAGAATTATTAATTACATAGAGTAGTTTTATTACTAAAATTAGTGCTATAAATATCTTTAATAATGGTTACTAATGATTAGGCTAAAAGAAGATAAAATAACAAAAACTATAAAATACATAAAAAGGGATAGATATGTTATCAGGCACCAAAATGTAAAGAGTCAATAAAAAATCTATTGAAAAGAAATCTATATAGAAAATTTGAAAATCTGGATTAGAATAGTGCTATTTTTTGAAAACACAAATTAGTGACACTTATTTTAGAAATAGAAAAGCAAAAAGGAGCTAAGATTATGAAAGGAACTCAATAATTCATAAACATTTCTGAATATAGATATACACAGTGTTTACAATGATATGAGAGGGCACGCATATACACACAGATGGCAATTATATATGGAGAAACTTTTGACATAATTTTCATTTTCAGTTTTACTCTGTATATACAAGTTATTAGAGATGAAAATTCCTAATTTTCCTTCCTTTACACATATTACATGCACTATATTTTATCAGACTTTTTTTCATGAAATTAGTCTTGGAGATCTTTTCCATGTAAGTACATAGAGTCTTCTTTATCTTATAAAGCTGATGGGATGCTAATATATGAAGATACAGTAATTTTAAGCATGCTTAAATTTAAAGGGGATTTTCATTGTTTCCTATCATTTATTATTTCAAATAATAATGCAAAATTTAGCCTTACACACATATATACACATGAGTTTTAATATCTGAGATGCAGTCCTATGGGTAGAACTGTAGCATTAAATAATATTTGTGTCCTTAAATCCAGTTGATATTACAAAATTACACTCAATAGGGATTTTTAATAATCTGTATTTTTACCAAAACATGGGTATCTGTTTCCTTGCAGTTAAAAGTGGGGCCCAGACTGTAGCAAGCTTGTTCAACAGAGGAAAAAGATATTGGAGTTCAGGGACTGAGTTCACTAAAGGTTTTGTGACAGTGTACTAAAGAGAAGACGAAGAGAGCTGGGTGTGGTGGCAGGAGGCTAAGGGAGGAGGATCACAAGAGTTTGTTTGAGGCCAGCTGAGGCAACTTACTGAGATCTTGTGTCTCACTAAGAATGAAAGAAATAATAAAAAGGACTGGGGGATGTACCTCAGTGGTAGAGTGGTAGAAGACCTCTGGGTTCAGGAAGAAGAAGGAGAAAGAAAAGAAAAAGAAGAGGGAAGAGAGAGTATGGAGGAGGAGCAGGAGGAGGAAGAAGGAGGAGAAGGAGAAGGAGGAGGAGAAGAAGAAGGAGAAAAGGAGGAGGAGAAGAAAGGGAAGGAGAAGGAGAAAAATAAGACAGGCAAACTCATAAAACTATTGAACACATAGGCATAAGTAAAGAAACAAAATAATTACTCATAAGAGGAAATCTAACTTAGCTGCATAAGCAAATCTATTCTAGACTCAGCATAATGCAGACTGAAACTAATCCTTGATAGAATGAAAGACCAAAAAAGCCAAACTTGCAGTGATGTAGTAACCACACTGTTTACCATTAAATTAAAATTTATTAGACAAGTTAAGGGGCAGGAAAAAATATGCTATAACCAGGAGAAAAAAAAATCAACAAATAGCAAAAGAACAAAGCTAACACAGATGTTGCATCAACACATAGGCTACTACAGAAGAAAAATCAGTGACAAAGACTGATCTATATCTACACTGAACAACTAATAGATCTTCCATTACAGAAAATCAATAAGGAAACGTGATTTGAACTATGCTTTAAACTAAATGGTTCCAACAGATATATACAGATCATTTCATTCAGCACCAACAGAATACCCACTCTTTTTACACATAAGTGGAATGTTCTCCAGGACAGGTGATATGTTAGGTCATGAAACAAGTCTTAAGAAATTGAAATTATATCTAATCTCTTTTTTTCTGACAATAATTGTATGAAAAAATAAATACCAGGAGGAATTTTAGAAAAAATAAAAAATCTATAGAAATCAGACAACATGGTAATGAACAACCAAAGATCAAGGAGAAAAATTGAGGGAAATTAAGAAAATATATTGAAACAAACAAAAATGAAAACACAACATACCAAAACTTATGAGATGAGGCTCAAAGTAGTTCTAAGAAGGAAGTTAATAACAAATATAGCAATAAATGCCTACATCATAGAAGAATGATCTTAAATAAATTATTTATCTTTACAATAACAGGAACTAGGAAAAAAACAAAGAAAAAAATTAAGCCCAAACAATGCTAGGAAGAATGAAAGAATAGAGATTAGAGAATAAATAAATTGGAACTAGAAATACAGTGGAAAAGATGAACAAAACCAAGAATTGGTTTGGAAAGATAAAGAAAATTGACAACCTCTTTTCTAGACTAAGAGAAAAATATAGGACTCAAATGAAATCAGAAGTGGAAGTGGAGACACTACAACTATATCACAAAAACTACCATGAACAATTATAACCTAAAATATCAGATGACCTCAAAGTAAATGACAAATTCTTAAAAACATACTACTTGTCGAGGCTGAATCATGAAGAAATAGAAAATTGGATAAGGCCAATAGGAAGATGATTGAATTCGTAAATATTTAGTAGAATCAGTGAAGCCATCAGGCCCTGAGTTTTTCTTTAGGGGAGACCTTCTATTCCTGTGATTCAAAGAAATATATGAAATTGTTCAGTTTTATATACCACAGCAAAGAATAGACAAGAAAATATATGATAAATTCAATAGGTACCATAAAAGCATTTGACAAAATTTAACACTGTTTCATAATTTTTAAAAAATAGTAAAAAATTAGGCGTAGAATTAGTTAACACAATAAAGGCCATACATCACAGGTCCACAGGTAACATTATACTCAGTGTTGAAAAGATGAAAACTTTTCATTTAAGATCAAGATTATTGGTGAAGGCATACTCAAATTATAATCAACTTATTTACACACAACTGTTTTAAGATTTACCCTTAACAAACGTTCTGCAACTTATTTGGACATTCTATAACTTTTTGCTTTACCACACAAAAGACTTTCTCATTCAGAAAGACTTCATTTTCATTCTCTGTTCGGACTCAAATATATTTTCATACCTAGAACCTTCTTATATCTCTTTCCTGGATATTGACCCCTCTTAAAATTCATAATTTGATACAATCCTATGATATTTCTGAATTTAGACAAATTACTACACTTTAATAATATGTATTAAAGTTTATATAGTTTATAAACTTTAAGGTACTTTTATAATACTTTAGTTTAAATTCCACTGCAATCTTTTGTACACTTTGTGGAATGACTCCTGATAAAAGCTTAACTCTTAGTAACCTTGGTTTTAGTGAAGACACAGAAACAAAGCATACTTAAGCCCTTCCCCTTCTACCAATTTATGAAAATACATTTAATGTTTAAATATATTACTTTATGGAATTTGAGCAGTCAAGAGTGCTTGATTTTATATTTATTAGTTGATACTTTAGCACTTTAACTTTGATGATTGATCTGATGTCTCCTGTAACAAACACATTTATGATTAATCCCATTGAGGTTAAATCTGACTTACTCATTTCTAACAGTAGAAACCAAGATACCAAACAAGTAGAGTTAACAGTATTAGCCATCTCTTCAATGTAGAAGAAAAATCCTAGAGGTAGTGGGTAACACATTCTAGACATTTTATAGAAACCAACACTTGGTTAATTGCCTGACCGCATGGACAAACTTGTGAGTTAGTAATTTTAAAGACATCTTTACACTTGTCTGTTTACACAATTTAAATTGAACTTTTTAAAAAGTTTCTTTAACTAAAAGGTATTTGGGTCCATTTCTCATTAAAATTCTGATTTATGAGCACTCATTTATCTCTATGGCAATTTTGATACCATTTCATGATATATGAACACAGCACATATGTAGACACAACAATACAATACATAGGTGTGCACACATACATAAAACAGGAAACAAAGATCTTGTAGCTTTTTGTAGGTGGATCTCCACAATTAGGAGACAATGCTACAGATGTTTATTAAAGCCTCTATTAGATTTTACCTCTTAGAAATTAAAATAGACCCTGTCAGACTTGTAAATTATGACCTAAATATGGGGTAGGCCTGTACAGTTGGAAATGTTAGGTGTAAAGTCCAACAGCCATGGTGGACACTGAACTCAAAGGTTCATGTAGCCATTGTTCTTGATGGCTATCATATTTATTCCCAACATCACCATGTCTATGTCTTGCTTAGTATTTTGTGAAAGAAGATCTTTTTCTGATGTATTTTAGAGCTGACCCTTGAAAAATTATCCTCTGAACAAAGTCAAAAATGTAAAAACTCTATAGCTAGATAAAATAAGACTGATGAGAAAAATATATTGATTTAGGTACACAAAATTAAATGTGAATTCACATAAAACAGTGAGCTCAAAAATATATAAATTTTTTAAAAAAGAAGAGTTCTAACCAAGACACAACCATAAGTACTCTAGTAAATGAGCATGCAGAACATCTTTATCATATCAGAGTGCATTTTGGGGTCATATATATTAAAATTTGTCCAGATATTTAAAGAATGTGAGAGTCCTGAAATACTTAGGTAAAGATTGTCAAGGTAAATAAGATTTGTATATATGAGATCTGTCTACTTTTCCTCCTTGTGCTCTAGTGTTTGTGGAGGAAATTATTAAGAAAGCAGGTGGTAGAGTGCAAGAGTAGATAAGATTGCCAGCCATTCAGGTCCCACAGTAGCTTGAATTTAAAAGGAACATCTTTTCTTCCCTTTGGTCTCAAACTGGTTTTGGGTAATTGTCTCTATTGCTTACATTTCAAATGCAAGCCTGGGGGAGATGGAGATCTGGCAGAGGGCTAACAAGTAAGGTCAGCTACTGTTTTGAGCTTGAAAAGTAAAACCTCGTTCAGATGGTATTTTAGCCATTTTTTTCCTTTTGTAAAATTAGACTCTTAAGGTGTGGTGCTATAGTTTATGTTTTCTCTGTAGACTGTTTTCTATTCCCCTACTTGGTTATGGGGTCAGGTTTGGATGCAGAAAATTATAAGACATTTTCTTTTTCCAACTATGATTAGGTTACTTCCCTGGCCTGGCAGCAGAAGAAAATGAGGTGCAGTTTTGATTGTCTGTGGGTCAAACTTATCCCAAATTTTCCGTATGCAGGCTAGTGGTGTACTGGGAATAACTGTTGAGAACAAAGCTCCCATCCGAGTTCATTTTGTTAGGAAGGTCTCCCTAGGTGAACTTCTGAGGGCCAGCAAACCCTTCTCTCACAACCTGGTTCTCCCAGGTTTATTGTTGCCTCACTGGCAAGAATGAACAAGTGTCCTTGTTGGCTGTATGACAGAGACCCTAGTGGAATCAGACTCAATGGCATGACTGATCTCCTCCTGCCACTATTAAACTTCCAATTGTGATGATCTCAGGGGTTTGGGGGAAGACCTATGGTAGGGTATATTCCTCTGCCCTGTGGGCTAAAGGAATCTCCGGAGGATAAGGAGTATATCCAGTGGTTGTGAGATACTTAATATTCTTTTCTCAGAGGATTGAAAATGCCTCCCTTTGTGCAGCTAAAGAAACTTATGGAGTACAGAAATGACAATGAGGAGAACCCCTACACACTTGTGAGGGCCCAATATGTGAACAAAGGGAACCTAGGCATTTCCTTATGAACCATGCCATGTAAAAATATTCCTCTCTCAATGGCTGGAGTCTGATGGGCTACAGTCTGATGGGGAGAGGAGGAGAATAATTTGGAGAAGCAAACTTGGGAAAATGCATTTCAGCTCATATGGAAGTATATGTCAGTGGGGTGTTCTCATAGCACCATTGATCAACCAGACACCCTAAGATATCCTATTAGGGCTGTCAGGAGAGAAGGTTGGGAAAGAAACCTTTGAGATTCATTGGCGAGTTACCCCAGCCAGAATCTCACTGTTGTTTCATAATTTGGTTTGTCTCTCTGGTCATCTCTAGGAAAACTGGGATTAGGGATGCTGTCTACTGATACCAGACATGCTCTGAGCTTGGATAGGACAGTAAGAAACAGCTTTGGGAGAACCTAACATGCCTGACCCACAGAACAGGAGCTACTTAGGCTGTGAATCCTCTCACCTGAGTCTAATAGAATGGCAACTTTTGCTAACTGCATTTAATTAGGTGACAGGTGTGCATTATTGTTCTCCAGAAAGAAAGAAAAGGACAGGAAGATGCACCTCAGAATGATGTGAGGTGCAGAGGAGCTTACCTCAGTAATGATCTGGCTGAGCCCCCACCTAATATCTGTCTTGAAAATCAGGATCATGTCCTTGTTCCCCAGGTGTTTAAACACTCAAGAAATGCCAAGGCAAGAGTAAAAACTAAATTTTATTTAAGAGACAAAACAGAGCAAGAGAGGGAAGGATGGAGGGGGAAGTGAGGAATCCTCTAGAGAGGAGGGGAGCCAGTGCCTGTGGGAGTGGGAGTGTCTTACCCTATTATAGATTTTAGGTGTCCTTTCTCCTCATGCCTACTTGAACAGAAGGTAGGAAAAGAGCTGTTCAGGGGGTGATTGCATGTGTTGTAATGTGTGATCCTTCCCCTTCCACAGAGGTGTTAGTCAATGGTTAATGGGGAAGTTCTATCTACTTATTTTTTAGTTTGATAATCACCTGTCTGTCTTTTGCTCCTGACTCCTTTTATTGGCAGGCTGGCTAGGAGGATGTAAAGTGTCTAGAGTAGTGCCTGATACATATAATAAATTACAACTGTATATTTCTGTTGTCTCACAGCATATAAATACCTTATTTTCATATACTAAAACATTTGTGTCTAAAAATGTCCATTAATTTAACCTATTTTAATACTGTATATGAAATATTGTTTTTCTTGTGATAGGAAAAAATACACATTGTTTCACATGTGTTTTGTTTGTGCAGAGAACCAAGCTACAGATGAATTCTGCATAAAACCTACCATCTTATACTATACTGCTAAGCATTAAACTTAAAAAAAAAGTATTTGGCATGAACTGGAATAAACAGATCTGCTTTTACCTCAAGGACATTAGTTTTTCCAGTATGGGAGTAGAAAGGGGCTGAAAGTGAAACTATCATTAAAAACTGTTTTGGATGTTATTGCTGAATAACAAACTGCCTCAAAACTTCGTGATGAAAAATATCAATTGAATTAGGTTATGGGCTCTGTTGGGTCAGAGATTAGGACAGAGTATAGGGGGGATGCCTTGTCTCTGCTTCATGTTCTCTGATATTTCATCTAGGTAGACTTGATGGCTGAAGACTAGAATCATTGAAAGTCACGTTCACATGTCTGGCACCTGGGCCATGTCTTACACATCTTGCACACTGAGCTCTGCAGGACCATCAATCAGAGTACACATATGAGTCCTCTCTATGCAGTTGTGCTTCCCCCAACATGGCAGCCTCAGGATAGTTGAGCATATAACTTGACAGCTTGTGACTCCAATGCAAGGGAGTGAGCAAGGCAGAAGCCTCATTGCCTGTTATCACCCAGCCTTGGTGATCACATAGCATCACCTCCATCATATTTAATCATTTGAAGTACTTACCAGTCTATCCAGGTTTCCAGGCAGGAGACAAAAACCTCACATCTTGATGGGAGGCATATAAAAGAGTTTTACAGCCATTTTTGAAAACCCTCACCCTTATGTGTTAGAAACTGAGGCCTATAATCCATATGGAGGACAATCTCAATTTGTTTTATCCCCATTTGGGCCTCATTTTCATTGACATATATCATTCACTTTTTGTGAGAAATCAGATCTCTGGCCTCCCATACACCTGATGTATGATGGCAACATGGTGGCAAGAAAACTCTATCTCCTTTCCTGAATTCTGTGCTTATCATGGATCATGCCAATTTTGAGAGAGTGACCCTTAGCTCTTTCTGGACCAGTGGCAGGGAAACTTTCTAATGTTCTGAACCTTGACAAAAGCCATGTTCTGTTCAGGGCAAAGCAGTTGGACAGAGAATAACAGGCCACCTAAAACAGGTTGCCCAAAGCCATGATCCACACCAAACTTCCATCCACCGCTCAGCACTCCTTCTTCATAGGATCTTGACCACTGGCCTTGATGCTTATTCCAGAGTGCAACAGTTTTCTAGAAAGACTTAGAGACAGGGGAAAAGCACCAGGTTCATTTGGATGCAGATTGTTTGAAACATGTTGTTTGAGGCTCAAAGAGAATTGTGAGATACTATTCCTTAGCCTCATCAGGGGTTTTTAGAAAATAAGGTGGGTGGGTGCCAGGACCTTGGGTCAGGGACCAGAGATCTTGGGCCTTGAGATTGAATGGAACCAGGGAGTTGAAGAAGTCACAATGAGGAATGCCAGGATTCTGATGACATCCTACATCCTGTCCAGCAGGACAATCAAAGCAACTCAGAATGACCCATGAGAACCAGAATTCTGCCCTGGTTCAGCTGGTGTATACATCTGGGACTGAGTGGCAGAGTTGGGGCATCTTGTTGCCTTGACAGATACTGATGTGCCTGAGTGTCTTTGAGGCCATCAGCTGTGGCCAATAAACCAATGCTTGCCTGGATTCACATCACCTCATCCACTGTTGAGGTGATGTGAATTACCAAATGAATTACCATGTAAGAAAACATGTGTTGCCTAGGAGGAGCTGGCAGATCCAGTTGTAGTCTTCTTGTGTATGTTGCTCAGGATACAGTAAGATATTTACCTAAGGTTGATAATAATCACTCTACATTTATCAGGTCCTTGCATTCTCTGTTTGAATCAACACGCCAATCCTGAACTTATATATCACAAACATGAGTACTGCTAAATATGCATTGGTTCTACATGGTGACAGATAAGTTTGGAAAATGCTGATAGTCTCAACAGTGATATAAATGGTAATTCTCCAAGAAAGGAA
>CM053407.1:82479798-82541931 GCA_028644305.1 Xerus rutilus | reverse complement strand
TTTTTGTGCATTAGGATTGCTCATTACACTTTTTAATACTTAAGTTTCTATGGTTAAAACATTATATGTTTTTAAAGTTTAATTTGCATTTATTGTATTTTGAATACAAGATAGTCATTTAAGAAAATTTATATTTCCTATTCTGTAAACTATCAATTCACATTCTTTATTTTCTCATTTTATGTCTTGCCTCAGTGATTTGTAAAAACATTTTGATAAATTTTGTTCTTAGTATAATTGAAACTTTTTTCCTAGTTTTAAAATTCATTTTTGACTTCAATTTGCTTATTCTGGTTTTGATTTATGAAGAATATTTTACAAATTGAATAGGAATAAATTTATTAATCATTTTTATGAATTCTCTGTTGTTATTATGTTCAAACTTTATTAAAATTTCCCAGCACTCTTTATGGCTTTACCATTTTAATACTGGATGACAATGGGTTTTGGCATTTGATATAATATATATATCCAACCTTATAATGTTGAATTATAAGTGCATTGTTATTAGTGCATTATAGTTATACTCAGTGTTGGGATTAATTTTGACTTAATTTTACAAACATGGAATATAATTTGCTTCAATTCAGTACCCTATACTTCTCTTTTTCCTCCTCTTCTCCCTGTCTCTATTCCTTTTCCTTTATTTTACTGGCTTTTCTTTTATTTATAATTTTTTAAAAATTAGTGCACTGTAGACATACCTAAAGGCAAAATTCACTGTGACATATGCATGTGTGTATATAGGACAGCACAGTCAGTTTCATTCCATCATTCCTCCCTTTTCCTGTCCCTCCTCTCTCTCCCTCATTCCCTTTCTCTACTCCACTGATCTCTGTTCTATTTTTGTGGGATTCACCTCCCCACCTTTATTTTGTTCTATCATCTGCATATGAGTGGATATATTCATCCCTTGGCTTTCTGTGTCTGGCATATTTCACTTAGCATGATGCTCTCCAGTTTCAACTATTTACCAGAAAATGCCATACTTTCAGCTTCTTTATGACTGAGTAAAACTCCATTGTGTATATGTTTCCTTTATCCATTAGTCTCTTAGGGGCATTTGGACTGGTTCTATAACTTGGCTATTGTGAATTGCACTACTGTAAGTATTGACATGGCCACATCTCTATACTATGCCAATTTTAGATCTCTGGATATATACCATGAAGTAGGATAGCTGAATCATATATTGGTTTTATTCTTAGTTTTTTAAGGAATCTCTATGCTGCTTTCCAGAGTGGTTTTACTGATTTCACAGTCCCTTCACCAATGTATAGGTATACTTTTTCTCCACAACTTCACCAGTGTTTATCATTATATGTATTCCTGATAATTACCATTCTGACTGGAGTGAGATGAAATCTCAATGAAGTTTTGATTTGCATTTCCCTATTGATAGATATATCAGACATTTTATCATGTATTTGTTGGCCATTTGCATTTCTTCTTTTGAGAACCATCTGTTTAGGTCTTTTGCTCATTTATTAATTGAGTTTTTTTTTCCATTGTTACATATTTTTGAGTCCTTTGGGTATTTTGGATATTAATCCTGTGTCTTAGGAGTAAGTGGCAAAGATTTTATCCCATTCTATAGACTCTCTCTTTATGCTTTTGTTTCCTTTGCTTTGCAGAAGATTTTTAATTTGATACCATCTCACTTATTGATTCTTGGTTATATTTTGAAGTTTTAGGGGTCTTGTTATGGAAGTTGGTGCCTGCACCAACTTTTTGCAGTGTTGGGCCTGCATTTTCTTCTAGCAGTTGCAGAGTTTCTGGTCTAATTTCGAGACCATTGATCCACAATGAGTTGACTTTTTGCAGGGTGAAAGATAGGGATCAAGTATTATTCTTCTATATATAGATATCCAATTGTCCCAGTACTATTTGTTAAAAAGGTTATTTTTTCTCCAGTGTATATTTTTTGGCACCTTTGTCAAATACCAGATGACTTTAGCTATGTGGAATTGTCTGTGTCTTTTATTCTATCCAGCTGGTCTTCATGTCTGTTTTGATACAAACACCATGCTGTTTTTGTTACTATAGCTCTGTTATATAAGTTGAAATACGGTATTGTGATGCCTCCAGCATCACTCTTCTTGCTCAATATTGCTTGGGATATTCTTGGTTTCTTATTCTTCCAAAGGAATGTTTTGCATCAGTTCAACTGTGCAATGTTTCAAGATATTTTAGAAGAAAATGCATTAGGGAGGGAGAAGGGAAGTGCTGGGAATTGATACTGGTCATGTTATATTGTGTACCTGTACAAATATGTAACAACAAATCCCATGAAAGAGAGGAAGGAAGGAAGGAAGGAAGGAAGGAAGGAAGGAAGGAAGGAAGGAAGGAAGGAAATATAACCACAACTCCTGTTTCTGGAACTACTGAAAATATAAAGCATTCAATTTAATACAGCTTTCTAAATGTGATCCTCTTATAGTTTAGAAAGTATTTAAACTTTTATTTTATGAAAATCTTTCCAAAATTAATTGATATTACTTTTCAGTAATATATAATTTCTCCTACTAAAACATAAAAACAAAACAAGGGTTAAGTCACAGTAGTGGTGGCAGAGAATACTGAAGAAGACAATACGGTACCGGACTGGTTAGGAAGCACAAAGGCAGGTGCCTATGGTGAAGGGTACCATGAGGCACACCACTAACAACACACAGTGTCAGCAATAGTGATGGCGACTGATGACAGCTTAGGATCATAACAGAAGCAATATGCAAGATCTCCCAGATAAGGCCACTTCAAGGACATTAACCAGTGTAGTTGCACAAGGACTCACTCTTAGGAGACAACTACATCAGGGCTGAATGCTCTGTGGCTGCCATTTTGAACTTCATAATTTTATTCTGAATTTGAAGTTTGTGTGTGAAGTCTGATGAGACAATGGAGCATGCACCATAGCTTGGAGTTTATGCTCATATGCAGTCTGGGACTCCTATCATCTCCTTAACCTCAGACACCTGCCCCTCCATCTCTTGGCACCCCAGTTCTAGCTGGCTTCCTTCTCTTTATCCTGACTACTGCCACTCTCCTTTCCCTGTAAGAATCTCGGCACTGGCATAGAGTTGAATTTCTTTTCATTAGTGAATTATAATTATATGTACAAGTGGGATTCATTGCTGTAGCCTAGTGTGATCAATTTAGATGACTTTAAATAGTATGTAAAAACCCTATAGGAGTTTGAGACAGAGGTTGTAGAAGAAAGGAAAAAGCTACCCGTGTATGTTTACTGACATTTTTTCCCCTTGCTCTCTGAACATTTTGCCCTAAATCCTGCAATTTATGTAGTGATCTCCTGCCCCCAGGGCCCTTGATAAATGCACAGAGAGGTGTGCCTGCATAGGGAGGCTGGATATATGGCAAGAGCACTCTAGAAGAGAAATCCGGCCCCAAAGAAATTTCTAGGCTTATCAGTGAGCCAAGGAGAGCCCTTAACAACTTGTTTTTAATGCATGTAACAGGAATGTACCACAGGACTTCTGACCTAGGAAACAAGCATGTGGTGGGGCCCCCCAAGATCAGCTGGGAGTTGTCATAGCGATTGTTGGTGGCCTTCTGCCCCTCTTCAGGCTGGTTTGGTCCAGCTGAAACAGCTTGCTGCCAGATCATGGGGAAAAGGAGGGATTCAGTCTCCATGGATATCTTTATGTGACCATGAGTTTTCCCATCCTCAATGCCAAAAGGCTCCAGGCATGAACAAAAGTGTATAGTTCAGCCTAAGGTCAAAATCAGTAGGATCAAAGGAGACATGGGAATTAGGATAAAACCTAGCAGGTCCAGAATAGTTCCCAGAAGTTGTTTGTATAGTCTCCTTGAGAAAATTTTTTGTTGGATTCCAAGTCAAAGCTCTTAAGGACACCAGTCACTGATTAGATTACTGATGATTGGACCATGGCTCTTTCCTAATCATTCCAGTTCCTCATTATTAGATCAAATAGACAAAGTAAGGGGCAACATGACATTAAAATTTGTATTTTTTTCTTCTAGAGATTCAGCATTTGAAGTAGTTATCATTTTCTTAGTAGTGAAATACCAGGTTCTGTTGGTGGAAATCCTATGTTTAGAACAGGTTGCCAGCATGGCCCTTCTATCTTAACTTGGACATGGTAACTGCATCTGGCTCAGGGATTGCTCTCTCTGGGTAGTAGGTGCAGTGGATCACTGTTTTACACAGGGACTAAAGGTTACTAGGGAAGAGTCTCTTTTGAGAAGGGAGGGCTCAAGATCTTCCTTTTCAAGCTCGAAGTTAGCAAAGCTTAACCTGAGTCCATTAGACTGAGTGACCCTGACTGTTGTCATGGCAGGAAAAGGCCATGATGACTCTCTACCATCAAGTGGAGAACAAGTCTGGACTGGGTTACTGGCTCTATTCTAGGGATAGGTTGATTGCAGGAGGAACTGGCTAAGGGCCTGCCTTTGGCTCATGCCAGTCCCTTCCTGATATAGCTGTCTTGGAGCTGTGAGTTTGCTAGGAGAATGGCCACATGTCAAAAAAAAGACAAAGTCTTATTTTTAAGAAGCAAAATAAATTAAACCATGTTACCTATGGGGGAAAATATATTAACAATAATTATTTGGAAATTAAGTCCAGTTTCAAGCAGTTTTATTATTTTTATCTGTACTTTTATACTGCATCTTTACTTTTCTTGAGTTATTTTGTTGTCTTCCTAGTGTCTCAATTATTTCATGAAGTTTCATGAAAGACAAGCGCTTACATACCTGAAAATATCTTTATAATTTCATATATAAATTACAGCTTTGTTGAGGACAGAATTCTTTCCCCCCATAAGGTATGCAAACTTTTTCTTCAAAATCTAATGGAAAAGTTCCATTTTTTGTATTCAATATATTAAAGAAAATAGTTGGTTCTAACCTGAGATTTTTTTTTCTATATAGTTGGGGTTTTTTTTTCTATATAGTTGTTTGTTTGTTTTTCAGTTGGAAAGGATTTTACAACTTTTTATTATTAATATTTTCTGATATTTAATATTCTTTTTTATAGTAAAGAGTCAACTTTCTCTTCACCTCAAGCAATGTTTACTCAATTGATTTTTTTATTTTGCTCTCTCTGTGCTCAGTTCGATCCTCCTGAACTGCCTATGCATTGTTTGCATCCTGGATCCATTTCCATCGTCTCTTGTTTTGCTCATCATCGTATTCTTATCCTTCTCCTCTGGAGAAGTGCTGGAATCACACTCGGTTCTTTTTTCAGCTTCTTAATTTCTGTCTTCACCGCTTTACTGGTCACTGCTTCCGTAGTGTGTGTTTTTACTATTTTTATTAATGCATTATAGTTATACATAATAGTGAGGCTCATTTTGATATAATCATAAGTGCATATAACATAGTTTGCTCATTTTCAATCCCCAGCACTTCCTCTTTCCTTCTTATCCTCCTCCCCCTGCTTCCCTTCTTCTGCTCTACTGATCTTCCTTCTATTTACTGATTGTTTTTTAATCAGTACATTGTAGTGATACATAAAAGTGAAATTTATTGTGATGTGCTCTTACATGTCCACTGCATAATTTGGTAATTTGATTTTGCAGTTGCTTCCTTTTGTCTTCCTCTGCATGTCCCCTTAATCCCCCTTTTCCCCTCAACTATTCTCCTTTTTACTTCCATGCGATCCCCCACACCATTTTTTGCTCTTACTTGAGAGAAAAAAAATTGACCCTTGACTTTCTGAGTCCAATGTATTTCAATTAGTATGGTATACTCCAGTTCCATCCATTTGCCAGCAAATGACATAATTTCATTCTCCTTTATACATGAGTAAAATCCATTGTGTATATATACTATATCTTCTTTATTCATTCATTTTTTGATGGGCACCTAGGCTAGTAGGTAAGTACCTAGGCTAGCTAGGCACTTGGCTACTATGAATTGTGCTGCTATAAACACTGATGTGGCTGTATCACTCTAGCATGCTGATTTTAGTTCTGGTGTATAGATAACCAAGTGTGCAATAGCTGGGTCATATGGTGGGTCCATTCATACTCTTTTGAGGACTCTTCTTACTGCTTTCCAAAGTGGTTGTATTAATTTGAAGTTCTATCAACCATGTATAAATGTGCGCTTTCTGTGTATCCTCACCAGCAAATATCATTATTCATGTTATTGATGCTTGCCATTCTAACTGGAATAAGATGAATCTCAGTGTAATTTTGATTTGCTTTTTTCAGATTACTAAGGATGATGAATTTTTTTGTGTGTATTTATTGGTCATTTGTATTTCTTTTTTTAAATATTTTTTTGTTGTAGACGAATACAATACCTTTATATATTTATTTTATGTGGTGCTGAGAATTGAACCCAGTGCCTCACATGTGCAAGGCAAGCGCTCTACCACTGAGCCACAACTCCAGCCCTCATCTGTATTTCTTTTTTTGAGAAATGTTTTTTAGATAATTTTTCCATTTATTGATTGTGTTATTTGTTTTTTGTTTGTTTTTGATGTTAAATTTTTTGAGTTCTTTATAAATTCTTGGAAATGTGCTGTTAGAAAAGTAACTGGCAGATTTCCCCCTCATTCTGTGGGTTCTTTCTTCACACTCTTGTTTCCTTCACTGTTCAGAAGCTTTATAATTTGATGCCACCTCACTTACTGATTCTTGGTTTTATTTCTTGAGTTTTTGGAGTCATTAAGGAAGTCGATGTCTGCCCCAATATGTTGGAATGTTTATCCTGTTTCTTTTAGCAGTTTCAGTATTTCTGTTCCAGTTCTTAGATCTTTGAGCCACTTTGTGCTGATTTTTGTGCAGAGTGGAAAATAGGGATCTAGTTTCATTCTTCTATGTATAGTTGCACAGTTTTCTCAGCATCATTTGTTAAAAACCTTCTTTTATCCAATCTATGTTTTTAGCACCTTTGTCAAAGACCAGGGAGGGTTACAAAGATAAAACTCAAATAATCAAGGAGAATGGTAAAATGAGATGGAGTCACATAATTTTAGGAATTTCTTCAGGGCTTGCTCAGATGACCCTACTACTAGGGTTTGGATGCTGTTTGTCCCCTAAGATTCATGTATTGGGAGCTTGGGAAATGGTGCTGTATATATTAAGATTTAGTTCTTTGTCTTTTGTTATATTCCAATGGTGTTTGTGTCCGTTTCTTTTTCTTTTTTCTTTTTTCTACAGTGCCATTTTTGTTATTATAACTTTCTAGTATAATTTGAGATCAGGTATTATGATACCTCCAGTATTGCTCTTCCACAGCATTTAAAAAATAATATTGGCAATTAGATATGTTATCTGAAATGACGTCTCCTGATATGGAGTATTTTTTAACATTTTTTCCTACAATGTCATCTGGAATTTCATTGAAAATACTAATTACAAAAGTTGACACTTATCCCACTTTACCTCTATTCATGTTCTTTTGAACTTTTGAATCTTTTCATCCGTGGTTTTTGTTTGTTCTTTCTTACATAAAGAGTATTGAGGATATGTGACAGCCTTCCCAAAGACCCTTCTCTGTGTCATGTGAAACCTAAAGGTAGCTGATGCAAACCCTCACTCCCACGGCTCCTATCCTTTATGATGGGAAACCATCAAAAACAAAAGTAATGTTACAGTGAGATTTATAGCCTTTAGCCCTGACACACTTCTTGAATCAAGGTCAAATTTTTTCTCCCATATAGCCCACTCTTGCCTCTAATCCATGTTTCCTTTAGCTGAGGATTCTGTTAGGACTTGCATCTTATAATTTCCCAGGTGTATTTTCCCTTCATATATGATAAAATGCAAGCATTTGTCATTCTCTTACCACAATCACCTACTTTTCAGACTTTCCAAAATCTGAATAATATTCTTTCCAGGATCATAGGATCTCTATTGTATTTTTTCTTGACCACTTCAATGGACTTGAGTTACAGAAAAAAGAATAATAAGGATAATCAAATTATTGTTCTCAATGAAATTGCCAAGATTCCTTACTAGACTGTCCCTAAAATAGATTAGATGTTTCTCAATATTGTAAGCTTCTTAAAACCAAAAAATCATTATCATGCATGGACCATCTTTCCAGGATTCTGTGTGGGTGCATTGATCAGCTTTTTATCACTATAACAAAATACCAGAGGTAAGCTACTTATGAACAAAAAGAGGTATATTTAGCTCTGTGTTGGAAGTTCAAGGGTATGGTGTCGACTTTCGGTCAGTTCTGGAGAGGGCTACATGGCAGTGGTGGTAGCACATGCAGGAATAGGTAATCACATCTCATACAGGAAGCCTGAGAGAGACTGGGTAGTCTCATGTTTAGGATAATTCTCTCATGAGAACTAATCAGAGTCTCACAATAAATGCCTTAATTCCTTTTCAAGGAATGTCCGCTATTGACCTAAGGACCTCTCACTAGGCTCTACCTCTTAATGGTTGCACCACTTCCAAGTGGTTGCACTACTTCTAAACATTTGCCAGCTCCTAATACATGAAGCTTTCAGGAACAAATGATATCCAAACCATAGCAGTAGAGTCATCTAAACAAGCCCTGAACAAACCTCTGACACCATGTGCCTCCCTCTCATTTTACCATTCTCCTTGCATCATTTTGAGTTACATTTTAGTAATCCTCCATATGTGTTCAGCCATCAGTTTCCTGCTACCAATTTGATGACAATTAAAATAAGAATTATATTTTCTTGCTGATATCCAAGAGGCTTACAAAATGTGCCAATCCGTTTCCTATATGGACCTTAATTATGTACCACCATGGATGTCACTGCTCACCATTTCTTCCTTATCAGCAGTCTGCCTTCCTTAGTGGACCATCCTCAGCATGATGTAAGTCCTATCTGGCATTTTTCCCTGGTGTTGAATCATCCTGTTAAAAGTATTTGGAAAACTCATCTTTAAACTGTAACTACCACCTTCCTCCAACTGTGACTCAACAAAATCTTTTTAAGCAAAATCATTTCACTTGCTGTTTTCTTCTCTCCCTTAGGGTAGTTATGAGTCAGACAGACCTGGTCTTAGATGAAAAGGTTGGCTGAGGCAGGTGTCTTTCAACTCTTGGAGAGAATGAGCTGTGGAGAAGCAGGGAGAGGAGGGACAGGTGGGGATAGGGGTCAGGGGAGGGTGAGCAATGAAGCTGACAGGTTTCTACTGCTTTGAGCTTGGGCTTTTCATCGCTTGGCATCATTGTTTAATTAGACATGCTGGGGATTTTCAGATGGTCAATCTTCTCATAATCAAACACAAATAAGAGAACCTTCAAAAGCTAAATTAAAATCCTGTTTTGGACAACAGTATGTTTAGTTTATCTGTGTTGTGGTGCCCTAGTGAAAACACTGTCAGATTCATTGAGTTTGTACACAGAGAGTTGGAAGAAAGAAAGGAAGCTGATATTCGCTCAGTGTCTTCCACATGCCAGATATTTAATGCCCTCTTAATCATTTTCAACATGACATGGTAGAGTTTTCTTTACACAATTTACCTATGAGGCCTAGAGGGCTCAGGTAATTTGTGCAAGGTCACAAAACTAGTAAATGCCCGAGCCAGTATCTGAATCTTAATTTCCTTATTTTGTGAGCCTGTGTCATTTTCTCTCAATTCTACTTCATCACATTAATGCTGAGGCCAGAAAACTGTGGCCCACAGGTCAAATCTGCCCTGCTACCTGTTGTAAACACATTTAAATTCATTTGTTCACATTATCATCTATGGCTGTTTTAGAGCTACAAAGTCAGAATAAGCAGCTGTGACACAGACTATATGGCCTAAAGTCTAAACATTTGCCAGTCTCTGTATTGCTGCACTGTGGTGTGGTCTAATGCTTCTGGAACTTTAATTTGCACTTAAAACACACAGAGATCTTATTATAATTCAGATTATGCCTCAGGAGGTCTGAGGTGGGGTCTGGAGTTCTATGTCCATGTTGCTGCTCTATGGACCATATTTTGAGTAGAAAGGATGTATCATCAGGGAAAGAACAATCTAAACATAACTTTTCACTTTTCTCTGAGATTCCTGGGATGAGGAGGAGAAAAAAACATATTGCTTCTATTACACTCCTAGGTGAACTGGCCATCATCTAATTGAGTTCTGCCTCCAGGAATTATGGTCAGCAAGAAAGAAGGCATAACTGATATAGTCAGCCCCCTTCTCAGCTCTATGATCTTGAGAAAGCCAGTGCAGCACTGGGTTTCTTCATTGCTTAAATGTGGATTCTAATCTCCCAGGCATACATTTGTAGTTTTTCACCCTCCCTACACATCAGATGCTCTGGTGAGCCTTGAAAACACTCTAGTATCCATCCTGAGAAAGCCCCAAGTAATAGGTATAAGGCAGCAATTCTCAACCTTGGCTTCACATGGAGAGCTTGTAAACACCCTAATGCTGAGGTCCTACTCAAACAGATTTGTCATATTCTCTGAATGTAGGAGCCAAGAACTGGATTTTAGAACTCTTCCCAGGAGGATTCTAATGTGCAAAGAGGATTGGGTACCACAGGTCCATGGTCTCACACTATATTGTCAGGAGCAGAAGGAATTATGCAGCAAAGTTAATATCCCAATACAAGAGAAACCAACATTCTGTGGTTCCCACTGTGCTGCACGTGATACCATTTCTATGATATGCCAAAACCTGAATGTAATCATGAGGAACACGAGGTTAACTCAAATTGAGAAGCATTTAAGAATGTGCAATATTCTGTACTTCCTGAAAATGTCCATCTCATTAATGGAAAACAAAAACAAAGGGATAGCTCTGGATTAAAGGAGTTTAAAGAGGTTTGAATAATGAAGACAGTATATAATACTGAATACTGAGGGAAAAACTATAAGAGATTAACATTAGGAAAACTAACAAAATTTGAATATGTCTGTGAATTGGATAATAGTATTGAACAAGTGTTAAATTTCTTGATATTGGTAACTATAATTGTGTAAGAGAATGTTTTATTTCAGGTAATACACATTGTAAAGGTTAGGAACAAAAGAGCATGATGCTTTCCACTTATTCCAAATAATTCAGGGGAAAACTATATATATATATGTTTTATATATGTGCATGTATGTATATCTATACACATATATTTTCTTATATGTGTACATATATACATATGCATATGTATACATGTATTTACATATGTATATAAATACATATATACATACATTTACATATATCAGAAAATATATGTACATATAAAAGAAAATATATGTGTGTACATATATAAGAATATACATATATATGTATATATATGAGATTCATAAGAGATAATGAGTAATATAGCAAATGTCACAAAATGTTACCAAGAGGTGATCCTGGGTGAAAGGTATATAGGAGTTCTGTAAAGTTCTTGCTTATTGCAAATAAATCTGGGTGAGGTGTGAATGAGAGTAAATTGTATTATTTTTGTAATTTTTCTGTAAGATTGGAAATTATTTCAGAAACAAAAGTTTTTAAAAGTACAAAGAAATACATGTTTTATGGAAAATGAAATTATGTTTGGCAATAATCTCCAGGAATACTTATTAACTATGCAGTATAAGGCCCATCCATAAGGGATGAGAGTGTTCCATGATTATGCATAGATCCTCCTCAGAACTCCTTTATGGTTTATACATTGATTTACTACTACTTGGGTGTATGTGATGGATTTTGGAAGTTTCTGGCATGTTACACAGGCATGGGAGTATAGCTATAGAGGACGATATGTGAAAAGTGTGGCAAGAGATGAAGTAACATCCTCTGTCCCCAGCCAGACAAAGCAAGCTGGAGTGGCAGGTAGAGTGCAATTTCCTGTAGGAGGAAGAATTGCTTTTGCTCATTTTAATTCTGCTACTTGAAAAGAACATCACTCGTAAAGCCTTTCTTCTTTTGGCTTCAGTTCAGATGAGGGGGTAACTGCACACATGCCACATATAGTCCTGGGAATAATAGCTAGGATTCTTGACATGGAAGCAAAAGGAAGACAGTGCAGAAGAGTTGGGGGACTTTGGATGGTTTTCCCACCGTTGTAGACCCTGGAATACAAATTTAAACAGCAGTATTAGTAAAGTAACTTGTACTCTTGTTAGCATTCTTACTTTGGAGGTGATTGTTTTAGACATCATTACTTCTCATAGAGTCTGAAGACTTCTTGCTTCCTTTGCTTTGGTGATTTGGTCACAATGTGGAGAGTCATAGCATCAGGCTTGCCAGTACTTCTGCAGCTGGTTAAATACTGGGCCCTCGTGTCAACCCATCCTGAACTATGGATGATTTCTCATAATATCATTGAGGTTCTGGTCTTAAAACTTCATCTTGCTTTGAATCTTATTGTGCACTGTTAGTCAGCTGACATTGCTGTGACCAAAATACCCAGGAGACTTACAGGAGAAAAAGTTTTTTTGGGCTCATAGTTCTAGAGGTCTCATTCCATGGTCAGCTGACTTCATTGCTTTGGGCCAGAGGGAAGGTAGAATTTCAGAGTGGAACTGTATGATGAAAGAAAGCTGTTCAGCTTATGGTGGCCAGGAAACAGATAGTACTGTAGTTACTATCCAGTTAGTCCATTAATATCGTTTGGATATGAGGTATTCCCCAACAGGTCTCGTGTAAGACAATACAAGAAGGTTTACAGGAGAAATGATTGGATTATAAGAGCCTATAACCCTTAACACTGGGATTGGTGGAATTAATTGAGCAGTGGCTGGAGGCAGGTGGGGTGTGGCTGGAGGAGCTGGGGCATTGGGGGAGTGGCTTTGGGTATATATTTGTATCTGAGAAGTAGAGATATCTCTGTCTCTGTCTCTCTGTCTCTCTGTATCTCTCTCTCTCTCCTTACTGATCATCATGTGAGCTGCTTTCTTCTGCCACACTCTTTCACCAGATGTTCAGTCTCACCTCAAACCTCAAGGAATGGAGGCTATGGAGTAAGACTTCAGAAACTGTGAGCCCCCAAATGAACTTTTCCCTCTTTAAAATTGTTCTAGTCAGGTATTTTAGTCACAGCAGCAAGAAATCTGACTAAAACAGAAATTGGTACCAGGAGTGAGGTCATTGCTATGACTAACCTGATCATATGGTTCATAAGTTTTTGGAGAATTTTGGAATTTGTTGGAGAAATTTTGAGATGTTTAGAGTGTAAGTCAGAAATGCTTTAGATTGTTGTAAGCAGAACTTAATAGTTGATTCTATTGGGAGCTCAGGAGACCAGAATGCCAATAGGACCAGGAAAGTGAAGATAGGGCTCAAGAGGATTTAGAGGAAAAGGAAGACACTATTGGTAATTGGATTTGAGGCCATTTGTGTTATGTTCTGGCTGAGAAGTTGTCTGCATTTTGCCAGTGTCCTGAGACTTTCTGTGAGGCTTATTTTTAAAGTGATGGACTTCTTAATCTAAGGGAGATGTCTCACATTCAAGAAGTGACATGGATATTGCTGGTGGCTTTTAGCCCAAGTTTATTATGATATTCAGAAGCAAACAGTAGAGCAGAGAGATTTAGAAAGCTTGGGCTTGAAAGGTGAGAGTAAAACTGAGGCTAAGGAAATTGCAGTTTTTAAAGACATTACTGCCACTAAAGAAATGTTAATAACTTAGCTCAGAAACAGTGAGAAAGATGGCTTGAGGGCATCTCAGGAATAGGCAAGATCATATCCATCTCATACTCAAGGAAATAAAAGTAAAACTTATCTTGAGAAGAGACCAAGGCAGGCACAAGAGGGGCCCAGAAAGTTATTTCAACATTCTCAGATACTCAAGCACTCAGAGGCTTCTGTACCTAGGGTCTCTGGAAGCATGACTACTGCCCAAGATGGTGACAGACCTTGGCGTCAATCGTGTGGTGATGGTTCTGCAGAAATACAGGATGCTGGAGTTAGGAGTTCATGGAGGCTTCCACCAAGATTTCAAAGGAAGGCCTGGAAGTCTAGGCAAAGTGCAGCAGGGTTGGAGTCCCTGTGGGCAACCCCTGAGAGGGCAATCCATAGAGATGTGAGGAGGAAGCCAAAGCTGCAGTAGAGATCCCCCAAGATTAAGAAATGCTAGTAATGTGGAACATCATCCTAGGAAAGCTGCTGGAATTGAGCAGAGATAAGCCAACAGAAAGGCCACTTGGGCTGCAACCAACAAGGCCACAGGGGTGGAGCAACACAAGCCCTTTGGAAAGAACATCACAATGCCATGTGCCCCAGATGCTGGACCTGGAGCTACAGGACTTGTCTGTCCAGTTGGATTTCAGTCTTGCTTTGGTCCCATTCCTTTCTTCTATGCCCCTATGTTTGTGAATGAAAATGTTTATTCTGAACCTTTATATATTGGATACTTGTAAATGGTTTTTGATTTTTACAATAACTCATGATGCAAGTTTGCCCTGAGTCTTAGAGGAGACTTTGGGCTTTAACTTTTGGGCAATCCTTGAACTGTTGAGACTATGGAGACTATGAGAGCCTTAACCCAATCAGTGAAGTAATCACTTAATGGAATTAATTGAGTAGTCACTGAAGGCAGGTGGGATGTGGCTGGAGGAGGTGGGGCATTGAGGGAGAGGTTTTGCGGTATATATTTGTATCTGGCAAATAGAGATCTCTCTCTCTCTCTCTCTTTCTCTCTCTCTCTCTCTGTGTGTGTGTGTTTTCTGATCATCATGTGAGCTGCTTCTCTAAACCACACTCACCCACCAATATGTTCAGCCTCACCTCAAGCCCGTAGGAATAGAGCTGGGCTATCTGTGGACTGAGACCTCAGAAACCATGAGCCCCAAATAAACTTCCCTCCTTTAACATTGTTGTGGTCAGATCTTTTAGTCACAGCAGTAAGAAAGCTGACTAAAACATCCATTCAAATTATTTATCCACCAAATAGATTAATGCACTGATTAGGTTAGGGTTCTCAAAATCTTCTCATTTCACCTCTGAAAATACCTGCATTAACACAGGAGTTGATGGGAGTCACCTCATATCCAAACTATAGCACTAAGTCTCTTCTCAGGTTACTCATTTTTGACTCTTTGCTTTGTTTTTTTCTGTAGTTCCACACTTCCTCCTTGGAAACCAACAATGGCTAAAATTTCCATAACTGATCTCTAAGGAAGAGAGTAAAACAGAGTGATTAAGTAATTTATTAAAGTCACAAAATTAATAAATCCATCAAGAATGGACCTACCCTGGCTCACTCCAGGTCTGTTACCTTTCCACTACATTATCCTTCAAGCAGAGATTTCCTCTTCTACTTTTATTCAGAGGGATAACACCCAAGAAATGGAAACAACATATTCTCTTCCAATTCACAAATTAGGGAGCCAGAGCTAGACTACTGTTTGATGGAGTTACTGAGCCTAGACGGAAAGCTGCCAGGAGATAAGTTTTGGGTGTGCTGTCTTCCCTTTGTCAAGGCTATTTCTTTAGGGTGGACAGAAAGAAATAAAATGAAGTCATGATCTTGATGAAAATATAATTTTCCTTTCACTCTAGTATGTAAAAATTTGGAAAGAAAACACCATAAAAGATAGTATTAAAATCTTTAAACAAGGTTTAAACTCTTCCAGTAGATTTTGATCTTGGCATGCCTGGACACTGAGTTTAGTAGAAATTAAGTCACCTGCAGAGACACTACTGAGAAAGCTGAATACAGCCTACTGCTTTCAAACTAACCCTTGCTTGAGCTACCAGAAAGCTCTTTTCTAGTTTATTTTATTTCAGTGTCTGACTTCTGTTTCCAGTTGTAAATTCTGAATAGACACCTTCTAAAACCTGTGCCACTCAGGCTTAATCTTGTTTCCAAAAGGCAGATGCTGCTTTTCCACAGTCACCTCCCTACCTCCCTGCAGTATACCCCCACAGCTATGAAGAGTCTAAAACTCTTGCTCTCCATTTTCTTCTCTTCCTCCTCTTGTTCTTCTTCTGTATTTACTTTTGGTACCAGGGATTGGACCCAGGGGAACTTAACCACTGAGCCACACTCTCAGCCCTTTTTCTTTTTTATTTGAGACAGGGTCTCACTAAATTGTTTAGTGCCTCACTAAGTTGCTAAGGCTGGCTTTGAACTTGTGGTTCTCCTGCTTCAGTCTTCTGAGTTGTCAGGATTATGGGCTGTCCTCTTCTTTTAACTGAGAGTACCCACCCACTCCAGAAGTGGTCACTCCAAATGAGCCAGTCTCTTATAGATAAGGATATTAAAGCCCAAATGCAGGACCGACAAAATTGAGGTTAGCCAATTGGCAGGTGACAGACTTAGAACTAAAGCTCAGATCTTGCTTTCCAGACCAAGTTTCTTTCTACCACGTTCTACCTTCAAAGGTACCATGGTTTCACAGGAGAGGCAGCCTGGAAAGCCTACTCTAAGTCAAGCAAATGTGGATAATTAAAGCCTCAGGTCTACAAATTAGTGGTGCTGGGACATGAGATGAAAGGATTAAACTTTCTCTTTCCTCAGTTTTATTGTGGGAATTGAAACTCCTAACATACGAGGTTGTAAGGATCAAAGGAGACAATATGTAATGTGCTCATAAATAAACAGTTGCTTAATAAATTCTGCTTGATCCTTCTTCAGAAATGCTTTGTGGTGGTCAGCCTTTCTCTCCTTGGGTATGTTTGAACTTCTGCAAAGATAAGTGGGTAGACAGATCTCATGTATATATACAGTGCACAAGTCTAAAGACCTGATTCATTTCCTAAAATCTTTAAAGGGGCTGGAGTTGTAGCTCAGTGGTACAGTACTTGCCTAGCATGTGTGAAGCCCTGGGTTCGATTCTCAGCACCACATATAAATAAATAAATTAAATAAAGGTCCATCAACAACTAAAAAATATTTTAAAAAAAACTTTAAAGAATGAATAAATCTATTGCAAGTCTCCAACCATTTTAAAAGTTCATAAAAAGTTTTAAAAAGGCAGTGTTTAACTCACTTACCTAAAGTAAGTATTAGACTCCAATATCCTTTTGTCTATAGTAAAGTAAATCAATGGAAGTCTTTTTCAATACACACTGCTAACTGGTGTCAGAACCAAGACTAGAAGCCCTGACTGCTGCCGTGTGTGTGTGTGTGTGTGTGTGTGTGTGTGTGTGTGTGTGTGCATGCGCACACTTTGAGATTGAACCTAAAGCCTGCTGCCTGCTGGGCTAGTGCTCTATCACTGAGCTCTCTTCCCCGCCTGAACTCCTGGCTTTTGATCTCCAGGTCACAGCATTTGAGTACCTGTGCTGGGATGTATGATTAGATAAAAACATTTATATTTTAAGAAAATTATTTTACTTAAAAGATAACCAAATGGAGGGCATAATGAAATCCTAATAAAATCATATATTATTATTATTTATAATTTAATTCACAGAGTAAAGTTGTACAGTTTTACAAATTTTCTCATCATTCCTTTATTCATTAATTTCCTGTGAGCCTTCATGAATTTATTCTTTTCCTTATTCAATGTAGCACTTTTTTTTTCCCTAAAGACTTGCAAGCAACAAGCATATTTCACAGTTGGTAGAAGCTAAAACTCCCACCAATCCTGCCAGCTTTAGTTGCCATGGTGATAAATGGTTTAAGAAAGTCTCATTTATTTGAAAATATATTTAGAAATAATTGAGCCCCTTGAGAGCAAATTGTCCTAAATTCCCTCCATGGTAGTGCTTGATATGTTTCCTTCAGGGGACCAATAGCCTTTGAAGGAAAATTCTCTTAATCATTGTAGCTCAGTTGTTCATATATGAATTTCCACATTCACATGATTAAATCTTTGATGAACAGGACTGATCCCAGGCTTGGCAAATACCCTGCTTGATTACATACTACCAGAGATTAAGAGAAATCTTGCCTGATGGATGTTCTTCCTGTAGTGATTATGAATTGGAATTTGGTTAATTAGACAGAATGTAATAAGGAAAAAAATGAATGCTAGAAATTTGGTAAAGCAGACTTTGGAAAGAAATGTGGAACAAGTACTTTCTATATGGCCAAGGGGAAGGGTCTAGGCAGTTAGCACAACACAGTAATTGCCCTCTTATTCCACAGATAATCTCTCCTCTTCTGAATTTCCTGAACTGGTGCCTACTCAGGTTCCATTAACTTTCATGTGAAAATAAATATCAGGCCCATTTGACTCTATGGATAATAGTTCATTAGGACATTCTATGTTCCAAGACTTCACCTACAGGCATTATCACTTTCACTCTTATTATTAACCTTTATGGAAAATACTATCATTGTTCTCATTTTATAGTTCCAAAATGGTTAAGTGACTTGTCCATCATCACAGGCACTGGTACCTGGGCTGGGTTCAATGTGTGCCGATTGAGTGCCAGTGTCCTGCACTGCCTTCATGTGGGCTTGGGACTTGGAGCCAAGTTCTCCTATTCATATCCTTCTGGGATGAGCAGACTCTTGAACTTCATTACCCTAGGAAATAGGATTTCCATACCCGTAATTAGTAGACAGAAGGTGTAGACATCCTGAAGCCTGGGGCCCTTAAGGCCATTTCACACAGGATGACTCAGCACTTCCTCTGGTGTGGCTCTCCATTTGACTTAACATCAGTACACATCCCATTTTCTCTACCTTCCTCCTCTGAAGTGGCATTATCTTATATCCTGGGAACAGCAAAGGGTGACCGTCGTCTTTAGGCATCAGCAGTGGCAGGATAGCACAGCAATTGAAAGCATGTGCTCTAGAGGCACACTGCTGAGATTCATAGCCTTATTATTGGCTATATAAGTCCCCTTTGTGCCTCAATTTCCCCAGTGATAGATTGGAGATGATGATTCTGGCTCCTTCGGGGAGATGCTCCTCAGGATTAAAACGTACGTGTAAAGCTAGTAGAATGTTAAGTCCATAATGCCAGAACCTTTGTATATTCTCTCTCTAGCATCCATCACACTACTGTCATTCAATAAATACATATTGAATAAAGAAGTGGATGAGAACTTTTAGAAAAATATCATCTCTATATTCTTGCTTTCCACATTTAGGCTCTTCCTAGGGCATTATTTTTAGTTATTCATGGGCCACTCCAAGATATCTCTACTTGATTTTATCGTAACCATCACATACTTCATATGCCTAAAATTAGATATTGCTTTTTCCTAAGCTCTGGATTTCTACCACTTTTTCCCCATTATTTCTCTGGTTACTCAAGTCAGACATTTGGGAGTCATCTTTGATTCCTCTCATCTCCTTTACCCAGCATATGGGCACACTCAGTAATTTAATCTCCAGAATGGAACTAGAATCTCACTCTCACCCACAATAAGTCACCATTACCTTTTACCTAACCACTACTATAATATACTTTATCTATTCCTTCTTTTGACCACCTCCATCCAGTCCATTCTTCAAACAACAGTGAGAGCAATATTTTAAAAGCATAAATTGGTTTAAAGCCATTCACCTTCTCAGTGCATTTAAAATAAAATATGCATTCCCTATGTTAGCCTATGAGGCCTTCACATATTCTGGCTTCTGCCCACCTTTCCAATGTCAGTTCATGCCATTCTATCCCATGAATACAAAGGGGCATTCACACTGACATTGACTTATCCATCAATGTCAGTATTGATTATTATAAGAGTATCAGAACCTCATTTTTGCAGCAATCTCTATAATTTCTGCTTTCCTACCTCATTCTTTTGAGATACTTCTTAGAAAGCTTGAAACTGAGTGGTCATGCCCACAGCAAGGCCACCACGTCCTTGCCTCTCTTACTTCAGCAGGGCTCTGTTCATAGTCATACTCTGTGTTGGGTAGAAATAGGGCCTCACCCTTGGCAGTATCTGTGTAACTGCACCATTGTTTAGAGCAAGCAGCTTCTGCTCTGTATCATGAACAATGGCCAGACTCTCCCTTCTCTCCTACGTAGCCTACCTATTCTTTTCCTTCTCCTAGAGTTCTAGCAATTTCTTTGGAGATACTGAACTTGTTCTATGATCTTCACCAATATCCAGTCTTCTTTCACTGTCAGGTGTGCAGAGGAATCCTGCACATGAACGTAAGTGTGGCCCTGTGCCCAGGTCTTCCAACTACATATGGTTGAGAGTGATATGCATCACTTTTGGGAATAATTTTGGAGCTAGTACAAGATGCACCATGAGTTGCTCAGGGAATGTATTTTAAGCAGAGGCTCCATCAGCTGGAGTTTTTGATCTAAGCCACATTGCCAATGTACTTTGGCTGTGGAATATGAAGAAGTTGAACTTTTGTTCTTTTAAGCCACTGAGATTTGAGGGTTGTTTGTTACTGTAGCACAGACTAAGCCTGACAGACAAATAGGATCTGGGAATGCTGCCCACTTCAGCCCCGGGCCATTTCAATGGGTGTAAATAGCCTGTTGGACACAGGAGTAAGTCTAAACACCCTCTCCCTTTCCCAGCATGGAGACTGGTCCTAAATCCATTCCAGAGAGTTCATTATCTCCTCACATCTAACCTGACTCTTCTCCAAAGGTTGCATGGAAGTTATATATTTCCAGGACAAATTTTCACCAGATCCTCTTGGATGTTGTCTGGATTTACACATGGTTAAGGATAACAACTTTATTTTTCTTTTTCTGGCCATAATTTACATCACAGAAGCAAGGACAAAACCTGAAATGATCACTGGGAATTATAATCCCTATGTTCTTCAGACACTTCCAAATTAGTATTGAAACATGTCCAACCTGTTATTATTTGGCTTGAAAGTAGTGATAACACAACATGATAACTAAAAGAAATTGAGGGACTTAATTGAGAACATTACAAGCAACCCATGTTTTCAAGAAGATGTCAATTATTTTTCCTGGCCACAAATCTGTGGAAGAATTTTTTAAACATGGAACAGTCTGAAATAACATCTGGTCCTCTATTTAATTGAACATAGAGCTTTCTGTCAACATTTCCCTATGGATCTTGATTGCCTGCCTCTTCCCATTATCTCGCCCAAACTTTTCCTATGCAAACTTTATTCCTGAGTCTCTAATATAATAACACAAAAGAGCAGTTGGAAATCCATTTGTTTATCACTCTGTTTTCCTGTCCAAGTTAAGTAAGGCATTTCTTTCAAGTCTTCCTTGAAGTTGACTTCAGAATTATCTCTAAGATAAAAATTCAAAATGCTGCTTTTAAGTACTAATGTGATTCTGTGGTATTTTTCAGATGCTGGTGGATGGGTTTGCAACCACACGTGCATCCTAAGCCACATTCAGGCCAGTGGGCAGTCAAGGTTATGGCTATGAGAACGAAAGACCTGCCAAGAAGACCACATTCATAACCATGGCATCTTGACCCTCTGGCTCTGAGCCACTAAATGGGCTCACACTGGCACTGTGGTGTCTAGGTGCAAGGCCTTGGAACCACGAAGCTGGGGCAAGACAGGGCAGTGGTTCCCATCTCAGCTCCACTTCAGATGTACCAAAGTTCTTGTGAAAGCCACAAGTCCAGAATCCCACATCAGACCTACAGAATTCCAATCTCCAGGGGGGACACCAAGAATCTGTAATTTTAAAAGATTCCAGGTAGTTCTTATGAACAGGCTTGCTTTAGTCCATAGACAGTGAATTATTGGAAAGAGCACCAAACTTGGAGGCAAATTGTTTTCAAATTCTAGTTCCATCTCTTTGGGGGCTACATATCTTTGTAAAAATTACTCAAATTCTCTAAATAACTTTTCCTGGGACAATGCTATTTAGCTCTCTAAGTTGTGAGAATAAAAATTTTAAATAAACCACAAGAGGTTACAAATACCACAGTGTGTGGTACATAGATGCATGATAATCCAAGTATCCCTCACTCATTCATTCAACAATTTTGCTGAATACTACCAATAGTAATATCACTGTAATAATTAGTAGTGGTAGTAGTCTTACCATTAATTACTTTGTACCATATTTTGTTTTACTTAATCTTCATACTACCCCGTGAGGTTATATGTGATCATTCTCACTATATATAATATAGAAAAAAAGGTATAGAAGTGTTAAAAAAATCCTGCTAAATTTCCTCAGAATTCAGTGCTGATTCAAGCTAAGATTTGACTCTAAACTGTGAGACCCTACTGATTGTCATTGTGTTCAGAGCAGAGTGTACTGCACAGCGATGTATACCAGCTAAGAGACAGATAATGGACACTAAACAAGAAAGTGATTATGAAGAGGAAAAGAGCAGGAAATAAACAAGGAATCAGAATGGCAAGGAATGAGGTGACACTGATTTCAAGAGAAAGGAGGAGTCATCCCCAGTAAGCTGACATAGACATTGAGAGGAAGATGGACATGCTACAAGTGCTAGGAGGAGAATGTCGGGCAAGAGGTCTAACAGTGTACACTACAGTCTTAGTGTCGGACAGAACTTGGTGTGTTTGGGAATTGGTGAGTGTGGCTGCACTTTAGTGCCCACAGAGAAGAATAGCACAAAGGAAGACAGGAAAAGTGCACAAAGATAAGAATGTGTTGGGGCCTAGGAGGCTAATGTAGAATGAAAGTTTTATTTATTTACAATTTAGAATGAAATTTTATTTTAAATGCAATGAGAAGTTATGCTAAGTGCTTTATGAATATTAACCATTTCAATATTCATAACACTCATACACATCATGATGTAGTAATCATTGCTGTACAGTTTTACAAATGAGGAAACGAGGTACAGAATGGTAGAGAATTTTCTCATGTCACACATTTGGTAAATTCCACAGGATCAGAACTCTATTCTGATTTAAGGATGTCAAATTACTCAGATGATTTATTCTACTAGTGTATCATGTACACAATAAAACACATGCCGAAAGAAAAGTTTAAAATAAAAAATTGAAGTTTAAATATTTTCTTCTGACAGTCCAATAAATTTTACAGCACCTAAGCTACGTGCAATTTGTAAAACAGTACATAAAGTGTAGGTGAAGACTATGGGAAGTATTATTTAAATCAATGAACCAGAAGGCTACAATGTTGTGTCTGTAAAGTAAGGTTGATTGCTTATAATTTGGTTGGAGGCTTAGTTTATATTGTGGGGATATTCAGAGAGTGACCTCAGATTGTGTGGTAAGGAATTAAGAACAGGGGTTTACTGGGTCATCCACAAAGACACTGAAGTCTCTGAGACTGAAAGCAAGAGTGAAGATGTAAGATGTCCCATTTGTCAACATCTTCCCAAAGCAGCAGGGATAATCATAAAATCATTGATAAGGACAGAGGATGGTGAAGAACAGCCATGGCAGAGGTAGACCCAATTGTTGAAAAACAAATAGTGGTTAATCCTGCTGAGAATTTTAGGATGATAAATGGTGGAAAGTTGCAGTATTGACAACAGAGGAAGGTGACCTTAGAAAGACTTGGGAATATCCCAGGTTGGAATCACAAGATGCACAGGCAGGAGGAGACCCTACATCTTCCTGCAGCAGCAAGGAAGGACTCACTAAGAACCTAAAATTAATTTGACTTTGAAAAAAGGAGAGTATTATACAGATATATTTGGAAATGGAAGGCATTAAAGTGGAAGACTCAGTCTGAGTAGATGTTGGATGAGAAATAAGATGATGTCACTTCAGCACTGCTTGGGTGTAGATTAGTAGACAACAGAGTTAGAGAGATGTGGGATTCAAGAAAGGAGAGGCCAGACCATGAAGAGAATTGCATGTCATTTTAAGGAAGCTGGGATTTGTCCTATATCTGATGTTGACCCACAGAAACATTTTGAGTCATAGTGAGTTATACTCAGATGAGAACCTGGATGCAATGCTGAGGTCTGATTGGATGGAGTTAGCCTAGAAGAAAGAAGTTCACTTAGGAAACTCTGAAATAGTTCTGGCAAAACATGCTGGGGAAACAAAATAGGGGAAGTGTAGACACAAAAAGAAATAAAGTAGGAAAGTAGATTCATATTTAGGAGAAAGAAATGGCAAGACACTTTTCAGTTAATGGGTCCAGAAGAGGGAGTAGCCCATGATGGCTAGTAGGGAGCAGGGTGCCTGAAAGTCAAGGTGCTCTGCACGAATGCAGGAAAGGCATGAGGTGGTAGTAGGGTGGGGGATTCAGAGAGTAGTGACCTGCTTGGTGTGTGTTGAGTTTTTTTTTTTTTAAATATCACTTTATTGTTGTTTTTTATTTATTTTTTCATGTGATAATAGGGATTGAACTCAGGGCCTCATGCATGCTAGGCAGGTGCTTTACCACTCACTGAGCTATCTCCCCAGGCCAGTATGTGTTGAGTTGGAAGAGCCTGGAGGAGTTTAGGAAGTTACCTGTGAGGGTTGGGATTCCAAAGGAAGAGAGCTCATCTGTTCTACTGAATCTCCCAGAAGAGCACCATCATTTCTATCTCTTATAGAAGACTATAGTCAGGGTCTTCCTGTGACTTCTTGACCTGAATTGCACTACCTGTCCTTACAAGATCAAATTTGGTAGCTGTATGTGGCATACGATATCTCATAAGACATTTCTGACCATCCTGGAGCAGAGCATGGATAAGTTTTGCCCAGACTAACTTCCTAAAGGAAACTCCATCAACAGTCCACCACATAGACTCTCCATCATTGTCAGGCATAGATAAAAGTAATAAATACATCTCTGACCCAGCTCCCAAGGATCAGTCAGACCCTGGAAGCACAAAGAAGGGAGTTCTACCTCCCTCTAGGTGCACTGAGAAAAGTTTGACAGAGCCAGTGACATTTGATTAGGTTCTTCATTACTGTGAAGAAAGTGGATACACAGAATATTCTGACAGAGAAGAAAGTGTCCTAAAGCCAGAGGCTCACATACCAAGGTTGGATTTCACTTGCTTGGAGAATTTCCCTTTCCTATGATTCAGACACCACTTGTTTTAGCAACAAATTGTCTTCTTTCTATGCAGAGAATTTTATAACATTGTCTTCATCAGTTCCATCCCAATTTTTATTATAACATTTTATTCTCACTCCACTACTTTTGATAGTGAAGAAAGAGAAAAGGTCTATTTGTGTGTTGCATGAGGTTATTGAAAATAACTACTGTCCTCATGGGTTTTGCCCAACGTGATTCAATTTGGTACACAAGCCAGTTATGCGACAGCTCTTTGATACTAGCTTTGGGAACTTGAGAAACTTACTTAACATTTCTGCACCTCCATTTTACCATCTAGGAGATGAGGGATAATAATACCTTTGCCTCCAGCTCATTGTGATTTAAATACTAGAACACATGCAAAGTACCCTTTGCATGTAGATTGTACTGTTTACCCAAGCTGGAACAGTTAATATTCTTATGATTATAATTATTATTATTATTGAGGATCAAGGAAAATAAACCAAGAGAAGCAGTTGTAAGACCTTTTTTGGAAACAAAGTTGCAGTGACCAGATTGTAAGCTGATGAAGCAGCAGGCACCAGCTTTCCTAGCAGGCTGAACACATTGCCTCTCAGTCTTTTGGTTATTTAGGAGCTAATCCATCAAGTGATTCCATCAAGGATAAAAGTGTCGTAGCCACAAAAGACAGAAGGCAGAAAATTGACTTTATCAATAGAACAAACTGGATTGTGAAACTAATGATAATTAAGTTCTTATAAACTCCTGGGCATTTCCATCTGATCTCATTAAACATTTGTGTGAGGAGTTGTCCCATTTACAAATAAGCAAACTGAGGAACAGAATGCCCAAGTCATAACCCTAGAAAGTGATGAAAGTTCTGGTTTCAAACCCAGACTCCTTCTGTTACATGATGGTGCATCTTCTGCGGTGGTTCTCCTAGTGCAGCCGCCAGACAAGGAGCATGAGAATCACTTGAGAATTTGCCAGAGATGCAAATTTTAGAGCCTCAGAATGAGAAACCTGGAAATGAGTCCAACAATCTGTGTTTTAAAACGGGAAATGATTTGGGAAAGATGAAATCAGAGCACAATGGGAGCAGAGATGAGCATAAAGAAACAGTAGTTAGGAAAATGGAGCTTTTGAGTTGGGTGGGTAGGGTATGGCCAGGTGGAGGGAGGTGAGGTTGAAGGGTCTTTCCAAAAGTATAAGTGTAAGTGGAAGCAAAGGTAAGAGGAAGGGTCATGTCTGGGATCTCGTGAGACACAAGGAGATTGGTGCTCTGAGTCTGAGAGGAAGGAGAGGGTGTTTGGATGAGCAAAAAGGGCCGGTCCAGTATGAAAGGAGTTTCTCTTTAATCTCCAGCCACTGGGAAAGGTCAAGGATTTTAAAACTGTCCTGATGCATGCAGAGCACTGGTGGAACCCAGTCTGCCCAGCAACCAGAGCATGTCAAGGTACACAGTGCACCAAGAGGGCAGCTGAGAGGAAATCCTAGGTCCCGAGTACCCACATCATGGTACATTCTCTGTCAGCTGGCTTCTTACTCATCCTTGTCTCTGAAAGCAACATTGGTCTTCCATGGTGCAGAAGAAAGTGGAGTTCAGAGATGCACAGGCCGTGCATATCTTGCTACAAAATCATCATGACAGGTTGTATATGTCCTCCATCCATCTGTCCTGTCATCCTGTCATAGTTCATCTGTCCATCTTGGGCCTTGCTTCATAAAGAATTTGAGGGCCATCACCATGCATCTTTTCTAGTTCTAGAGGTTTACTTTTATGCCTTTCTTTCTGCTTGTGACACTGTCAATCAGCCCTATTTGGCAGTCTGTAAAGTAAGTCATGAACATGACTTGGTCTTTGAATCAGCCATTCCAGATGCCAGCCTGTGTTTTCCCCTTCCTGTCTCTACCTGCTCCTCATTCCCGTGCTACCAACCACTTTCACTTTGATCTTTGTCTGTGTTACCTGACTCTTGTTCCTGCACTCTTGACTCCATGACCCTCTCGTGGATTCTTGCTTTGGTTCTGTTTGATTGCTTCTGCAGGTTACTCTCCTTGGTATCCAAAAATCACCTCGGTTTATTCTTAGAGCATCACTCTAACTTTCATAGGAACCCTGTTTCTGGCATTTCTTTCTGCTTGAGGATAACTGAGCTCTTGTCTTAAGAACTGCATCCAAATCTGCCCTAAGACACTGGGCCAGCTGCTAGTAAGGTTGGTGAATTTTGATAATAATAACCCCACTGGTTTGAATATCAGATTTGCTTATGGCAAGCTACCATCTGCTCTGATTTCTGTTCATAGTCTCATTGAAATTCCTCTTTGCCTGCTGTGTGTGGAGTGTTAGGCTCTGACCCTTCTTTTTCTTCTCAAGGTGTAATTTGTCTTACTTCCTAGATTATCCCTGGGGAACAATCTGATCTTTTCCCTTCTATGCTTTTGGCTTTAACACATCCATTTCAGTGCTTCAGATCTTAGCAAGCTTGCCCTCATTCACAACTCAAACTAGGACAAGGCACTGGGAAAAGAAAAAGAGTCATGGGGGTGGAGGGGATAAACCTGGAAATGCAGAAACTTGTTTCTTCACCCTCTATGGCTTTTAAATCTCTGAATAGATAGAGATCCAGGTCCCAGAAAGAATCCCATAGCGCGGATTGCAATTAGAAATATCGTTGCAAATTTGTTTTCCATCTCATGATGCTCAAAGAGTAGATGCTCCATACATTTAAGACCCTCCTTCCTTTTCTTCATAAAGTGACCTTAATTCTAAATGGGAAGCAATTTATGATGGGGGAATTATCTTAGGGAGCTTTAAAATTAGTTAAAGAACTGGAGATAGTCTATTGTAACTCCCTTTATCCCAGGAACCCATATAAAATAAATTCTAATCTTTTAATATTAGAAACTTTTTTTAAATAAAAGGAATAAAGGTTATTTAATGGTTATAATTAAGAAGCAAGGGTACGGTAACAGCAAATGTCAATTGTAGTCATGATCATCATAATAGCTAACACTAACTGAGCACTTATATTTCAGTATTATTTGCAATAATTCAATGAATCCTCACACTCATCGTTTGATAAGAATTTGAAGTTTTTATGGAGAATAAGTAGTAAAGCATAATTGTGGAGCTTCAGCTATGAAAATTCAGCTGGCCTCACAGAAAAGAAGGCCCTCTCAAAGTGAAATTACTTTCGTACATTAACTAATATTGAGAACCTGGCCTTCAGTCACATTCATTCATAGTTAACACTCTCACACATGTATCAAAGTTAATTAGATTTGGAAATGCTGATTCAGGCTAAAGAACAACTAACACTTTACAGAAGACTGATGAGTAAATCAGAATCACAATTTATCCATTTGCAGTAAGAAATAGTTGTCAAATTAAATAGATACTTATGTCAGCCTGACCAGTACATTCCCTCCCTGTAGGCAACTCTGAAGGAAAGCCAAATGATAATTAGGAAGCATCTTGGTGAGCGAGAGAGTTAGTTATGGTTGGACTGTTGATTAGCATCCAGCACGTTAGCCCATCACATCAATTTCCAGATGGGGCCAGTCCTTCCAGATGGGCTGAGGTCAGCCAGACATTGACAGGATTGACTCTGCCAAAATTTGCTTCTGTGATTTCCTGTTTGTTTTGTTTAACTTCAGATTGTTCTGATTATTTAAATAAGTTAATTTTATCTGTGCAAACTATGTGTCATAACAGCTGTAATCCAGGGGTTCAACAAAGGCTCAGAGGCCAACTTTTCCTGCCCTCTGATTTTGTAGTATGTATAATGAGAACATATTTTATGATTAAAATGATTGGGAAAAAATTCAAAGAATAATATTTTATGATATGGGAAATCTGCAAGAAATTCAAACTTCAGTGTCCATGAACTGAATCTTACTGAAATACAGCTATGTCCATTCATTTATGAATTGTCTATAGCTGCTTTCTAGCGGGCTGAGGAGGTGAGCTCATACTTGCACGATCATGTGTTTACTATCGGAGGCTGTGTAAATGTTTACTGGCCCTTGCTCCAATTCATTATTTGATTTTATTAATTAACCCTTCCAGGAGTAATATTATTTCTCATACTTTCTCAAGGGGGCTTCAGAGTGGAGTTTATTTCCACCTAACATACTTCAGACTACCTCAGTTTGTGGCCATGAAATCTTGATTAAAATCTGAAGCTGAAATATAAAATCGTTTGACCATGTTGCTTTGGTAACAGGTGTCATTAATTGAGCAGTTACTATGTGCTATAAGATTTATGCAGTAGTTTTTACTTACTTCTCAGAAGTACCCTGGGTGATGCTTCATTACACCCTTTTCTAGAGATGAAGAAAGTGTAATCAAATTGATTGCGACTTTCCCCGAATTTATCTTGCTTATTGACAGAGCTGGAATTTGAACCCAGGCTGCCTAACACCAACACCTGTTTTTCTCATCCCCCTCACACTGCCTCCTCACATGAAATAAACCAAAAGGGTATTAGGAAAGTACTACCCATATTCTCGCAAAAGTATATTTAAAAAGGTAAAATCAGGTTTTATTTCATAAAAGGGTGCTGCTTCTTGGCATCCTCAATATGAATCCAACAAGTTCATGGCTAAGCGTTTTCTAAATTAAGAGCAGCAGTATCAAGCATTGCAACAGACACAAAGGAGAGAAGGCAAAGAGTAAAATGGAATACCTGGAATAAAATTATATGATTGGCTTCACTTAGTTTGTCATTGTTTAGTGTCCCATTTTTATACAGCAAAAGGTACAGTGACTATTATTTTAAAAAGTAAGTAGTAACGCAAGCGCTAGGCATTGTGGACTGGCGTCTTCCCAGGCTATCTGACAGGGACAAACACTCTGATCCATCAACGGTTGCCACCTGAGGATTCAGGCCCAGCGTTCCCAGGCCTCCTGCTTTTCAAGGAAAGTCATGTAGCCATATTTTTTCCCCTCTAAATTAGGTGAATTTTAAACCCTATGTAAGCTTAGAAACAATTATCTTCAGAATACACACTGTCCCTAAGAGGCTAGGCTGTGATGTCTAGGCTATACCTGGCAGCCAACACCTCCTCTTCCTCTGCAAACCACATTGTTCCCTGCTGACAGGTGCCCTTAAAGGGCTTCTGCTTTTCCTCCATCCACACAATCAGGGTGCTTTGTTCTCTCAAGAGGCATCTAAGAGTAGAAGCAATAAAAATCGCATATGAGACTTTAATTAGCCAAATGGCCCTTTTAGCACTAAATTTCCTCATAAGTTGTATCTAACAGGCTTTTGATCTCCCCCAGGGTACTGTCTCCTGATTAAAAGTCTTTTCTGCCTTTTAAAATTCCTCAGCCAGTTTTGATGTTCTATGCCAACTAATTTGGCTGGCTTTCTCCTCTGCCTTCTTAAGCCCACTGGGAATACACCAAGCCTGAGAGACAATGGGCTTGTTCTAATTTGTGTTCTCCCTTTTCTAGATGTCTGTGTTCCCACCAGACACTTTACACAACCTGTTCTGTGAACACAAACCCATTCCTGCCTCGGCTGAAAGCCATAGAACAAATCCAAGCATTCATTCCCTCCTCGAGAACATTTAAAATATTTTAATAAATGTAGTCAGTAAGTTTGAGCTGGAGCAAATCATTTTTTATAGCTATTGAATCAGAATTCAAAATATCTTTTAAACTTTAACCCAAACTGAGCCAAAATTTCATTCTGTTTGGAACTCTAATGGGAATGATTTTTAAGAGAGACCTTTAAAAAATCTAGCATGGTGATCTGGAAGTCTTTATCTGATCCTCTCCTCTGGCTTCCAAACACAAGCTCAATTCTTTCTAACTTACCACTGATGCTGGAACCATCCCGACAGGTTGTGATAATTCATATGCTGTTGACATCTGGAACATCACTTACTCTGGTCTGATTCCTGGATGCCTGGTGTAGGGAAGGCATTCCACAAATGTTCATGGGATAGATTATGGATGAGTTCCGAGAAGACTTTCTCTTCCACATTTTTCTGGTATTTATTGCACTTAAGCTTGCCATCTGTATCTTGAGGGCAAATCAAAACAGTCTCAATTTCCCTGAGAAGATCTAATTTGTATGAGTAACTAGGCTTTTCCAGAACATGAAGCCAATCACCTGCACCAACTAGTAATGTCTTCTTATGATCTGGATTTCTAAAACAAGAAAAGACTTTCTAAAAAAATAGATATGAAACAGATGGAAAAATTAAGCTCAATTTACATCCCAAATTGCTTCTGTTTATGTTTTTATTAGTGCATTATAGTTATACATAATAATGTGTTCATGTTGACAAATTCATAAATGCATATAAGATAATATTCTCCATGTCAATCCCCAGTACATCCCCTTTTCCCTCCCCATTTCCCTACATCTGCTTTACTAGTCTCTTCCTTTTATTTATTAAGTGGTGTATTAAAAAAGTGGTGTATTTCAGTTCCTCATAAAGGTAGAATTCATTTGTGATAAAATCATGCATGCACATAGCATACTTTAGTGAAATTGAACAAAGTGCTTCTTAAAATAAATATTTGTTACACATAGAAAGTACAAAATAATTTTAGAAAAAGAACACATTGCCCTTGGATTTTTTAGAACTATGGGAATTGTCACATAGACCACCAAAGGCCAGGAACTGTAGCCAGGGCATGGTGGATATTGCAACACATTGGTTATAGGTTGAATATATGAGGAGGAAATGGGGAAAAGGCAAGACCCAAAGGTGCCCTCTGTAATAGATATTTCTGGATCTATACCTCATTCAAAAGCCCACTGTGGAGTCATTAATACGAAGCACTGAGACACCATGACTTAGAAAGCCTAGCTCTCCTTAACCACTTCATTCTTGCTTTAGAAATGGGAACAGGACATACCACTGGTAGAATTCAATTTAAAAGACCAGAGTAGACAAATATTTCAAGTCCATCTTGCTCTCCCAGTACTCCTTGCCTACACTCCACAATGCCATTTACAACCCTCTTTCCATAGGAACCTAAACCCCATGATAAGCAGTGAGAATTGCTGGGGAAATGGGAAGTTTTCCATCTCTGACAGTGGCACCTTTCTCCAACCACCTGCACAAACTAGAAACCTGGAAGTCATTTTTAGACACCTTGCTATCCACAATCACTCATCCCCAGCTACACAGCCCTGGAGTCCATTCACTTCCCTGCATTTCCCTGCTACTTTCTCTCCCCTTCTGAGCACCTTTCACTGGATTGCTGCAATAGTCCCCAAATTGGTCACTCACATTGCCATTCACCCTTCTCTATCACGTCATTTTCTGGCTAAAGATTTTTCAGTGCCTTATTGAACTGTTCAAGGTACAGACTAAGCTCCCAGGTTGGTCCGGTCTGCTGCTTCTGATTGCCCATCCTCTCTACTCCCTAACCTCACTCCCTTCTTTGGGTTTCAAGGGAAGGTGACAGAGAATGTACCTGCTAGGAACATTCTCTCCCCACTCCAAGCTCTTCTACTTAATTCTTTCTAACTTCCTCAAGCAGGACGTTTTTGACCCCAAGGTTCCTTCTGTCTGGGCCCCAGCTAGGTAACTCATGGTACTCTTTGCTTCACTACATCCTTTCTTTTTAAGCCCCTATTCTTTGTTGGTAAGATGGAGATAGTAATAAATCTCATCTGTTATGCAAACATTAAGACAACATGTGTGAGGCAAATTAAATTAGCTGTTGTTACTAATCATGACTGTAGCTATAGTGGTGCGTAGGTTTGCGTAGGAACTAATAGCATGAACTAGACCAGATTGCCTAGGTTCGAGTATGGATTTGAATAGCCATATGAATGGCTTACCTTCTCAGTGCCTCTATTTCCTGATATATAAAATGAGCATGATAAGTAGAATTCATGGAACTTTGAGGATTACATGATCGAATTCATGAAAAGTACATAGAGCTGCACTCAATACACGTAGAGTTTACATTGCCCCTTGGTGAGAACTGTTTTCTCCAAGTAAGGCAGGGCTTCTCAGACACTGGAAACTGGTTTGGGGAAACTCACAGGATTCAATTTTTGCAGAATTATCAGAGATGAAATATCAAGCATTTACCAAAATGTGCAATATCAACAATTGCGCATTTAACTGCATCACTATTAAACTCCTGGTTCTCAAAAGGAATCAAACAAAGATTTATTACCAACATTTTATTGAATCATGTGTCAGGGCACTTTTGCTTCTTCATTAAACTAAATTATTCCCACAGCACTGTAGCATATACCTGGTTAAAAAGCCACATCAAATCCCCTTCAATAAAAGAAGGCTGGCCTAAAGCATTACCTCAAGATGATTTTCTAGGACTCCTACTTAAGATTTGCTAATGGGATCCCCAGTGGTTGCTCACTTGAAGGTAGCATGCCAAAGGAGTCCCTAACTCCAAGGTCTAGTCCTCAGATCAGATATTTTAACCCTAAACCAGGTGTTAGCTCACCTAGAGATAGTCATTTCCTCTCATGAATTAATTTTGACCAGATTCACATGAAGTATAAATTCACCAAATTATAAATTGGATTAAATACTATTATAATAATGAATTTCATTGTTTTTAGGGCCTCCTTTCAACTTAATAGTAAAAACAATAAAAATGGCTGTGCTGATTGAGTACTTCATATGTATGAGGTATGTATGTATGTATAATAATCTCATTTAAGACTCAATACCTCATGAGGTATGTACCTTAGTACACGGATGATGCAAATAATGCCATGATCACTTAATTGTCATAAATTCATAATGCCAGTCAGCATTCTTTCAGTTACTAGGGCAGGACAATAATGTAAGGCATGCTTTGAAAAGTGGGATTAAAAAGATAGGGTAGAATAGACTCATCAAATTATGGAAGACCTAGAACTATTCATAAAAAAATACTACAGAAATCAGACTCAGGGACAGGATATAGAGACGCTTTGTGCCACCAGGAAGCTGCTGTCTCATGCCCTCTGCTCCCTGTTCATCTCTGCTGATTTCTCTGGCTTTCCTTTGCAGGGAGATGCATGCTAGTACTCCTACCTCTGAATGAAAGAGCTCTGAGAGGCCTAGTGTGGGCCATGTGCCTTCTTTGTTGAACCTGTAACAGAAGGTATTGTACAATGGGGTTTGGAGAAGAGGCTGACCAAAGGAAAGCTGCAGCTTGTTGCTTGGCTGAAAAAAGATGAGAAAATGCTTATAGCAGACAGAAACACTGGGTTTTGTGGACAATACATTTGCACAGTAATGTGACAATATCAAACTACAAATCTACCTGTTGTTTTTCAAAAGCCTGCCACTCTTCAATCTGTCCTTTTATTTCCCCACAAGGACTGGCACAGAATAGGCTCTCAATGAACCATGGTCGGTCAAGTGGCCTTGGTTTTGATGTAAACCCAAAGGACCATCCTGGACACAAATAAATTGAGAGGTACTGGTGTTCGCCAGGACTTGAAAAGTCACACTATAAAAAAGAGTTGGTTAAAATTGTTGATCCCATTTTGTATTTAATAGTTTTCTATTTGTGAATGCTTTCCTTGTGCAAATAGGAGGGTTGAAACTCTGAGGTTGACCTTGAAGTTCACAGAGCTTTGAATCATGGTGCTCTCTCTTCAGTTCCCAGAACAGGCTTTCCTGAGGCAACTATCCACTATTTCCATCATAAGAACTTCAAGTACCATCTCAGAAATGAGTATTTGAATCATCCTTCATGCTCAGTTCTCAGTTTTTTCTGCAAATGTGTTTATCCCAAGGGAGTAAAAATATCCATGAAAAGAGGGAATTTGAATTCCGTGTTGACTCATTCCCTGGCCCAGGAGTTCCTTTGATTAAATATTATTCATTGTCAGGTCTGACTTGAGTGGAACCTAAAAAAAAAAAAAAAATCCTCTATGGAAACCACCTCCAATTAGGTAACTTTTGCTTTGAATATGTGGGACTGAAATCCCCAGCAATCACCTAAATGCATCCCTGGGCCAGACCCTGTGCTAATCTTCTTGCATAGATAGGCTGATATGGTTTTGTTTTTTGTTTGTTTGTTTTTGTAAAGACAACCTCATTTGGCAGACAAAGGGAGACAGCCAATACATATTGAGCCAGTGTGAAAAAACTGAAGAAGTTCTGAAACACTGAGTTCATGTAAAAAGGGAAAGATAGTGCTGCCCCAGACTATTTTGTCTTGTGAATATGTTCAAATCAAAATAACTAACTGATTAGGTTACTTGTGCTCAGCACCCAAGGCTTAGTGTTTATTTCAGCATGAAGCTTACTGCCCATGTTACTGCCAGCTTACTGATTTTTGGAATGAGCATAATATTTGGGAATTGGCTTGAAAATTAAGAAGCCAAGCAGTTTCAGGGCCTATGAGTCTTCAAAAACCTTAGATTTTTGACTCTGATGACTCATTGTTGGTGCTGTGAAAGAGCACTGCAGAAGTGAACCAACATTACTCACTGTCCTCTTGATACCCAGGAAATGGTAAGGGCTTTCTTTCAGATGCAGCTTTAGAAATACCATTTTGCTCCTTAATTCTCATCCTGAAGAGTCTTGTCAAATCTTTATGCCCTTTGTCGATGATATAAGGGCAAGTATAATGCCCCTTGCTAGCCATTTAAACTTGAGAAATAACTTAAATCCTCCAAGCTGCAGTTTCCCCATCTGTAAAAAATAGAATAAAAGACAGGGACCTCAGAGTTGTTCCTGAGGATAATGATATTCAGAGTGCACAGGTACGTGGCAATTAATACAAACATAATAAATACTAACTATTGTTACTTTACAGTGTGATAAATCCAAAGATAGAAACTGTGACTGGAAGGCAAATGGTACATACCTAATGTATTAAATATTAAATAAATACTCATCTGAATTTATAAATAAAAGATCCCATAATAAAGGCTTTTGTATGAATCACAAAAGATAAAGTCAGTGCATTAGTATTTCCAAGGAACTTAAAGTATGCTTGGTTTATTATTATTATTATTATTACTATTATTATTATTATTATTATTATAAAATTTTAGCCCCTCAACAGGGCAGGCAGGTGAGTCATCTGGAAGCCAGCCTACCTCATTGGGCTTAGAAAAACAGAAGTTAAAAAGGTATACTCCAAATAAAGCACCCATACTTCACCATTTATCCCTCATCTTACTTATCTACTGATATATGTCCGAATGGTCAGAAATCTTGGAAGGTAAAGACCTATTTTATCAATTTGTGTTTCCATAATCCCAGAGTCTGTCTGACCAAATTGGAGGGAAATTTACTATTCTCTTGACTCTTCTGCCATCTTTTCCTTCTACTAATAAGGTACACATGGAAATTATGTTTCCAGGCATCCTTTTGGAAAACCACTTTTCTGTCCTTTACTTTCTTTTGTGATTGTCCAATTAGCATGGCTAGTTCGGTAGAAGCCCCATGAGGGCAGGAATGATGGACTGTTTTGTACACTAATTCATCCCCCCTGTCTAAAATGTACTGTATTTTTTCATATACTTGCATTTTCTCTTTTTAGATACTTTTAAAAATTAGAGCATTATATATTGGGTTCATTTTGATAAAATCATACAGGTGTGGAATTTGATTTCAATCCCCATCCCCACACATTTCCCTCTTATCCTGTCCCCCATTCTTTTTCTTCAATTCTACTGATGATCCTTCTGTTCATTTATTTACTTTTGATTGATACTTTCTACATGTACATAAAGATGCAATTCTCTGTGTTATATTTACATATGCATTTGACATGATTTTGTTAAATTCATTCCACATTTCCACCCCTTTCTTGTTCCTCTCCTTCCCCATCAATCCCTTTCCTTTACTCCAAGATTTCCTTTCTATTTTCATGGGTCCTCAATTCCTGCATTTTTCTCCTTATTTTGCTCTAGCTTCCTCATGTGAGAGGAAACATTAGACCTTTGATTTTCTGAGTCTGCCTTATTTCACTTATTTCCATCTATATTCCTGCAAATGCCATAATTACATTCTTCTTTATGACTGAGTAAAACTCCATGTGTATACATACCACATCTTTATCCATTCATCTGTTGATGGGCATCTGGACTGATTCTATAATTTGGCTATTGTGACTCATGCTGCTATAAACATTGATATGGCTCTATCACTATAGTATGCTGATTTTAGTTCTTTTGGGTAGAGATACCAAGGAGTGGGATAGCAGGATCATATGATGGTTCCATTACTGTCTTCTTCTTTTTTTTTCTTTTGAGGAAGCTCCATATACTGTTTTCCAGAGTGTTTGTAATAATTTGTAGTCCCATCAACAATATATGAGTGTACCTTTTTATCCATATCCTCGTCAGCACTAATTATTTGCATCTTTTTTTTTTTTTTTTTGGTACTGGAGATAGAACTCAGGGGCACTCGACCACTGAGCCACATCCCCAGCCCTGTTTTGTATTTTATGTAGAGACAGGGTCTCACTGAGTTGCTTAGCACCTCGCTGTTGCCGAGGCTGGCTTTGAACTCGCAATTCTCCTATCTCAGCCTCCCTAAGTGCTGGGATTACAGGCTTGCGCACCGCCTAGCTTATTTGCATTCTTGATGATTGCCATTCTGACTGGAATGAAATAAAATCTCAACGTAGTTTTAATTTGCTTTTCCCGGCTTGCTATAGATGCTGAACATTTTTATTCATATATTTGTTGGCCATTTGTCTTTCTTCTTTTAAGAAATGCTTGTTTGGTTCTTTTGTCTATTTATTGATTGAGGGGGTTTTTTGGTGTTTTTTGAGTTCTTTACATATTCTGGATATTAATCTCCTGTCAGAGGAGCAGCTGGCAAAGATCCTCTTCCATTCTGTAGATTCTTCCTGTTCTATTCATTTCCTTTGCTGTGCAGAAGCTTTTTAATTCAATGGCATCACACTTATTGATTCTTAGTTTTATTTCTTGCACTTCGAGGATCTCGTTAAGCAAGTCAGTGCCAGTACCTATATGATAAAGTGTTGACCCTATGTTTACTTCTAGCAGTTGCAAGGTTTCTGGTCAAATTCCTAAGTTTGATCCCCATTTTGATTCGACTTTTATAAAGGGTAAGGGATGGGAATCTAGTTTCATTCTTCTACATATAGATATCCATTTTCCCAGCATCATTTTTTAAAAAGGCTATATTTTCTCAAACATGTTTTTGGCACCTTTGTCAAGTATCAGATGGCTCTAGGTATATGAGTTTGTCTGTGTGTTTTATATTTATTCCATAGGAATTTACATCTGTTTTGATGACAATACCATGATATTTTTATTACTATAGTTCTGTGGTATAATTTGAGCTCAGGTATAGTGATGGCTCTGGTATCACTTTTCTTGCTCAATATTACTCTGACTAGTCTGACTCTAATTCTTCCAAATGAATTTAAGGACAGGTTCTTTCTAGTTCTGTGAAGAATGTCATTAGTGTTTTGATGGGAATTTCATTGAATCTATATATTGCTTTTGATAAAATGGCCATTTTGAATACATTAATTCTGACTTTCAAGGAACATGGGGCATCTCTCAAACTTCTAATATCTTTGTTAGTTTCTTTCTTCAGTATTGTATAATGTTCATTGTCAAGATATTTCACTTCTTTGGTTAGATTAATTCCCAAGTTTTTTTATTTTTTAAGTTATTTTGAAAGTGATGGTTTTCCTAATTTATTTCTCAGAAATATATTGGAGGATAGGAAAGCTATTGATTTATGAGTGTTGATCTTGTATCCTGTTACTTTACTAAGTTAATTTATCAGCTTTAAAAGTTTTTTGGTGGAATTTTTGGGTCTTCTGCATATAGGGTCATTTCATAAGCAAACAGACATCATTTGACTTCTTCTTTTCCCATTTGTATTTCTTGAATTTCTTTCTCTTCCATGATTGTTATAGCTAGAGTTTCAAGGATTATATTGAATGGAAGTGGTGAGAGTGGACAGCCTTCTCTTGTTCCTGATTTTAGAGGAAATGCTTTCAATTTTTCTCAATTTGGTATGATGATGAGTTTGAGTTTGTCAAACATAGCCTTTATAATGTTGAAGTAAGTTTCTTCTATCCCTAGTTTCTCTAGGGTTTTTAACATTAATGGGTGATGTATTCTGTTGAAGGACTTTTCTGCATCTATTGAGATGATCATATGGTTTTTTTCCTTAATGTATTTTAGTGGTGAACTACATGTATTGATTTGTAAAATGTTAAACCAACCTTGCATTGCTGGTGTTAAATGAAATGGATCATGTTGTATTATCTTCTTTGTGTGTAATTGAATGTGATTTGCTAGTTATTTTATTAAGAATTTTTGTATCTATGTTCATCAGGGATAGTCATCTATAGTTATCTTTCCTTGATGTGTGTTTGACCGGCTTAGATATCAGGGTTATAGTAGCTTCTTAGAATGTATTTGAGAGTGTGTCCACCCTTTCGATTTTATAGAATAACTTGAGAAATACCGGTGTTAGTTCTTCTTTAAAGAACTAAGCTGAGGATCGATCTAGTCCTGGGCTTTTCTTTGTTGGAAGGATTTGAATTGCAGTTTCAATTTCATTACTTGATTTTGGTCTATCTAGTTTTTTTTAATATCTTCCTGGTTCAATTTGAGTAGGGCATTTGTGTCTAGAAATTCATCAATGTCTTCTAAATTTTCCAGTTTATTGGAGTGTAAATTTTCAAAAGTTTCTAATGATCCTCTGGAGTTTGAAAATTTCTGTGGTGTCATTTCCTTTTTCATCTCTAATTTTGTTTATTTGAGTCCTCTCTCCCTTATTTTGGTTACTTTGGCTAAGGGTTTATGATGTAATTTATCTTTTCCAAGAACAAACTTTGTTGCATTTATCCTCTGTATTGTTTCTTTCATTCTCAATTTCATCAATTTTGGCTCTGATCTTAATTATTTTCTGTGTTATACTGATTTTGGAATAAGTTTTTTTTTTTTTATAATGCCTTGAGGTATTACATAAGCTTATTTATTTTGGAACTTTCTATTTTTTTAGTGTAATCACTTGATACTCTAAAGTTTCTTCTTAGAACTTCTTTCATACTGTCCTCCAGATTTTAATATGTTGTATCTCTGTTCTCATTTGTTTCTAAGAATATCTTGATTTTTTTGTGATCTATTCTTATGTTGAAAGAATATTATTCAATATTCTTGTGTTTATGTGCTTTTTCTTATTTTACCTGCTATTGATTTCTAGTTCCACTCCATTATGATCTGATAGGATGCATGGAATTATATCAATTTTATTGCATTTGCTAACACTTACATTGTGACCTAGAATTTCATCTATTTTAAAAAACATTCCCTGAGCTGCTGAGAAGGAGGTAAATTAAGCAGTTTTGGAGTGAAATATTCTATAGATGTCTATTAGGTCCATTTGATTTATAGGATTCTTTAGGTAAAAAATATCTTTATTGATTTTATGTTTGGATGGCCTGGTATGATAAGAGTGTGTTGAAATCACTGAGTATTATTGTATTGGGGTATATCTGAGATTTAAGGTCAAAATTTTTTTAAAAATATAATTAGGTGCACTGATATTTGTGGCATATATATCTATAATCCTTGCATCTTTGTGTTGGAGTTTTTTCCATTAGCAAGTTTTTTCTCGGTATAGTAATTTTCTTTGTCTCTTTTGATTATTTTTGCTTGAAATCTGCCTTGTCAGATATGAGAACAGCTACTTCTACTTGTTTTTGGACTCCATTTGTGTGGAATATTTTTATATCCTTTTACCTTCAGCCTGTGTGTGTCTTTGCCTATGAGATGTGTTATGGTTTAAGTAAGATGTGTCCCAAAAAAGCTCATGTGTGAGACAATGTAATAAAGTTTAGAGGTGAAGTGGCTGGGTTATGAGAGTCTTATTCTAATTAGTGTATGAATCCTCTGATAGGGATTAACTATTAGTGATTGTAGGCAGGTAGTATATAGGAGGTAGGTCACTGGGGGCATGTCTTTGGGGTATATATTTTGTCCCTGGTCAGAATTATCTCTCTCTCTGTTTCATGGTGGCCATGTCCTGACTGCCTTTTTCCACCACATTCTTCCACCATAATATTCTGCCTCACCTTGAGCCCAGAACAAAGAAGCTGGCCATCTATGGACTGAGACCTCCGAAACAAACCCAAAATAAACTTTTCTTCCTATAAAATTGTTCTTTTCAGGTTTTTGGTCAAAGCAATGAAAAAAAGCTGACTAAAGCAAGATGAATATCTTGCAAACAGAATATAGTTGGATCTTGTCTTTTTCATCCACTCTGCTAATCTGTATTTTTAAATTAGGAAATTGAAACCACTTGCCTTCAGTGTTGTTAAGGATATGTGTTTGTAGTTTCCTGCCATTTTGGTTTATTTGCTATATTTAATTATGTCCTGATTTTTATTTTGTTGGTTGTCATTCTAGCAATCTTCATCTATCTGGGATATTTTTCAGGGTGGTTATCTGTGTGGAGTTTCTTTGACTATTCTTTGTAGTGCTGGCTTGGTGGTTATAAATTCTTTTAGTTTATCCTTGTCTTAGAATATTTTTACTTCCTCACCAATTTTGAAAGGGAGCTGTGCTGGATATAGCAAGCTTGGCTGGCAACTGTTTTCTTTTGGAGCTTGGTCTATCTCATTCCAGGCCCTCCTTGATTTTAGGTTCTGAGTTGAGAAGTCAGAAGTGAGCTTTATTGATTTGCCTCTAAATGTGACCTGACTTTTTCTCATGCCCTTTTTAAGAATTTTTTCCTTATTTTTTATGTTATTCATTTTTATTGATGTATCTTGGAGAGTGTCTCTTCTGATTTTGTCTGTTAGGATTCCTGTATGCTTCCTATATGTGAATTTCTATTTTATTTCTGATATGGGGAAATTTTCTGTTATTTTCTTATTGAAGATGTTTGCCTTTAGCCTGTACCTCCATGTTCTCTTCTAACTAAATGACTCTCAGGTTTTTTCTCTTTATGCAGTTCCAGAGTTCCTATATATTATGATTGTGTTCTTTTATTTTTCCCTTTATTGCATATTGAGTATTTAAGTTCAGGTAGTCTCTCTTCAAGGTCTGCATTTATGTCTTCAAGGCCTGAAGTTCTGTTTTCTACACAATCTAATCTGTCAGTGATGCTTTCAAGTGAATTTTTAATTGGATCCATTGTGTCTTTCATTTCCAGGAGTTCTGATAGGTTTCCTTTCACTATTTTCATTTCTTTGTTAAAATGGTATTTCATCTCCTGTTTTTGCTCTCTTAACTCATTCCTTAGATCTTCTTTTAGTTCACTGAACACTTAAGCAATCAGTTTTTTATAATCTTTCTCTGGAATTTCATCCAATTCCATATTTGTGGATGCTTTGTTTGGGGATTGTAAATTTGGGGCATAAACTTGTTTGTTTCCTTATGTTTTCAGAGATCTTGGAGTTTTACATCAATTGAGATGGACTCCCCTTTCTCTCTCTCTCTTTTTTAATATACATTTTTATACTAATTAGGTTTACATGACATCAGAATTCATTTTAATTCATTGTACACAGATGGAGCACAAATTTTCATTTCTCTGGTTGTATGTAGTGTAGAACCACAACATATATGCAGTCATACATGAAACTAGGGCAATGATGTTCATCTCATTCCACCATTATCCTTCCCCATGCTCCCTCCCCTGTCACTCTCCTTTGACCAAAACCTCTGTTCTTTCCATGTCCCCTCCCCCAATATGGATCATCATCCACTTATCAGAGAGAACATTCAGTCTTTGGTTTTTGGGGATTATATTATTTCACTTAGCATGATGTCCTCCAACTCCATCCATTTACATGCAAATGCCATAATTTTATTCTCTTTTAATTCTGAGTTAATAGTCCATTGTGCATATATACAATAGTTTATTTCTCCATTCATCTATTGAAGGGCATCTAGACTGGTTCCACAGTTTAGGTATTGTAAATTGTGCTGCTATAAACTCTGAAGTGGCTGAATTACTGTAGTATGCTGTTTTTAAATCCTTTGGGTATAGACCAAGGAGTCGGATGGCTGGGTCAAATGGCAATTCCATTCCGAGTTTTCCAAGGGATTGCCATACTGCTTTCCAGATTGGTTGCACCAATTTTCTGGTGGTGTTCCTTTTCCTCCACATCTTTGCCAACACTTGTTGTTTGTATTCTTGATAACTGCTATTCTGACTGGCGTGAGATGAAATCTTAGAGTAGTTTTGATTTGCATTTCTCTAATGGCTACAGATGTTGAACATTTTTTCATATATGTGTTGATTGTGTATCTTCTTCTGAGAAGTTTCTGTTCAGCTCCTTGGCCCATTTATTGATCGGGTTGTTTGGTTTTTTTGGTGTTAAGTGTTTTGAATTCTTTATATGTCCTGGAGATCAGTGCTCTATCTGATGTGCATGTGGCAAAAATTTGTTCCCAGAATGCAGGCTCTCTGTTCACCTCACCTCACTGTTTCTTTTTCTGAGAAGAAGCTTTTTAGTTTGAATCCATCCCATTTATTGATTCTTGCTTTTATTTCTTGTGCTGTAGGAATCTTGTTAAGGAAGTTGGGGCCTAATCCAACATGATTAAGTTTTGGGCCTACTTTTTCCTCAATTAGGCACAGAGTCTCTGGTTTAATTTCTAGGTCTTTGATCCACTTTGAGTTGGGTTTTGTGCATGGTGAGAGATAGGGATTTAGTTTCATTTTGCTGCATATGGATTTCCAGTTTTCCCATCACCACTTGTTGAAGAGGCTAGATTTTCTCTAGTGTATGTTTTTGGCATCTTTGTCTAGTATGAGATAACTGTATTTATGTGGGTTAGTCTTTGTGTCTTCTATTCTGTACCATTGGTCTGCATGTCTATTTTGATGCCAATACCATGCTGTTTTTGTCACTATAGCTTTGTAATATAATTTAAAGTCTGGAATTGTGATGCTTCCTGCTTCACTCTTCTTGTTGAGGGTTGTTTTATCTATTCTGGGTTTCTTATTTTTCCAAATGAATTTTCTGAATGTTTTTTCTATTTTTATAAAGAATGATGTTGGGATTTTACTGGGAATTGCATTGAATCTGCATAGTGCTTTGGGTAGTATGGCCATTTTGACAATATTGATTCTGCCTATCCAAGAGCATGGGAGATCTTTCCATCTTCTAAGGTCTTTTTAAATTTATTTCTTTAGTGTTCTGTAATTTTCATTGTAGAGATCTTTTACCTCTTTTGATAAATTGATTCCCAAGTATTGTTGTTGTTCTTTGAAGGCATACATGAGAGTAGAGTGTATTTTGACATATTATACATACATGGAGTATAACTTATTCTAATTAGGATCCCACTCTAGTGATTGTACATGCTGTGGAGTTTCAGTGGTCATGTATTCACATATGAACATAGGAAAGCTGTGTTTGATTCATTCTACTGTCTTTCCTATCCCCATTCCCCTTCTTTTCCCTTCATTCCCCTTTGTCTAACCCATTGAAATTCTATGCTTCCCTTCCCCCCTCCATTGCTATCGTTGCACACTCCCCAGTTTATGAGGTACTAGTAACATAGAAGGACAATATAAACTTGTAAGGTAGAAACTCTGCAGCTTCAGATCAGATGTCCTTTTATGTGCAGTTATCTTTTTCTGTTCTGGGGCTTCTCTCTGTTTTTGATATATGAGTAGATGCCCAGGGCTGTGACCTAAGGACCTCCTCTGATTGTCCCTTCTTGGGGCCTGGTTTTTGGTTTGAGATTTTTCTTTCTCCAATTTCATATGTGGAAGTAATGTTGGGGCTCAAGTGGAGCTAGATCATGTGTGAGATAAAATTTGCTATTACTTAGCTGTGCTATGAGTATTAATTGGCCACAGAATTTCTACTCTATGAACTTTAAATGTCCCAATAACTTTTCAGGCCCACTTAGAGGAAGAGAGAAGCCAGAAATAGCACTAATGTTGCAACAGCCTTAAGATAAGTGGCCAATGTCTACTTCAACTTCTATAAAATTAATTTTTACCTATATAGGAATGATGGGGTCAGATCAACACTTAACATTGATACCAACAGTAAAAAACTGTAAACAAGATCAATCATTTCATGTATACTGTGTCATCCACTATATTAATAATGACAATAACATGAATGAAGTTGGAATTACACAAACTATATAATTCTATTATTTAGTGGAATTACAATTTCTTATGTGAAAAGAAAAGAGGGTAGGAAGCAAGATAAAGTTTGAAATTCCTAAAAAAGTGAGCAGAGGAGAGGCAGGAAATAGGTAGCAGATGTCAGCTGAAAAGAAAGAGGAATAAAAATTTAACAGAAAGTAATTTATAAATTAAAAAGAGAGGAAGAGTTAACAGGAAAATTTGCCTTTTAGTAAGAAAAGAGAGTGAAGAAGCGGTAATAAGAGAAACAAAAACAAGGTATAAACAACAAGTAAAGGTAATATCAAAATAACTCAATCCAACATATAATTATAACCAAATTATAAACTTAATATACAATCAAAGAATGTTGTATACTAGACATCCCTGGCTTAAAAGAATATTAGCCATATTTTCATCAATGTTCAGACTTCCTGCAGGTATTCCTGACCCTTCTCTCCTTAAGTCATTCTCCTTTCTCTAGCTCATTCTCCTTCACCCCATGTCCAGGTAAACATCTTGGGCAAAGTGTTTTAGCTGCCTCTGTTTATCCTCCCAGCAGCCTGATCATTATCACCCTGTGTTGGTCTCCCCACACAGAAGCCAGGCTCTACTTAAGAGGGATTCTGTGACTGGCTCCTGAAGGAACCATCCTCTCCTTTCTTCAAACACTTGTAATGTTTCCTGTTAGATTTGCAGTCGTTAATGTTTTCTTCTGTCTCTCTTGCTATCTGCTTTAATATTTATTCAGCATGGCTAAAATCATAATCATTTTCATCTGTTTCAACAAAGAGAGCCAGTTCCTTACCTCCACTCCTTTCCTCTTTCTGTGCAGAGGCTAAAGATTCCTCGCCCCCACATAACCAATGAGGAAGTCTCATTGTCTCTGAATTTTCCTTGAAGTTCAAACTGAAAATGCCCTCCCAAGGTGAATGCTCTTGGAGCTACTCAGTAGTCCTAAGTTCCCTTCTTGAGTTTAGCTGAAGTCAAGCCCAATAGTGTGTTTTCCAGCTTTTTGTAGACAGACTACATCCTTCCTCTTGCAAAGTCCAAGTTCTCTCCGAATTTTTAAAATATTTCCCATGATATCACTAATATTTTTCCTACCTACTATCCATATTGATTTGCTATTATCTATCCATTTATAATATGGTTATTTCTTAGCTTATCTGTGCATCTCTCATTCATAACAGGTGTCAAATTCCACTTTCTACTTTATATTCATCTGATGGCCATTATAAGTAGACCAAAGAATGTTGTTAGACATTACATGTTATATAGCATGTATTATATGTTACACAGTTATAATGCACAAGCAACAAGGACGGGGTTGTGTGATAAATTTATTTATTTAACATTTATTGTGAACAACAGTGTGCAATACATTATGGTAAGCACTGTGTGGTATTCACCTCACAATGAGACATAAATACTGATTCCAGTAATTTTATAGTTCAGTAGGAAGTCAAAAATGCATGAAGAGAAAACCATAACACAAATTGGATAGTGGTAAGAATGTTAGTAGGTACAGATAAAGTATAGAAGCAAATTAAAAGGTTGTAAATCTTGTAAATGACCTTCCCTCACTGTGGATGTTAATCAAAACTTAATGTTCAGATGAGTCATTTCTCGCTATGGTGCCTGTATTTAACCATGTAATTAAGAAAAGGAATACTTTTTGTTGATGTTTCTAAATCTCTCCATTCTTCTGTCAAAAAAATAACAACTACTCCAGAGATTACATCAGCATGGGAGATGGAAAGAACATTCGACTTGGCTTTAAAAATACCCCTAGATGCAAATTCTGTGTTTGCTATTGGATGGAATCATGAGTAACAGCTGTATACTAATTTTTTTTACTTAACTCTTCTGAAAGCCACCTGCATGATAAGGATAATAGCAGAAGTGTGATCCAACGAATTAAGTGAAAATGTTTCAAAGGGTTTAAATATTTGGAATTGGATATATTATTAATATAACTAAATGAAAAATCTGTAAACATAAATGAGAAATAAAATTCCAGCCTTCAGCAGCACAACACCATAAAAATATAGAGGGAGGGTCATCATTCTGCCCATTCAGTACACCTTTCTTTAGTTTTGCTAGCATCTACCATGCGGGACAATTTTTGTAGTGTCTACAGTTTTCCACTCCTTTCTTTTTGTTAGAGGCATGCAGCATTCACCCTCCTAAGAATATTCAGTGTACACAGCGTCTTGCTCATTGCTAGACTTTGCCTGAAGACACGTTTATCTCAGAAATGCAGTTGCTTTTATGAAATGCACAAAATACAGCAGCTAAACCCAATGCCAGGTAGTCAGCAGATAATAATAAAAACAGTGATGATAATATGCTTTGCTTCTACAAAATTTATTTTTTTTCTCTTAAAGCCCATATTCTGGAGACATAAAACACCTTTGTGTTCCTAAAGTAACTAACACATTCTAATATATGATGTGTTTTCATACCATTCATTGGGAAAAGGTACAACATAATGGTAATAACCGTCAAAGTGGTAGCTTGCACACTTAGAAACAATTACAAATAAGAATTGATATACACCTCTCCAAAAATCTTAGCACAATTTACATCTTACTTATCATCTTTTACATCTAGAAATATTATCAAGCGGTTGTTAGGCTCATCTCAATTTGATTTTGATTTAACTTTCCAAGCCAGAAAGTTCTTTTTTTCTGCTCTTAATATACTAAAGGACAAGAGAGTTTTATAACTCTCCCTCTGGCTTATTCAAATAATTAACTTAAAAAAACTTTATTGTTGATTTTACTTTTAAACATTTCTTTTATATTAAAATAATAATGACAGCCAGAGAGCAATGGACTATCATTATCTTTAAAATAATGTGACATCCACAGATAATTTTTTCATTGTTTTTTTTCTTTGTATCCTTCTCCATTCTTCTCCCAATCTCAGGATGAAACTCACACTTACTTTGAGTTACTTCACTCTTTCCTTTGACTAGGTATACAAGAAATTTCTTGCGACATTGCAAGAAATGTCGCATTTCAGTGACATCCACTGAAACCCCCCAATTTCAAGACTTCCATAATCTCTGCCACACTCCCTGTCAAAGCCTACGCAGCCTGGCTGAGGCAAATACAACATGGCACTTGGCATCATTGTGATGTGTATGCACACAACTCTTCCCAACCTCACAATTATGGACTAGTGGTGCTACTTCTGGTAGTGGAAGCATGGTGGAGAGACAAGAGGAGGGAGATATTTTTCTCCCAGACTACAGATATAAGCTAGAAAAATCATTAAAAGCAAAAAGGTTACAGAATTTGACCAAAAGTATGCAACAATTTAAAGAGGTTCACTTGGGAACAACAGATGCTTTCATTGTTTAAGGATGGTTTGTAGCCTTACACTGTGAAACCCTTCACCCCTTGAAGATAGCTAAATCCCTCAGCTTTACCAAACAGGCATAGTTTAGAGTGGGTCATAGAGCAGCTAAACCTTTAACAGGAATCTTCTGAATTTTGGAATTGAGAGGCAAAGGATCTATCAAAGAACAGATGATAAATGCTCTGGGTATGCCTGGCTGACTAAGAAACTACACACATATATGTGAGACTCCATGTGAACATGGTTTTTGCCTTTGAATGTGTTGTGCCCATTACAGTTAACTAAAATTAAAAAGAGTGACAATATCAAGTGTTGACAAGTTGTGGAGCAATCAGAACCCACATGTATTGTTAGTGGGAATTTAAAATAGTGTAGTCACTTTGGAAAACATGTTGACAGTTTATAAAAGTAAAAAATAAACTTACCATATGACTCAACAATTTTATTACTCAAGGGATATGAAAATATGCATCTGCTAAACAAATTGATGCCATATTTATAGAAGCATTATTCATATATAATTTAAAACTGAAAAGAACACACATGTCTATGAACTGCTGAATGAGTAAACAAAATGTAAGCTATCCACACAATCAACTATTGCTTGGCAATAAAGAACAAACTGAAATACTAATGATTCAGATAAATCTAAGAAAAATCATGCTAAGTGGCAAAAAACAGGCGCAAAAGCCTACATTCTATGTGATTGCATTTGTATGATATTCTTTTTTTTTCCTGGCAGGACAATCGCTGTCCCTTGCATATTTATTTATCATTTATATGATATTCTAAAAAGGATAAAACTATAATATCTGGAAGCAGACCAGTGGTTCCCATGTGAGCACTGGTTGACTTGATTACTTACCAATAGCTGCCAGGGAACTTTTCAGAGGTGCATGACTCTATGTATTTACCAAAAGTATTCAGACTGTGTACTTAGAATAGGTGAATTTTATTGTATGAAAATTGTATCTCCATAGAGATCTAAAGTTGGATTGAGATTCCTTTTTGTGTTACCTAATGATTTCTGTAAGGAGGTATCTAGAGATTTCTAACTTTTGGTTTTAAGTCCCATTTCTTAATTTCTGAATTATATTTATTATTACTCATTAAATTAATTTGTTTCTGCTGACACATCTCAAATTATGTTTTAGTCCCTGGAAGAACTGTAAAAATGCTCATACAGCATTGGATCAAAACCTAGATATACAATATTTTATTAATATTGCATATTAGATGTTGAATTTATTAAATAAAATTGTTGACATAATCTGACTGTAATCTCTTATAATCTTTACAAATTTTTCATCTGCATTTTACCAGAATTCTCTACCTTGTAATAAATATTTGAAAAGAAACAGCATATATTTTTACTTTTTTTGGCCATTATATTGTGGCCTTTGGCTAGCTGTTTTTATTTTAGTTACACTCAATCCCCAATAGGATTCCTGTGGGAACTCAGGAAATGATGACAGTTTGTAACTCAATCTAAAACTAAGGTTGACAATCAGCATATTGCCAGACCATAGGGAGCATTTTCACTAATTAAAAACATATGAAACTGAAATGAGAATTAGAATATAAATGGGAGATTGGGGTTTGGTTTTCACTTAAGGGAAAGAAAATATTCTCGCCTGAAGAATAAAGAACATAAAAATTCTCATTCTACAACTTTTCCCATGAATCAGAAACCTAGGCCATTTTTAGCTCAAAATGGGATATCAATTTCTCTTTTATGATAAGTTATTATTTTGCAGTAGTATGATATTATATGCTGTTTTAGTCAGATTTTTCACTGCTATAGTTAAAAACCTGACAAGAACAATTTTAAGGAGGAAAAGTGTATTTGGAGTTCACAATTTCAGAGGTCTAAGTCTATAGATCACAAACTCCATTCCTTGGGACTCAAGGTGAGGTGGAACATCACGGTGGAAGAGAGCCATGGAGAGAAGTGGCTCACATGATGATCAGAGAGCAGAGAGAAAGAGACTTTACTCACCAGATACAAAATAATACCCCAAAGGCATACCTCCAGTGCCCACCTCTTCCAGCCATCCCCTAGCTGCCTTCAGCTACCACTCAGTTAATCCCCATGGAGGGATTAATCCATTCATAACCCAATCATTTCAAATCTAAACCTTATTTCATTGCCGCACACGTGAGCTTTTGAGTGACGTGTAACATCTAAATCATAACACTCCCTATCTACACCAAAATTCTTCCTAGTCAAATAGCTTCAGAGATTGTGACTCCTAATAAATAATTAGTTAGAAAAAATAAATGGAGCATCATAATGCTTTGATCCTTTGTTATACTGCCTTCCAGAAAGAAATGTCACAATGTATCCTGCTTTACAGTTTTTTAATGTATTCAGTCACTAGTTTTTATTTTCCAAGGAAGAAGAAGGAAAGTTTTCAAAAAAAATTATCACTCATTAGGAAAGTTAAACCACAAAACTTGACTGCTGCCAAACCCTAGAGCCATCTCATTGTCTTAAAGACTTGAAGAAAAGCTTATCATAGAAAATAATTTTATGAATAAACCAGTTTAAAAATTGGAAACATGAAGCCATTATTCAAAAAAAGGATGTAATACAAAGGGAAATAAATGTATGCTGTAAGGAAACTAGACAAGCAAATTTAACACCTGAATTTTAAAAGTCCATTAGAAGACAAAATTTGAAATTTAGAATCTTGAGTTAGTGATATAAAGGTCAGCTTTGAGAAGCTGTCTTATGATGCAGGGGGAAATAACAAAAAGAAAGAAAAAGTTAAAAATTACAGTAATAATAATGAATAGAAATCAAAATTAAGAATTGGATCCAATCTAATAATTACTTGAGAAATAAAGCACAGCAAATAAAATAGAAGAGATAAACCAAATATATAACTGAATCACTCTTGGGTTATGTTAAAAATCTAAGTGTATACACAGATATTATAAAGAAAAATACTGAATTCTATGCATACACAAGAATTGAATTATGAACAAATAAATATCCTACACACATCTTTTAAAGTAAGTTAAGGAAAAAAACAGAATCCCATTACATACCTACAAAAAAAATTAAAACACAAAAGCAAAAGAAAAAACCTGAAAATACCAAAGTTGATTTGAGTTCTGAGCAAGAAGAATGTGCATTCATTGATGGTATACATGCAAGATGGTAGAGCTACTTTAAAAAGTTTGGTCATTTCTCACATAAACATAGTCTTAGTATACAATCTAGTAATTGCATTTTTAAGTATTTGTTTAACTGATTTGAAAACTTATGTACAAATTCTGCATATGAATCTTATAGCACCTTCATTCATAGCTGCTGAAGACCAGAAGAAACAAAGATGTCCTTTAGTAGGCAAATATATACAAACTGTAGTGCATCAACACAATGGAATATTATTCAGCAATGAAAGAGAAATGAATATCAAGCCACACAAAGATCTGAATAATTCTTAAACACATAGTTAAATGAAAGAAGCTAAACTTTTAAATATATATATAATATGTGTGTGTGTATATATTTGTGTGTATTCTTTTTTAAAAAATTCAAATTATATAACATTTTGGAAAAGGCAAAAGTACAGTGACAGCAAAAAGATTAATGATTCCCAGAATTACAGGAAGAGATGTAAGGGTTAAGTATGTAAGCACAGTAGACAATTTAAGTGGCAAAACCATTATATATTGTGCACTGTGCATTTACTGAAACCCATCAAACTTTGAAGCACAAATAGTGAACTTCAATGTATGAAATAAATATAAAAATCACTATGGGATGACAGGACATTTCCCAAGATAGAATACATAATGTGACAAAATAATCTGTATTAAAAATATAAGAAACAAGTTTACTAAGCCAGCGGAGAGAAAAGGTTTAGAATTAAGTAACTTGGAAATCATTAGAGTCTGTAAGATTAAAGGCAAATTAACCTTTACATAAGCACTGTACTTTAATTGATAAAGTTGATTCCAACAACTGTACAGATTAAGAATCCTGAAACTACCATACATATCAGAATATACCACCATATATATCAGATTTTAACACTTGAATAAATGAGGGCAGATGGTCAGAACAAGCTTTCTCATGATTAGAGTAGAAGGTCACAGACGCACAATAGGTTAGAATGATCCATGTGGTAATGAATTGGAGACATCAGTAGGAATGTGGTTGATTACATACAAAATATTTATAGATATGTACATACACATGGTTTGGTATATGCACATGTATTTTCTCACTCAGCCAGCTGAGAGACCCTAGGAAGAAGAACTTCAGTAGCAATGATCACACCCAGAACCCTGATCTTGGTTTCTAGAACCATTCTCCAACAAAAAGAACCAAAGCTCTGTATAAAAATGACTGATTATATGGCAGAGACTGGAATATATAAGATGAGCCTTAATCATATTGTTGACTAGAAATTAAGATAAAGTGTTCAAAAATAAAAAAGAGGAAGGAGGGATTGAAGCAAGGGAGGGAGGAGAGAAGGGAGGGAGGGAGGAGAGAAGGGGTTGCAATCTCTAAAGATTGTTGATTAAGAAGAATTTTGGAGTGAGTCGAGGACAGTATCTCAGTACTGCAAGCACAAAAGAGAACATTGCATAGTTGTATTTACAGAAAGGTTATGAACAAAGAAAACTAGTTTGTGTGATAACAATGGTCTCTCCTGGTTGATAGGAGTAAGGAGTATAAGGTAGCTTTCTAACTACTTTTCCTACTGTAGCAGAGAAATGGATGTCCTGGTCCTATTTTTGACTTTAAAAGCCCAGGTTTCTAATTCATGGGCAAAGATGTTGGGTCAACATTTTATACTTTTTATTCTTTAGGCAGGAATATTTACTTATTAATTCCCTTACCTTCCATAATAGGATTTGCATGAGTGCTCTTCCCTTCATGATACCTTTATTAAAAATATTAAATATTGGATTTTCACTAAGGTTAAAGGTAATATATGAAAAAATTATAAATTTCAAAATACAATTGGAAGAAAGACAGGTATTCCACATGGAGGACAAAGGAATAAATAAGAAAATTAAAACAAGAGTATAGATTCACAAAATTATAGCCAAACACATTATGTGGCAATGATTGTAGATGGGTAAAAATTTCCCTAATAGGAAACAACACTTTGTGTTTCTTTTTTAGATATAAATATATGGCATGTATATGTAACACAAAATGGAACAAGAGTGTAAATAAAAACGTGTTCGCATATGAGGGAAAACATTTGACCTTTGAGTTTCCGAATTTGGCATATTTCACTTAGGGTAAGAGGGAGGCAAAGCTAGGATAACCTAAAGATAAAGAGACAATCAGTAATGTGGAAGGAGATCAAGAGGCAGAGTAGAGGGATGGGTAAGGGGAGGCAATGCAGAATGAAATCTTAGAAAATCATGCTATATGTATATATAAATATATGACAAGAAAATTCAACTTTAAACATAGATAGAACCTATCAAATATAAATTAATAGACAAGCAAAAGAAGTTTAATAGAGTAGAGGAAGAAGAATGGGAGAGGAGCGATGGAAAGATGAAAGAGAAAAAAGAGGAGGAAAAAAGAGGGAGTCATGAACTGAAATCAAATTCCATGTATGTATGAGTTTGTCGGGAGGAACCCAACTACTATATATCAATAGAGCTCTAATTACATACACAGATGAATAAGTCAAGCAACTACAGATCAAGCCAGGGTCTATACATAATGCTTTCCTTTCCTTTCCTTTACTTCGCAGCTAAAGATATTTGAATATGTATGATTAGTTCCCTTTTACAAATGATGATACTGAGACTTGAGGATGTTGAACGGATACCATTGAGCTTCCAAAGCAAAAGTGTGGCAGGGCTTGGGGGTAATGGTGGTTGGTTGGACTTCAAACCCTGCACACTTCACTCCAGAGTTTTGTTCAAACAACAGAAACAATAGTATAAGCATGTATATTCCTAACATTTTATCCTTTAAGCAAATTTTGAGTGTATGGGAAATTGTAAACTATGAAATTCAATTGCTTTAACAATAAATAACTACAAAACATATTTATGTAACATGCAAAAGAAATTCTTAGACTTTATTTAAAAATGAAGTAAATAATGCTAATCCATCCAAGAAGAAATATTTTTAAAAATAACCTAGAATTTGAAGGCAATGTAAAATCAAAAAGAAAACGCCTGAAAACAAGTCATATCAAGAAATTATACCAAGTGGCCAATTTGAAGTTAAAAAATAAAGTTCTATTTTAAAACAATTCCATTATTATTTTAAAAGAAAAAAAACTAATTCATTAGCAATTTTACTGAAAATACAAAAATAATGGAAAAGTCTAATGAAAGTAAAAGAAGGAATATAAAGCCTAAACACTAATCTGTTGAAAATATAAATCAGTATATTTAAAATCTAAGGGTGATTTGCTCAAAAAGGACAACAATGAAATTGACATAATTCTTGCAAGTTCACATAAAAACATGCACAAATACACAAAATTACAGCAGAGTAATTTAATACAATAATAAGTAATTTGACATAAATACAACAATGAGGTAATTTAATAAGTTGTTAGAGAACAATTAGAAGCATTTATGAATTTGTAACGCTCAATGTTTTTGGTAATATATTCACACAATTTCAATGAAATGGGTAATTTATAGGAATACACGATTTCCAAAAATTGAGTGAACTAGAAAACATGAAGAGAACTTAAAACACTCTCAAGAGTAGAATATTGTCACTGGAGGTTAGAAAGGGAAGTAGGGAGGGAGGTTAAACGGAGAGTGTACAGAGAGTACTAAACTATAGTTACACAGTGGGAATAAATCCTAATGTTCTATAGCATGGTAGGGTGACTGTAGTTCACAATTTACTGTATATTTCATAAAGAATTAGAAGAGATGATTTTAAAATTTCCCAGCACAAAGAAATGATAAATGTTTAAGGGGAGAAAATGCTAATTATATGATTTGATCATTACACATTGTATGCATGTATCAAATTATCACACTGCATCCAATAAGTATGCACAGTTACATGTACATGTGTCAATTGAAAAAAGTGGATGCAGTAATCAAATCACATTTCAAAACATTATAGCTGGAATTAAAATGGGAAAAATATACTCTAAAGAAAGAAATGCCAAAATTTTCAAGCCTTTAAAATTTTCAAGACTTTATTCTTCCTCAAATTAGAAAATTTATGAAATATTCCAGTATTCCATATAGAAATAGGTACAATGTTTCAAATTCACTTAAAGATAGACATAAAATTAATCCCCAATCCTGACCCCGAAAGAGACAACTATAGAATTCTTTAATCTCTTGAAGAATGTCACAATTTGCTCTCTGCAATATTTTAAGTGGTTAATTCTGCATGATTCCTTCCAGATAATAAAGGATGGATACCAGAAAAATGTACAAATTGTTCATCTTTGGGGCAAAGAGACAACTATTTGATGGGTTACATAAGTATAAAAAAGCATCCATAATGGCCAATTAAAAAAATCTTAACCCAATAGCTAGCAATCACAATTTAATGCAACAGAGGCATTGCCTTCGAATCCAGAAACAGGATGAGTCCTCTCAGCACATTTACTGTTGTTCTTATATTTCCAGTTAAAACTACCTGAAAATAACCAGATAATAAGAGGCATGTCTTGTGACTAATAGACAAAATTATCATCAAATACAAGTTACATGATATTTATTCTTTTAATCCCTCCCCCACCATAAAACTCCAAGAATCACATGATAAATATAATTACAGTTTAAAATATGAAAAAATCTCTCCTAATTCATATAAGTGCAATGAGAATTATATCAAGAAAATCCAATCACAGTTGCAATAATGTATTTCAAAGCTAAAAATAAATTTTAAAAGGAATATGCAGACATATGTAAATTTGCAAAATTTACTGAAGGAACAAAAGGAAATTTGAATAGAAAGGCATTATAATTTGAGTATGGAAAAAATATTGATTATTTTTCAAAGTTAATAGGTTTAACATCAGTTTATTCAGAGTCTCACTAAGACTTTTAAAATTGACCAAGTAATTCTAAATTTAAAAAAGGATAATTAACTCAGCATATGATTTCAGCATTTATGTTTCATTTCTTTATATCTTGCCCTAAAATGTATTATTTTAAATTAAACTTTCAAGCTTTTGCTTCCTACTTATATTAATCTCCCAGCTTGAAACTTTCCATGCTAGACTAAGCATAAATTGAAGAGGAAATACAGGGAAAAAGCACTGCTTGTGGGAAAAGATGAATCACGCACACTGTAATGGGCACACAGGAACACAATAAATGTCTAATCTACAGCTCCTTCTTCTGTGGCTTGGCAAGTTATTTAATCTCTCTTAACTGCAGTTTTTTCCCCTGTAAATGGGGAGGATATTTATGCCCAACTGATTCATGCAATAGTTACAGTAGATGGCATCTATAAACCATGACCCAGCTATACCACACCTGGGTATTTACCCTGAAGAACTAGTCATCATGCTACTGTGATACACATACCCATGTTTATAGTAGCACAATTCACCATAGCCAAACTAGGGAACCAGCATAGATGTCCATCAAAAGATGAATGGATAAAAAAATATGGTATATATATATAATGGAGTTTCATTCAGCCATAATGAGAAATGAAACTATGGCATTTGCAGAAAAAGGAACGAAACTAGAGACATTTATGTTAAGTAATATAAGCCAAACTCAGAAGGTAAAAGCTCACATGTTTTTCATCATATGTGGAAGCTAGAGAGGAAAAAGGAAAGGAAAGGTGGGGAGGGGGTCTCATGAAAATCAAACGGAAATCAGTAGAGAAAAAGAACGAAGGGGTGGGAGAAAGGAAGTGTTGGGAGTGATTATATTGTTATATTGTGTGCATGTACAAATATACAACAACAAATCCCATCATTAGGTGCAAACTATAATGTACCAATAAAAAAGTGGGAAAAAAATTTGCACTATACAATATACTATACAATTTATACTCAATGAATTTTCTTCTCTCCTCTTTTCCACTTCAATTTCCCTCTCCTCCAGCCCAACCAACCAGTTTCTGGCCCTCACTTCCTATTATAGAGAAGCTGTAAGTGCAGTAACCCAGTATCAGTGAGGCAATCCAGTTGAGACCCACCATTGAACACAGCACTGAGAACCAGGGGCTTTCGATTCTAACCTCCACCTGCCACTGAGCCAAGAGTCAGTCTCTGAAGTATCATGTCTCTAAAATAAAGGTAATATAAAGTCAAGAGGTTCTATACCAGATATTTTAAGGTTCCTTCTAACTTATGTAAGAGAAAAAATTTGAGAGCAAGAGCATAGACCATCCCAGAACTGATCTGTCTTTATCTGTGTGCAAAAGTGTAATTCTAAAATTACTTTCTTAGAGCCCATGAAGTATGCCCATCATTTTGCTAGAGAAATAGTATGCAGTTTTTTTTTCCTTTGCCACCCTAGATGATCCTTCTGGGTGGACATGATGGGAATGATTTAAAAACTGCATCATTACTCTGATCACCTGCTCCAGTATGTTATGTCCAGACAAACTAGTTTGTATTAACCTCCTGCTTAAAACTTCACAAGTTTCCCACCAGCCTCAAAATAGAGCCCTCGTTCTTTATTGCAGTCTCCAAATTCTCACACAATAAGCCTCCTAGGAATCTCGCTGACATCATTTCAAATCAACCTCTCCTTGCTTCTTTTACAGGGCAAGGACTCATTGCAGACTTGAGGCAGCCATAATGATTTCAGACATGTCATTCACAGCACCAGGCATGAATTTATTAGAAGGGACAGGAAAAAGGAAAAGGGAACACTCTAAAGGGAGAGAATGGGTTCTCTCAGGGAGAAAGGATGTCACACACACCTTGCCTTCCAGTTTTATTGAGGGTCCTAGGTAAGTTTCTAGAGAGTCCTGCCTAGGCCCATCTCTTGACTGACAGCAGGATTGCATCAGACTTTCAAGTCCCCACTGTGTACAGTACAGGTCCAAGTCAACTCTGAGTCAGCTTGGCCCATGTTGGATCTTGTGCTTACAGATTTCACAGTTGGGGGAATTATCCTTATCTGCCTAAGTTCTTGGTTTCTGGTCTGTAAAAAGGTCACAAAAGTCTCTCCCCACTCCCATCAACCCCAGAGGTACTCGTGTTCTTATTGGCATTTCAGGCCTACATTTCTCCTGCAGATAATAGGTGGTTTGCTGAGGCATATACCATACCTATTGACTTCTGCCAGGTAAGGCTGAAGGTAAATAGCTTTTTAAAAGAAATGGGAGTCAGCACAGTGGGCCCAGTTTGTAGAATTAGCACCTTAGCCTCATGCTCCTGTTGATCATGTCTATCTGCTACCTATTACTTCTGTCACCCCATAGCCACTAGCTTACTGTTTGCTCCTCTCACACACAAGCTCATTTCCTGCAAGAGTGTGCTCCAGAAACCATGTTGCCACCTCTCTGGGGGGTGTGGAATTTGCCTGCCATACAATCTAAAACAGTCACAAGTCACTCTCTCTTGTCTATGCTTAATTATCCTTCTATCATGTGTCAGAGTTGGATCTTTTTCTTTCATGTATCTATTTATGTCTTTCTCCTCCATCAGAATGTACACTCTGTGAGAGCAGGAACTTTATCTGAATCACTGCTCCACCCCTCATTTCCTGGCACATTGGCACTAAGGAAATGCTTCTTGAGTGAAATGGAAGAATGAGAGGAACAAAAGCAGAATTATAAAAAGAGTATTTTTCTTTGAATTCTGAAAAAATGGATTTATACTGTATTTCAGTCACCCATTAGCATTATGACCTTATGAATCTCAACAATATTTGAGGGCATACTAAATTAGAGAACATAGGAAAAGCATCTAATAGGGAAACTGGTATAAAAAATATTTCCTTTCTTCCCTTTTTCTTTCTCTCTCTCCCCTCCTACCTTCCTTCTCCAACTCCTCCTCTGACTTACACAAGGCCAAGTTAACTAAGAAATGTACATTTTTATGGCTCTTTTCAAATATGGATTTTCTCCTTTAAAAAGGTATCAGGCTAAATCTTTGGGCACAATGAATTCCTTGTGTTCCATCAGGCTCCTGCAGTTCTCTTTGACTCTGCAATTACACAATATTTCTTGTATCTGTGTTTGACAATGTTTGTGTTTTCTATAATTTGTAACTATGCTGAGACAGCTTTGACCTGATTCAATCCTGGATAATCCATGAGTATATTAAAAGGTTCATTCTCACTGCTATCATAAAAATCAAGTAGAGAAAACAACAACAACAAAAATCAGAAGGAAAATGCTTTCTTCTGAATGCCTTGAATCACTTGTCGTTTCAACTAAAAGCTTTTGCAAAATAGGTCAATTAATTGCAAACACCCCCAAATATGTCATTGCTTATACCTTCTTTGATTTTAAGAGTCACTACCACTCCGGACAGTAATAGCACATCTGACAGTCTTAATCTAAGAAACTGAGAGATATAAGTATCATTAATGGAGAAAATGTTGCTTGGATCTTGCTATGGTGGTCTGAAAAGCAAAGATGTGAAATGGAAATTATTAGAAGACTAGGGTGCATTTCAGAGCTAATACTGTTATTTTCTCCAATACCACCAACAATATTCATTTGCATGCTTTAAAAACAGCAGGACTGGGGGAGGTTCCAAGATGGCGGCCTAGACGGTCTACTCTGCACTAGCCTCCCGGGGACCAAGGCTGGAAGTGGTGGAGGTGCCGTTTTCCAGTCAGCTTCCTGGAATCATTCAGGGGCTCACCGTCCCACGCAGGAATTTTGCTTGCGTGTGTGTGAGTACAGGATCACCTGGAGGCAGCGAGAGCCGCAGGCAGCGTGACTTCGGCGCCAACCGCGAAGCACAGTTGCGGCCAGGGCCTTGGCCCAGGGCTCAGGCTCTCCCTGACCGAGGCTAGAAGTAGTGGAGGTGCCGTTTTCCAACCAGCTTCTTGGCATCATTCTGCGGCTCACTGTCCCACGCAAGAGTCTCGCTCGCGTGTGTGGGGGAGGCAGCGGTAGCCACGGAGGCGTGACTTTGGCACCGACCAGCAGAGCACAATTGCAGCGGGGGCTCTGGCCCAGGGCTCCAGCCTGGGATTTTCCCTGGGCAGGCGGGGCCTGCTTCCACACAGGGTGCCTGGTCCCAGCGCCCACCCAACCGCGCGAGACCACTAGCAGTTACTACCGTGGACGGACTGTCTCCTAAGCGGACCCCCAGCTATTGTTATTTGTGGACCGCCTTCTAACACAGTGGAACTTCCTACACACCAAGGGGCGCAGGTGAACACCTGGGAGCAAACTTTGGCCACTGCGCAGCACACGGTGGAACAGCCACTTCACCAGCGGCCTAGAGTTTCACCTTGCCCTGGGACCAGCACCCAGGACACCAGTGGGGAAAGTACAGCAAACAATGGACAACTTACTGGAGGTGAAAAGAACCACACTTGTGTATTTACACTGAGACTTTTTACATTTTTTATGCTTATTTTTAATTCTATCCTTTATCTTTTTCTCCTAATAGTTCTATTGTTAAATATTTTTGTTTCATTTCTCTGCTCTCTTCTTCTTTCTCTTCTTTCTTTTTCTTTCCCTCTTTTCTCTCTCACTCTTCTCCTACCCTCTAATCCCCAACAGATGTGACATAAAATATCTGCTATACAGTGGGATGTGGTAGATTGGGATTTCTGAACTGTATACTAGATCGGTATTATATAGTCTTATACATTTCAAGTGCATATGTTTTATTTGTCTTGCTATCATCTCTCCTCGCCATATTCTTTTCTTCCTCCTTACAGGTCTTCCTCAACTATATGTCGCTCTTTCTAGTAACAGCCAACTCCTCTTGGATTCCTTTTATATCTCTCTAAGATTTAATAACCATATCCTCACTTCCTACTAACCCAACATTCTGTCCTACACCCCACCCCCAAGTTTCCTCAGCCCACCAAAAGATACTATAGACCCTTGTGCAAATTTATTGGTTACATAATAGATTGTAAAGAAACACATAATTGTTGTATATCATGACTAAACTGTAAATGTATTTGGGAGCTGTTAGGAGTTACTTGGTTTGAAATTATATACTGCTTGTATTGAGATCAATCAATATCAATCTCCCCTTTAAAGGAGAGGTAACAAAACCCTGCAGGGAAACTATAACCATATAGGAGTTAAAACTGTAACACCTTGGATCAACAGAGCTAGAAGGAAAGACACACAAACATCATGAGAAAACAAGGGAAGAAAGTGACTCAAACAAAAAGATACTACACTATTAGAATCCATGGTCTGTACAGCAGGAGGAATGACAGAACAGGATTTCAGGATGTACACAATTAAAATGGTCGGTGACTTAAAGAATGTTATCAGAGAGCAAACTCAGTCAGCAAAAGATCATTTTGATAATAGGCAAATACTGGAAGTAAAAGATCACTTAAATAAGGAGATAGAGATTCTGAAAAGGAACCAAACAGAAATCCTTGCAATGAAAGAAACAATAAACCAATTCAAAAACTCAGTAGAAAGCATCACCAACAGATTAGACAACTTGGAAGACAGAACCTCAGATACTGAAGACAAAATATTTAACCTTGAGAATAGAGTTGACCACACAGTGAAGACGGTAAGAAGCCATGAACAGAACATCCAAGAGCTTTGGGACAACATTAAAAGACCAAACTTGAGAATTATTGGGATAGAAGAAGGCATAGAACTCCAAACCAAAGGAATGAACAACCTATTCAATGAAATAATATCAGAAAACTTTCCAAATATGAAGAATAAATTGGATAATCAAATTCAAGAGGCCTACAGGACACCAAATGTTCAAAATCACAACAGACCTACACCAAGGCACATCATAATGAAAATGCCTAACATTCAGAACAAGGAGAGAATCTTAAAAGCCACAAGAGAAAGGAATCAGATTACATATAGGGGGAAGCCAATTAGGATCACTGCAGACTTCTCAACCCAGACCCTGAGAGCAAGAAGATCATGGCAAAGCATATACCAAGTGCTAAAAGACAGC
>CM053407.1:82454113-82479298 GCA_028644305.1 Xerus rutilus | reverse complement strand
AACTTGGGGAATGGAACCACCATTTGATCCAGCTATCCAACTCCTTGGCCTATACCCTAAAGACTTAAAAACAGCACACTACAGTAAAGCAGCCACTTCAATGTTTATAGCAGCACAGTTCACAATTGCAAAACTGTGGAAGCAACCCAGATGTCCTTCAATAGATGAATGGATAAAGAAACTGTGATACATATACACAATGGAATATTATTCAGCAATAAAAGAGAATAAAATTATGGCATTTGCAGGCAAATGGATGGAACTGGAAAGCATTATGCTAAGTGAAGTAAGCCAATCCCAAACAACCAAATGCCGAATGTTCTCTCTGATTAGTGGATGCTGATAAATAAGGGGAGTGGGAATGGGAATCATAAGAGAAATGGAGGAACTCTGGACACAGCATGGGGGAGGTGGGGGGCGGGAAAAGGGAATGGGTATAGTAAAGATGGTTGATTGAGATCGTCATCACTACCCTTGGTGCATGTATGAAGACACTATTGGTGTGACTTTATCTGGTTTGCAACCAGAGAAATGGAAAAATTGAGCTCTATATATGTACTATGACTTGAAATGCAATTAAATAAACTAATTTAAAAAAAGAATTAGGGTTAGCATATGCAAAGGCTGAATAAAGGTAATAATTTTCATTCCTAAAAAAAATCTAAAAAACAACAGCAGGACTATTACGGTAGCACCCTCTTGTCCTGTTTTCATCTATGTTTTGAGTTGTGAGTTTATTATTTATTTGTCTTCCTTCATTTTGTTACTGAAAACGTTTAGAGTAGTCTATTATTATTTCACAGTTTTAAATACCTACCAATGATTCTGATGTATGGTATTTTATTATAGTTATTAATTTATTCTGTAATTTCAGTTTGCATTTTCTTTTTTATCCCAAAGTTTTTAATAGTAAGTTTTTTAAATTCCTAGTTGGAAAAGAATTTATGTTTGTTGTTTGTTATTATTTTTTGATAAATTCTAGTTTCCTTGTGTTGTGACCAGAGGGTTTGACACATAATATTTCTATTTTATAGAAGCTACTTATATTTTATTTCTTAATATTTGATCAATTTTTGTGCATGTGCCGTAAGAACTTGAGGAGATTGTATGTTCTCAGTTATGTGGTGTAGGTTTGGTATATATCCAGAAGATCTATTCCATTGATTATGCTGTTTGAATCTTGTCATTGGTTATTATTATTTATATTATTGAGATAGAAAAAGGATAGACAATCAAGAGTAGGAAAGGGACAATAAAGGTCGACAACAGGGAAACCACAAGAACAGTTATTTTTAAATGCTCAGATATGTTATGAAATAGTTCCTGATTTTCAAGAAAGGCTGTGATTTCCATTTCTCAGAGCAACTGTACGGTCCAGCCTAGCCTGCATCAGGGACAACTGAAATGTCAGACGTCCTTCAGCCCAGCACAGCTCTGGATAACGGTAAGAAACCAATAAAAAAGAAACAGACATTTCTGCCCCTGAGTCCTTAAAGGAGGACCGCAACCAAGCCCAGCAGCACTCTTGCCCCTCTGAAGCACGATGCTGGGAGTCCCAAGCCTTCTGTCTTTCACCTTTTTTACTTTTCTAATAATATTCCTACTCACTTGCTAACCTTGGCAATCTTGCTGTTCATTTTTGGATTCAGTGGAACACGAACCTCATCTGACTCCTGCAGGCAATATTATTATTATTTTCAGCTACTTGATTTATGTTATATAAGAGATATATTAAGGTCTCCTGTTACTGGTGTGTCTGACCATGTCCTCCTGAACTTCCTGCAGGTGTGCTTCATGAGTCATTCTTGTTCTATTTGAGCATAAATATTCACGGGTATTATATCTTCACTGTGGACTGCAGCCTTTATCATAAAAGTGTCAGTCTTTGCCGTGTCTAAAGCCTCAGGCTCAAGTTCTTCATCTGCCATCAAGATTACTCAGCTGTCCTCTTTGCATGGCCATTTAGTTGATATAAGTCTATTCATTCCTTTATTTTTAACTTTTCTGAGTCACTTGGTTTTATTCTCCTGAATCCAGCACAGATTTGGGTAATAAGTTGTGAACTAATTGAACATTTTATTCTTCTAATAGTAAAGTTGTTCTATTATGACCAATATATTTTATCTCAATTCTATCATTATATTTTATGATTATGTGCATTTTACTTATGCTTCATTCTCAATGAGATGGATATTCCTTAGATTTATTTAGATATAGATAATATAGATACAAAGATATGAATTTTTTAAAATGATACATATTTTTGTGCATTATAGATATCTATTTTTTTTTTGGTACCAAGGATTGAACTCAAGGGTACTTGACCACTGAGATACATCCCCAGCCCTACTTTGTGTTTTACTTAGAGACAGGGTCTCACTGAGTTGCTTAGCACCTCATTTTTGCTGAGGCTGGCTTTGAACTCACAATTCTCTGGTCTCAGCGTCTCAAAGTGCTGGAATTACAGGCATGCACCACCACATCCAGCTTCTATTTCCTTTTTTGACATTTAGAAACATTTGTGTTTTTGTTTGGATAATTACTTTTGCATTTTTACCTTTTTAAATGTCATAAGTCCCCTTTTAAAATTTCATCCTTGACTATTTGTTGTGTCCTAGTATTTTGATTTTTTTGTATTTGTTAATACCACCTATTGGCATATAACCATGAGTTTTATCTATTTTCCTCTTTCCCACTCTTTTTCCCCATCATTTGCAATATTTTTACTTTTTCATAATATATAACATTCATATATTATTCTTAAGTCCTTATCCCTAACTTTGTATTGCTAGACATATATTTATATATTTAAGAATGCTCACTTCAGTCCTTTTACTGAATTTTCCCCAGCTTTCAGTCTGTAGAATGAAACTCTGTCTACTAGTAGATTCTTAAGAAATAGCTGCTGAGCTCAGTATTTCCTTAGTTTTTGAATGTTAAAAACTGTATGCCTGGCCAGGTGTGGTGAAACAAGCCTGTAATTCCAGTGGCTCAGGATGCTGAGACAGGAAGATTGCAATTTCAAAGCTAGCCTCAGAAATTTAGCAAGGCTGTAAGCAACTTAAGTGAAACCCTATCTCAAAATAAAATAGGGCTGGGGATGTGGCTCAGGGGTAAAGTGCCCCTGGGTTCAATCCCTGTCATCAAATTACAAACAAACAAAACAAAAACAACAACAATAACTGTGTGTCTGCTGGTGTTTGGAGGACAGTTTGTACATAAAATTCTGGTTCAGTTTTCTTTCAGAATTTTCTAAAACTTCTGCTGTATTGTTTCAATGCTTTATAAGCCAGTTTTGAAGAGAATTAGCCTAAATTCATTGTAAATTCTGTTATCGTTTTTGCCTGGACATCTTAAGAAATTTGTCTTTATCTCTGAAATTTAATAATTTTACTAGGACACATCCATGAATTCATCATTCTGATTTAACCCTCTAAGACACTCTGGGGCATATTTATGTGTTTTTTTATTTTATTATTTATAGAATTTTATTGTGAATTATAATTTTAACTGTTAGCTTTCTTCTGTTATTTTTCTTTATATAGTCTAGTGATAAGATTATTGCTTATCTGACAGTCTTACATTTCTATTATTTCTTCTTTTTTTCCTTAGTTTTCTGTTATTTTTATTTTCTTGGTTGTTTTTGCATCTTTCTTCAATGTTCTCATTAACTTTTCGTTTGGATCTATTTTTTTTTTTTGTACCGGGGATTGAACTTAGGGGATTGAACTCAGGGGTACTCGACCACTGAGCCACATCCCCAGGCTTATTTTTGTGTTTTTTGTGTTTTGTTTTTTTAATTTAGAGATGAGGTCTCACTGAATTGCTTAATGCCTTGCTGTTGCTGAGGCTGGCTTTGAACTTGTGATTTTCCTGTCTCAGCCTCCCAAAGTGCTGGGATTACAGGTGTGCACCATCAAGCTCGGCTGGGTCTATTTTCTTTTGGGTATTTGCGAATATCAGTTATCAACCATTATAGTAGTTCTTCTTCCTGCCAAGGAGGATGTAAGCCACCTGAGAAATCAAAGTATAGAATAATTAGTAAAGAACAAAAGACAAAGTCAGAAAGATAGTTTCAAAAGTTGGAGTCCATGATAAGTCCAGTCCACATGGGAGCTGGAGCTAGACAACAAAAAAATGGAAAATGACTTTGGTTTATTTACGGATGTACATCAAAGATAGGGATAAGGTTTCAAGGACAGAGTCTCGCTTTGTGATGTCTTGCAGTCAGCAGGTTGATTGGCATCTTGGCAGGTTACTCTCATCTCAGAGGGGCTGTGTGGCTACAGCAGGTCAGCCCATCCCTGGTGCCTTGTGGGATCTTTGGCAGAGCTGAGGGGGAAGTTCACCTGCATCAGACGGTCTATACCTGTGGGGTGCCACGGGAGTTGCCAGTGCCAGACAGATCCCCTCACTGGCTGCAATGCCAATAGACCATATACAGCCCACGGATGGCTCTCTATAGTCATTCAAATTATTAATCCATGAAGTGGACTAATCTATTGATTAGATGACAACTCTCATAATCTAATCATTTCAACTCTGAACATTCCTGCACTGTTTTAAACAAGAATCTTTGGTAGACATCTCATATCCAGACCACAAAAATTATATGCTATTAAAGTGTGTTTTTGTGATCATTATTGTTGAGGGATGGGATGGCAGAAGAAAGCAAACCTCAAAATGCTGATACTACAATAGATTTCCCATTCATATTTTTTTTAAAAAAATTCTATTTGGAAATAATCTTTAAGTTGCAATAAAGAGGCAACAATAAAAATATAAAAATAGTACAAAAACAATCATAACCATTTACTTCTAAGTACTCCAGGGCACACATATTAAGAATAGAGATATACTCTTACATAATAAATAGAATATGGTTATTGCCTTCCTTAAATTTTACACTTACATAATGCTTTTATTTAATCTACCATTTGTATCCCCATTTTGTTAATTAACTTAATATTGTCTTTTGTGGCACTTTCCCCACCTCAGGTTTGTCTGATGTAGTTTACTTATTCTTGCTAGGATACTACTTAAGTGTTATTTCCACGCTGGGGTTTTAGACTCAGCAGCACACTATGTTTATTTGTCCCTCACTGATAATTTTGAGTCTGATCACTTCATCCAGGTGTCTAATTTTTCTTCTCCTCTATAATTATAAGCCCCCTTACCTTATAAATTGCTACCAGTCTGTGGGTGACACTTCTGCAAACCATGCAATCATTCTGCTTCTCATAAAAAAAATTCCTCCCTAGATGTATATTTCATTAATAGTTCTTTATTGATCAAATCTTTATCCTTATGGCTGAAAATTGATGACTTTTCTACTCTGGCATTCTCTTTACAGCTATCATTTGACACTCAGTATTTTGTTATAGAAATAAATCTTCCTTCTCTCTACAGTTGGCTAAAACAATAGAAATTTGTTTTCTCAAAATTCTGAAGATTTGACAAGTCTAAGATCGAGGTGTTAGCAAGGTGGGTTTTCTTCTGAATCATTGTCCTGGTTTGCAAGCAGTAACCATCTAGCCATCTTGAGGCTATGTGTTCATATGCCCTCTTTTGAGCTGGGAGAGGGGAAAGAAAGCTTTCTTGTTTCGCAGCCTATGAGTTTATTATCCTTCTGGTTGCTCACTTTGTAGCAGTCATGAAGCAAAGAGAGAGGAAAAGACTGGGGACAATATCTACCTTTTAATGCACGCCCTCCATGATCTACCTTTTCCCACTAGGCTGTACTTCCTAACCTTTCCACCACTTACCAGTAGTGTCACCAGCTGGGGACCAAATCTCCACTATGTGAGTCTTTGGGGAATATTCCAGATCCAAAGTATAACAAAAGCCTTGTCCTTTACCCAGATTATAGAGGAATTACCTGTATTTTATTCTGTTACTTTTACAGTGTTTTGTTTCTTTAATCTAGATCTGGGGTCCACTTGGAATTGACATGTATGTCTGCATAGAATGAACCTCTGATTTTATCTTTCTCCAAATGATTACTCATTTGTTCAATACCATTTATTACAAAGACTATTAGTGCTGAAGTGATTTTAGATAGTGCCCTTATCATATAGATCTTTCTGCTTATTTGTATCTATTTCTGAATTGTCCATTTCAGGGGGACTCAGCTAATTTTTTCTCTAATTTTTATTTTGGGGTTTGTGAGGTTTCTGTCACTAGTACTCAACTCTGCTGTTGTAACATGAAAATAGCCATATATAACATGTGGATTAATGAGCATGTCTGTGTGTGTATATATATATTTACAAAAATAGTTGATAGACCAGTCTGGGTCTGTGGCTTTAGCTGCTGACTCGTGGTCTACATTAGCTTGTCTGTCTGCTCATGAGCCAGTATCACACCATGTTTTACTCAGCTTTTCCACTGCCATGACCATAATATCTGACAAGAACAATTTTAGAGACAGGAAAAGTTTATTTGAAGGCTCACTATTTCAGAGATCTCAATCCATAAATGGCTGTCTCCATTCCTCAGGGCCCAAGATAAGGAAAGACATCATGGTGGAGAAGTGTCATGGAGGAAGACAGCTCAGGACATGGCAACATGGAAGGAGAGAGAGGGAAAGAGAGGGAGAGAGACACATACACAGCTCTCTTTGACAAAATACAAACTCCAAAAGCACAACCTCAGGGACCCACCTATTCCAGCCACACCCTAATTGCCTATAGTTACCACTTAGTTAATCCCTAACAGGGAATTAATTCACTGATTGGGTTAAAGTTCTCATAACCCAATCATTTCTCCTCTCTACCTCCTTGCACTGTCTTACACGTGAGCTTTTGGGCGACACATCATATCTAAACTGTAACACACCGTTAATTATAAAGGCTTTGTACTGTGTTGTAATGTCTAGTAGGATTAGCCTTCACACAGAGACCTATCTATTCTTGAGTTTATTTTTCCATATAAAATTGAGCATCAACTTATTAGGCTACAACAAACAAACTACAAATAAAAATCTCATTACAAATTTTAGCTAAGATTGAACTAAATGTGTAAACCAGTTCAACCTTAATTTTGTATATGCTGTGTCCCCTTGGCTTTATCTCAGTTGCTTTCAATATTCAGGGAAATGCATATTTTCATTCTAAGGGTTTCCTTTGTATGAATACTTTTTAACACTGCCTTTAATTTCATTTTTTCTTACTTATCCTTTTACTCTCTCATGTGTGGTTTTAAATAGTGGCCCTCAATTTCCATTTATAATCAATATGTCAATCCATCAACTATGTTATTTTTAATTTCTTCATTTTCCACTCCTTCTCCTCATATTTTTAAAGTAGTGTTATTGCTACTTGGTCAGAATTGATCATATTTCCATAGTTCTTTATCTCATATTCCCACTTCACTTTACTCTTACTGCACAATTAAAAATATATTAAATCCTCACTGTCATTTTGTTTTCTGAATTTTACCAATCTTCATTTGTTCAAATGAAGATATGCATGAGTAGATTGCTCAGGAAGGACAAATGTGTACAGTATTCCCCAGATCCTGGCATAGTCAAACTATTCTTCTCTCCTTGATAATTGAATAGTGGCTACGTTGTCTGTACCTGCCATAGTTCATACTTTTCACATTTCTTGAAAACACTTTCATCTCATCTTGCCATCTGATGTCTGTTACCAAGTTACTTCTCTTGTATTTGTCAATTATTTCATCCTTTGCCCAGGAGAAGTTGAGAAATTTTTCTTTATAGTCCAATCGCTACGTTAGTATGGGTCCTAAAGTTGATTATTCTGTGTCAATTTTCCCAAGTACACAACTATTTCTTTTTAATGCATAGTTTTAATTCTCCTTTTAATTCTGGATTTTTTCCTTAGATTATCATTTTAAACATTGCCCTTTGCTTAGAGGCTCTTCTTCAGGGCCACCAATTGTCCTCATATTCAACCTCTTTTGCCTGTTTTCCATTTCAAACACTCTTTGTGAAAGTTTGCACTTCTTTCCCTAACACATTTTCATCATTTTTTCTTCTGGTTTTTCTGTCATGTTTTTATTTACTTTCCATTTAAAGCTATTCTCCTTGGGCACTTTGTAATTTAGTCTTTCTCCCTCATATGAATTTACATTTTTTAAAATTCTTTTCCTGAGGCCAGTTAACACTCCTTTTACTTTTATCTTGTTTTTGCATTTCTATTCTTAGTTCTTATTTTTCTGACTCAAGGTACTTTTTCACATGCAGAAGTATTCAAGTAATACTTCTAGTAATTCTAGTAATCTAGTTTGTAGTGTATACATTTTTTCCCTTCATTTTCATGAGGCTTTTTTGAAAAGCCTTTTCATTGACAGGAACTTCTTTTGCTGATGTTTTTGGAGACAGTTTTGCGTGGATGAAGTCTAAACTTGTTGAGCATTTAGGATCTTCCTGTTCTTTCATTTATACTCTTCTCTGTGTAGTTTCTTTCATGGGTGGGAAACAGCCAGCAGAACAGTTAGTGTGTCTTGTCTCTCTTCCTTTTTATCAGGTTCCATAGTATTTACATCTAACTTTTTTCCCCCTTTCACCAAATTGCCCCCAAGGGTAACAACCTTTCTCTACATATCTGGCTCTTCCTCAGAAGTAATGCTTCTCCGAAGCTTTGAGAGGATTGTGCAGGGGAAAGATTCAACCATGGCCCATTGCTAGAGTCAGTATATAAAAAGTTTCTCATGGATCATGCAGTACACATGATATTGGCAGAAGACATATTACACTGGAAACTTCTCATTGATGATTATAGAAGTTGACAGAAAGAGAGTTATTGAAAATTAACATCAAGACCTAGAATTACTCTGTTACATAATAGAATCACTACCTGACATCAATAGGCTGCACTGTGTTTGTTTGGGATTTGAGATAGTTTTTATTTAATTTTTTCTAAACAGCTCATATTCTAGAAAAGTTCGTTTGACATTTTTATTTTCTATGTAATGTGTATTAAATGTCCCTTTAGGAATAGATCCCCAAATCGTCCCAGCGTCAACAGAAATGAAGATTGAACAATTCAGGGAGGAGTAAAGTCTCCTCAAATGCACTATTATCTCTGTATTACTGTCTAGAAAAATTCACCATTTCTTCACCTTATAATGAAAAAAGATCCACATTATAGAATTTGAAAATGTACAATATTGAGCTTCAAAAGCCATTCAGAAATGAATATACTTTAGCTTTTGAGTGTCAGGCACCATGTCGAGAATTGCATGTACAAAAGTGAGTCAGTCAACATATGCGTAACCTTGTGAGAGACCCAGAGGTACTTGGATTAGTTAAATTTTTTAATTAAAGCTGTGCACTAGTTTTTTAATTTACAATAAAAGATGAAAATGCAGAACCCTGGGCCTTCCCTTTTCTTGTTCTTCGTGGCTGCCAAGAAAGTCTCCTTAATTTATTTTAGGACCCCTTGTCAATACTCCTCTAAAATAGGATTAGAATATCCCAGGGATGAATCAAAGCCTTTATATGCATTCTATGCCATCAAACTCTCATTTGCAGTTTAAAATTTTGTTCATTATGCTGAGAAAATATAAAATCCCACTTATATTGTTATCCCAACATGAGTTGCTGAATTTTATCTCTGCTTCTGTTGGTTTTCCTTTGTGATATTATTTATTCTCTCCTGGTTATAGGGCCTTCTTTGAAATAAGGTTTTGGCGATTCTGATGGCCCCTCTGTGGACTGTATATCTGGCACAGTGTCTTGACTCCTTCCTTGGTTGTGTGGCCTGAGCCCTCCACCAAGAACCTGAGAAATAACTCTTGCTGTTTATCTGGTGCTTGTCCACTGGAAACCTTTCAATATTATACAAAGAAGCATAGAGTATTATTTGATTTGCAGATATCATCTGGCTACTGATTCATCCTGAGTCACTTTGCCCTTCACTGTCACTTCCAGGAGTCTCGGCAGAGAAGCAACGAGGAGGAAGAGTATGTGTTTCCAGGTACATAGGGCTCGTTTCCAGTCAGAGCTTCTGCATTCCATTGTTATGCAGCTTGGGAAATTTAATCGCCATCTTTCAGGCAAATATTTCTTTTATGTCAGAGACAATAAAATGCTATTTATTGCAAAGGTTAGATAAGATCATGTTTATTATGTACTTAGACTGCACCTGACATGTAGAAGAGCTAATAAATAGTAATCAATATTATTTTAGTAAGTATTACCATGATTACAACCATTATCATCTGGTCACTCTTTTCCTGGTTACCTCTTTCCAACCCACACTCCAAACATTTTACAGAATGATTATTATAAAATGCAATTCTTCTTATGTTTTCTCTACCTAAAAACTACCAGTGATTCCCATGGTCTATTGGACAAAGCCAAAACTTCTTGTCATGGCGTGTGGTTTCTGTTAGCATGCTTGGCTCTCCAGCTTCATTTGCTATTACACTGTTGTCATTATTAATTGCTACAATACCCAAACATGTTCTTCTATACCTCTGCACTTTAGTTACATGTTGTTACTCTGTCTGAAATGCATTCAAATCTTTATCTGTTCAACAAACTCCAAGTCGTTTGCTAGAATTTAGAAAACTAAGGGTAGAAAATACACACAATTGTAAAATAGCTATAACCTAAGCATTTTGGAAAATTATGTCATATTATGCTTACAACAAGATGACATTGGTGAATATTGTTATGTTATTTTTGTGAAGGAGGAACCTGACACTCAGAAATTAAGTAAACACTGTCAGGTCATATAGAAGATATGTGGCAAGAATTCATTTTAAATCCAGATTCATCTGAATCCAAAGTCCATGTTCTTGCCCTTGCAATATGCCAGTTTTTCACTTTCCTCCCCAAGCTCAGACACCATTGCTATGAATCCTCTCCAGGGAGCTCGGGAGAAGGTTCCCACTTTTTATTTGTGTATTAGCTGCATCCACTATTGTCATTCTTGGCTCCAGGAAATGGATAGAGTTCAATTTCTCTAAGCAAAAATGTGTTTGTGTGTGTGTGTTTGAGAGAGAAAGAGAGAGAGAGAGAGAGAAGTATTCTATACAAGTGATTGGAATAACCAGGACTGGAACTTTGGAGGGAATCTTGGGAAGAAATGTTTACTAGTCAGTGTTCTGCAGAGACACAGGAACAACAGGATATATATATATATATATATCCATCTTAAGTCTCAACGTAAGCCTTTTGTTCTTACTCAGGTCTTTGTTCTCACCCATACTTGGCCTTTTGTTCCATTGAGGACTTCAACTGATTGGACAAGGGCCACTCACATAAGGAAGGGCAATCTGCTTTTCTCAGTCCACTGATTCAAAGTACATCTCATCCAGAAACACCCTCACAGACCCACCTAGAATAATATTTGACCAAATTTCTGGGCATCGTATGGCTCAGGTGACACAAAATTGCCCAAAAAATCCATAGCCAAGTTCAGTTCAGAAATAATAGGGACAGAAGTTTGCAGTGTCACAGCCCTCCTGCTGTTCATACAGTTGTAGAAGAAGTAATATTATTTTAGTAAGTATTGGCCTCCAACTGTCCTCATGTCCATGAATCTTACACTCAGAGTATTCAAAGTCCAGAGAGTGGCCATCTGATTGTCCAAGCTTAGAAATTTGGTGTGGACCCTCTTAGCAGGCACAATAGGAAGTAATGCTGAGACTTGAGAGCTTCCCATGATGTGCTCACATCGACCTCACTTATAGAGGCAGAGGGGTAAGTCTCCACAAGGAGATTGATACTGTTGGGAGGTGAATGCCAGGGAATCAAAAATGACATAGTACACTCTTGTCATATTGTTTTATGTATAGATCAAGCACACTCTCCAGACTTTGAGTCCTTTGAAGGCAAGAAATATATCTTATTCACCATTATATCCCTCACATCAGAATGCCTTAGCCAAAGGAAATGCTTTGCTTAAGATTATAAAGTGTTTATTGAATACTCTGGCAGTATCTCAATGTGCAGGGCATCCTGAGACTGTCTCTCTTAGCTCAGCTAATTGGCATTTCTGGAATCATTCTTTTATGACTGTTTCTTTCCTGGATGTGTTCTCTTCTGTACTGCTTTCACTTTGTCCACTGAAGGTGGAGTAAAACTACAAGAGAGCGCTGTTGTCTCTCAGTGTCCCTGGCTGAGCTCCTCCTTCCTCTAATAGGGAGTATTTGCGTGATTTTAAATAACATCTAGTGTGTCTAATGAACAATTTTTATGGTGTTTTTTTTTTTTATGGAATGTATAAGGGAAAAGTTGCCTTCTAGTGCATTGGATTCCTCTCTACCATCTCTTCTTTTCCCAATCACAAGACCCAGTCATACCTCACAGGAAAACAAGTAAAATTCCTGCTTTATACAGCTTTCTAGATGTGCACATCTTTGGAGTCTGCTCAATATAATTCCAAGAAATCCAGGATGAGGGAGAAGGTTGTGTTAGGCAAAGCATTCTCTCAGTACATTATTTTCAATAGTTCATTATTCAGCTTAGAGAGAAGCACAGCCTCCAAAGTTAGCCATAGGTAGTGCCAAGATTCTATGTCCTGGAAGGATGATGTTGCTTACAAATGTCCCTTTAGTCTAGAAGGAACAAACTGCAATTTTACTTTGGAGGTCATTTTCTTTTATTTTCAAGCTGACATTTCCAAAGAAATAACTGATTTCTCTAATAGCCATCTCCTTTCATAGCTGTTTACGACAGGCACATCAGAAGACTTGATAACTCAGGTGCATTTGGTTATGGCTTATAAATAATAAATAGTAACTCCAGCATCTATGTCCATTTCTATTAATAAAATATATGACTGATTCTCAGCAAGTAAGACATTTTTTGATAACTTCCACACAGTGTCTTCTCAAAAAATTCTTTTTTCAGAGTTAAACAACCATTCTTCTCTTGCAATTTTCATGAACAGGGAATTATAGCCACACTTCCTGTCTTAGTCTGTTTGTGCTTCTGTAACAAATTACCACAGACTTGGTAATTTATAAAGAACAGAAATTTATTTCTGATGGTTCTGCAAACTGGGAAATCTAAGATCAAGGCATCAGTAGGACTGGTGTCTGGCTACTGCTGCTCTCTGCTTTCAAAATGACACATTGTTACTACATCCCCCATAGGGGACAAACTCAGTGTCAGAACGGACCAAAGGTCAAGACAGGGCTCCTTTTAACCTTGAATCCTTTTAGGAAGGTGCTAATCACCTCCTGAAAGCCATGTGTCTTAGTAGCGTTGCACCTGGGGATTAAATTTCAACATGGATTTTGGAAGGGACACCATCATGCAAACTATGGCACTTCTGATCTGTTACTGTTACTTTTAGAAGAATTATGCCTTTTGGAGTGTAAGCAATGTTTTAAGACTCCCAAAGTTGTTACGTTCTAATAAAGGATTGGCATCTACTAGGATTCTGTCCACTAAAGAATCAAAAAGCAGAACATCCAAATGCATTCATGAAGATCCAGTAATCCCTAAATATAGAGTTTGTAATATTCAAATGGAGAATACCAAGGAACATAAAAGATACTACCTACATTCTCCTCCTAAAATTAGAACAAATATAGAACTTTGCACAAACTTGAAGGGAGATTTGGGTATAAGCAGACTCAGAGCTCATTTACCAAGTTGGTTATGTTGATGAACACAGTCTGTTCTGAAATCTCAGGCAGGAATAGAATGCAAAAGGTCAGAGAAAAGATGGTTCTATGTTGTCATGAATCAGACCTCTGGTCAGCATGGCTAAATGGAGGTCAGCATCTCATCAATGTCACTCATCGGGTAAATCATTCCTTTAACCTGGAGAAGAGTAAGCCAGGGTAGCTCAAGATTTTACAGTCATCACCTTTAAAATTGTCAGTATTGAAATAATAAAGAAAAATAAATCTTATAAATAAGCATGAAAAAAGGGATATATCTTTTCTTATCAATATGCTCCTATTAGTTGTGTCTAGTGAGAACAAAAGATGAAGACTGAGTACTCAGAACCATAGGTGTAAATTGGATTTTCTTAAAATAAATCAATCGCAAAGTGATATTGCAGCAAATGCCAAGTACCAGTAAGCAAAAAAACAAAAGGAAAAAAAAAAGAAAATAAAAAGTCAAATATGTAGCTCTTCCCTTGAAAATTCATCCTTGCTACAGTCACATTATATCTTCCTGTAAAAGGAGGAAACAGATGCATATTTTGTTTCTCTAAACCACATTAAGACCCAATTCTTTCACAGAGCTTCATTTGGATCACCTATGCGGTATGTTTTAATTTGTTTATTTTTCTATTTATAGGCCACTAGGACAAGTCATACTCCCGTCCATTACTCTGGATCCTAGGAGAGCAGACAGCCACCAGCAGGATTACACCTTTTCCTCACTTAAGACCAGGGATAGTATAAATATCTTGAGAGAATATTTTACTTTATAGACCTTGGATACCTGTAAATAAATGCATCTTATAGAATGGCCAAGATTCATTTAGACCTCTAAGTCTATCACTTCACTAATTCAGAGAGTTTATCTCTAATTATTGCAAGAGAAAAAGAGTAAAACACTGTCTCTTTAGCTGATCCCAAACTAATTTTTTTCTAAATTATGACTCTTGTGAAGATAGAGTTACATCATTAATCAGAGGACTTGAAAAGTGGCCAAAGATCCAACTTAAACAGATAAAAATAAATACTCTACATATTTAAATATTTGAGCAAAGAACGGCATTTTTGTCCCAAATTGGGAATAATGGGTCAGTTACTGGCATTCTTACTTTCCATTCTATCAATGCTGCCTTTACAATGAAAACTTTAAAGGGCTCTGTCGGAGGGTTGGAGACCAGCTGCTCTGATTTACTTGTGCTTGCTTACATGGTTACCTTCTGTATGTGCCAATAGTGGCTGGAGAAGTGAGCAAAGGCCCTCATCTGAGACAAGGGTGGGCTGTAGTAGACTCTGTACTGAACACTCCTTTCATCCCAACATTGGGCCAAAAAAAGTTTGATAAGTTGTCATGGTCATCAGATTTGGAAGAATCTGAAGTAGAGGCCAGAAGTTTATAACATGTCAAACAAGAAACAAAAATCTGTCTATGAGGACAAAGGTGATTCAAAAGTAATTACCTGAGAGTTCAAATGAAATCTTGAGTTAGGTCTGAGGGAATTGCTATTTATTCCTTGTCCCAGGAATTTCTATGAAAATTGTCTTGATTTCTGCTTGTCAACTTTTGTCCTGGGACTCAAAGTTCTTAGTTGCTTAGGAGTAAAGCACTTGGCTCCCTTAGCAAGCAAGGTCCTCTCACTGAAATTCAGAACCAAATTGACCATGGATGGATTCCTCAAGACTATTTAAACATCTTAGCCCAGGTTATTGCAAATACTTGTACAGAAATAAAAAGGCAAAAAATTTAATTCAAAAGTCTGAGTTTTTACTTCACATGTATAACAAAGCATTTCAGAATGGTAAGGTATAGGCAGTGACTATATAATCTGATTAAAAAATGTCTTATTCAAAATAAAATCTTACCAATATAAGCCATCAATAATGGTAGTTATGCTTGCTAACTGATAGAATATCACTGATATGTCTTTTCATTATGAATGTCTATATATGTACTTTTATTTTTGCATTTCCATCTCTTTTCTCTTGAGGTGCTCAATTCACTGAGACCCAAGAAATGGGACTGGTAATCAAATATTAGTAGAAAACTAATCACTCAAAAAATATTTGCTGATCACTTACTATACATAACACTTATTCTATGTAGGCATCCAGTGCTATTGTTTGATCCAGAGAATCCTCCAAAAGCCCCTGTGTTGTAGGCTTGGTTGCCTTCACTCAAGGCTTGGTTATCTTCCTTCCACTGGAAGGAATTTAGTGAGTGTGCCCTTAAGTGGGATATTGGGACTTTTGTCCTCTCCTCTGTCTTTGTGCTTCCTGTCTGCTATGAGGTAAGAAGCTCCACTACTACCACATGTTCCCAACTCTGATGCAATGCCTCACCACAGAGCCAAAGCCACAAGACCAAGTAATCATGGACTGAAGTCTCTGAAACCATGAACCAAAATAAACCTCTGCTCTCTTAGGTTGTTTTTCTTGGGTAATTTTGTCACAGTGTTGGAAAGCTGGCTGATACAGCTAAGGATAGAGAAGTAAGCTAGCTTAATTCAGTGCTACCATATAGATGTATATTACTTATCAACATTTTTCTAAAAGGTCTGTCATACTTATGACTCAAAGATTCTGCAAAACTATTACACTAGCAGACCTCTTTGTTGTTGCAATATTTACCTTAGAGTTTAGAAAATAAGAAAAAAACAAGTGAGGATCAAGGCTAAAGACAATGTTCCTTTTATGCTTAATCAACATACTGAAAGAATCTGTTCCTTACTTCTTTTCCCTTGCAAAATGAATGTCCTGTGACATTTCAAGATTTCAATTACAATTAAAGTTCTTTGAAGCAAATAAAAAATTCTTGACAACTTCAATAAGAAGAAAGTTATTTTTTTTCTATTTCAAATTGCCTATCATTGTATTGACATCAGTCTTTGTCCATGTAAGTTGCTGAGACTGCTGTTTGCCATAGGTTTTGGTCCTAGAACTATGTGATCCTAATAAAAGGAAGAAAATGAATCACCAGAAAAGGAAGTTGATAAGAAAACTGAACTGGGTACTTAAAATGGATTCCATTGTCTGTTCTTGTGCATGATCTAACTATGGGGAAACCAGTGAGATCATTTACAATTTTGCTCGAGTTATCTGGAGAGCTTGTTTTGGCAAGCATTAGGAAATTACAAAACTTTTATATGAATATATGAAAGAAAAATTTGCCAAGTATCAGGCATGTTACATGAAAGTGCTTGGGTCATAATTCTGTGCCCTACAGAAGCCTTATTCATCCACCCCTGGGACCTGCACCTGTGATTTTGTGGTATGAACAGGAGCAGTGCAAGCTATCCCAATGGAGACCTAGAATTTTCTCCTTGACTTGGCAAAAGATGCCCTTCAGAATTCTGCTTTATTAGGGTGAAACTTCCTTTGTTTAACCTGAATCTACCCTTTCACTCTAAACCAGAAAGAAAACAGAGCTGGGTACTTAAAATGGACTTTATGTTTGAGTGACACAGACTTTACTTCTGAGTGACGCACTCCTCCCATTTCCACAAGTTATGTGCTGAATTGTATTCCCCTAATGCCCCCCCAAGCACCAATACACACAAACACAAATTCATATGTTGAAGTCCCGACTCCCCATACTTCTGAATGTGACTCTATTTGGAGAAAGGATTATTAAAGAGGTCCTTAAATGAGAATGATATACAAAAGGCAAGACCTTGTGAAGATACAGGGAGAAGATGGCCATGTACAAGCCAAGGAGAGAGGCCTTAGAAGTAACTAGCCCTGCTGGCACCTTGATCTCAGTCTTCTGGCCTCATATTTGCAAGAAAATAAAATTCTGTCGTTTAAGCCTTGATATTTTGTCCTGTTAGCCCTCACATCCTGATCTACCATGCAGGCAGTAAACTCAATAGTTTACTGTTTAGACATTTTTAGCTTTGCAGTTCTTTGTATGTTGTTCAACAAATGCTATATTATGTTATGGGCACTCAAATGTTGCTGACATTTGTGAAATATTTAATAAAAATTTGAACAATTTAAAAGCATAATATATATGTCCCAGTTATGATTTGGTTCTGGAATGTTCTGCAGACTCTCCTGTGTTTATAAGTGGGACTTTTGGGAAGTGATTGTATCATGAGAGCTCATCAGTGGATTCATCCATTGATGTCTGAAAGGACCACTGGGAGGTAGGACCTAGTTGGAGGAAGTGGGTCACTGGGGGCATAGCCTAGAAGGGTTCCTCTTCTCCCCAGAACCTTCCCCTACCCCTCTCTCTGCTTCCCTGCTGTCATGAGCTGAGCATCTTTCCTCTACCACACCCTTCTGCCATGATAGTCTGCCTTCCTCAGGCCCAAAGCAATGGTGCCTAGTGATCATGGACTGAATCCTCTGAAAACATGTGCCAAAATAAATCTTTCCTCTTATAATTTGTTCTCCTCAGGTAGGATCTTGTCAGTGATGAAAGATTATTGGGTCTCAAAATTTGATTCATGGAAAAGTATTAATATTATAATGAAAAATAATAAAGAAAAAACTGTTCTATTTAGATAACAGATTAAATGTAGGGAGGAGAATGAAATAAATAACAGTAAAAATCACAATCCTAAAGATAAAATAAGTAACTTTTTGGCAGGTGTGGGCATAAATTTTGCAATAAGATTTTTCTTCTTTCTATTATCTTTATTTTGAATTAAAGCCTAACAAAACAGCATTTTTGAACATATGTATTGCTATATTGATTGTGCTTAGAAATACTTCTCTGTTTAGGATAAATGTAAAATTTTAGTAAAGGGAAGAGAAAATCTGTAAAATCTATAATTATATCATCCCAGGAATGAAATATATAGTGTCATAAAAACATACAAAGATGTTTTTAACCTGAGACATTTGAGAGAGACTTCATGGTTCTATGAAAAATGTATGAATATGTACACGTACATGAGTCTAAGGAAAGGTTACAAATCTTTTCTCAGCCTCCCAAAAAAGAATCCTTTTATAAGAAGACAAAGAACAATGCACCTAAAGCATAACTGCACTTGTTTAAAAAAGTTCCCACATATTATCAAGCTTCAGGGCACTTAGAATTAGAAAATGTGGTATTTACCAAATTCTATTTGTATTTACCAAGTTTTAGTAAATAACGTGTTTATGGATTGGGCTTTGGAAGTGCTTTCTTTGAGACAGAGGGTGTGTATTTGCTTATATGAGTTTGTAGAACAAATTGTCATCTGCCTGAAGTATGGCTTTACCCAACGTTTCTGGGCATTTGTCAGAGAATAGAATCACAAAAAATCAAAGTCATAGAGCCCTCCCATATCATATCATCCTATTATTATATTTCACAAAAGAGAAAAGGGGATTTCAGAACATGACAGAGTTGAAGGTGCCATAACCTGGGCACCTGAATTTCTGCTTTCTCAGTGTTTAATCTGTCACTTTGGCCCACGGTGCTAAATGGCTGGGCTGACTCTTCTGCCCTCACAGAATGAAATGTCTTCAGCAGAGTTCAAGGTGACCACCAATGGCAGTTCAGCTCCATCCCTGAGGTCCCAGGCAGGGTTCTTAACTTGCCTATAGAACTATCCCTTTATGTGTAAAGTGAAAATGATTACAGCGTTTATCTCATAAGAGTTGTTCTGAGAATTTCATAGTTAGTAAACATAAAGCCTCCAGAAGATATCCTGACCAGAGGGCGAGGGTTAACTTGTTTTCTTTCCTTCATTTCTGCTTAGGGAAAGTTCTCTTTGAAGTCTATCTTGAAGAGGAAAAGAGACTTTCACAGAGATTTTGTACTGGACTGTACTCCGTCCCTCCCAATATTTTGTCCCCTACCCTGCAGAATTCTAAATCTACCATAAAATCAAAGAGTCCAGGGAAGGAGTGTTACTAGGAAAGAAAGAAAACATTGATTTACACATTTGTTATTTTTCCTATAGCGTTTTTGATCTTATTTATTTATTTATTTTTTGGGAAGCCTTCAATTTGACAAAGCAGGCCAAGACAAGTCTTTTTCATGTCTTCTTACATATTAGCAATTCTAAATTTCTTCAATTTTTGATACCAGAAAGAAAAAAAAAACGTATATTCCCCACTTTTTCTACCTTTATACATTTTTTGTCCTAAGCAAACATTTCTCAAGCCCTGGACATAGAAAGGGCAGGCACTGTTAATTGACAATCCAAAAACCATTTTAACCTCTCTGGCTCCCCTCTACGAAAAAGGAGGAAAGTGAAAATATACTCCTTGCTTCCTAGCAGCAGTAGTGACTATGTGTCCTATTTTTGAGCAAGGGGATTAGATGTCTAAACCTACGTATTAGATATCCGGGGAGGTTTTTTTTATTTTATTTTTTTAAAGAATCAGGTCCAGAGGATATATTCCTTAAGCTCTTTGCTACCTCCCATCCTCTTCCCTCTCCTTTTATGTCTGAAATGTAGACATGATGCCTACAGTAAAGCCATCATCCTGTGACATCGGGTTAAAAGGCCCCATGTTAAGGATGGCACAGTAGGAAAGTCGAAAAAGCTTGAATTCTTGCTGGCATTATTTGGCCGTCATATCATCCCAGGACACCTTATGCTTAGACTTCTGTTCTTATGTGAGACAAGTAAATCCATTATTTACTTAAGCTATTCACATTTCATGCAGCTTATAACCAAATATAATCCAAACTGATATAATAGGCATTCCAATTCAATTAGCTGGGAATAAAGGAGACCAAAGAGAACAATTATGCAAGATGTGTGCCCCCTCCAAATCACACTACTTTATGAAGCTTAGGAGATATGAGAAAGACAGTGGATGGACATAATTTTCTGCAAATTTATTAAACTTTCTTATAATTAACATAAAGTACCTGCATGGTTATCAAGAGTATACCTCAACACAAAGGAGTGAAAGATCCTACATGTGTATGAAGAAATTTTGAAGTCCCAATGCTTCTTACATCATTCTAGAATCTACCTCTTTATAAATGACCCCAAAGGGAGACAAAGTTGTATATACCCAAGACCACCCACAAAATGCTTTCTTATTGCTCCACTTTGATATCATAGGAAGAAAAATTTTCACCATAAATTTTTCTATTAAGTTAAAGAAATAAACATTTATTTAGGGCCTATTGTATGCAACTCACAGAATTAAAAGTTGAACACACAAAGATAAAGGGGTTTAGTGTGCAGTACCATTGCAATGATGACATACAGAAAAGTATCTGTTTCTTATTGTATATATTTTAATTAGCCAAATTATATTATCAACTGTTGCATGTTTTTGTTTTGTTCTGTTTGTTTCCTTAGTTCATCCTGGTAGACTATTAAATTCTGGACAAAAAAAACCCCCAAAGTTACATTTGATGTCTCTAAATTTAGCACTTTTCCTCTCATTTATTTTTTCTATTAATTAATTAATTTATTTATTTTAATTAGGTCTACATGACAGCAGAATGCATTTTGATTCATTGTATACAAATGCAGCACAACTTTTCATTTCTCTGGTTGTACACGATGTAGTATCACACCATATGTGCAGTCATATATGCACCTAGGGTAATGATGTCCATCTCATTCCATCATCTTTCCTGCCCCTATGTCCCCTCCCCTTTTCTCCCTCCCCTTTGACCAATCAAAGTTCCTCCATTCTTGGGCTGGGATTGTAGCTCAGTGATAGAGCGCTTGCCTCACATGCATGAGGCACTGGGTTCGATCCTCAGCACCACATAAAAATAAATAAATAAAATAAAGATATTATGTCCATCCACAACTAAAAAAATAAAAATAAAAAAAAGTTCCTCCATTCTTCCCATGCTCCCTCCCCCCATTATGGATCAGCATCCAATTATCAGAAAGAACGTTTGGCCTTTGGTTTTTTTAGGATTGGCTTACTTCACTTAGCATAATATTCTCCAACTCCATCCATTTATATGCAAATGCTATAATTTTATTCTCTTTTAATGCTGAGTTATATTCCATTGTGTATCTATACCACAGTTTCTTTATCCAGTCATCTATTGAAGGGCATCTAGGTTGCTTCCACAGTTTAGGAATTGTGAATTGTGCTGCTATAAACGTTAAAGTAGCTGAGTTACTGTAGTATGCTGTTTTTAAGTCCTTAGGGTATAGGCTGAGGAGTGAGATAGCTGCGTCAAATGGTGGTTCCATTCCAAGTTTCCTAAGGAATCTCTATATGGAGATCATTTCTTTTTTCTTATTGCACAGACTATGCTGATAGAATAGCATCAAATGAGTAGAATGATAGTGACATCCTTGTTTAATTCTTGTGTTTAATAAGAAACCACTGGCAGGATGATAAAATAAACTATTTTTTTCAGAATTATTCTGATTATTGACTGACTGTAGCATTTTCTTGAAAGTAGTAATGAAGCCATAAATGGTCTCTGTTGGAGAAATACTGTGATGGATTAGCATTTTCTAACTTGGATGTGAAAAAAATGATGGAAGTATGCTTTCTAATATTTGGCTTGAAAAATATACTCTTTAAAATACTAAGGAAAACAAAACTAGCCAAAAGAGAGAAGACTCAAATTAATAAATTAGAGATGTAAAAGGAAATCTAATCACAGACATGCCTGAAAATCAGAGGACCATTAGAAACTATTCATACTACAATAAACTATTTATACTACAATAAACTGGAAAATATGAAAGACTGTGAAAATTTTCTGGATGCATATGACCTGCCCAAATTCAACCATGAAAATATAGAAAACCTAAACAGAGCAATATCACGCAATGAAATTGAAGCTTTCTAAAACAGAGGACCAGATAGATTTTCAGCCAAACTCTACCAGACTTTTAATGAAGAATTAATACCAATCATCCTCAAAACATTCCATGTCATAGAAAGGGACGGAACACTGCCAAATTCATTATATGAGGCCAGTATCACCCTAATACCAAAACCAGACAAAGACACATCAAGGAAAGGAAATTTCAGGCCAATATCCCTGATGACTAAAGATGTAAAACTTCTTAATCAAATATTAGCAAACTGTGTATCAAAACACATTAAGAAACTATTATACCTGATCAAGTGTACTTCATTCTAGAAGTTCAAGGTTGGATCAACATACAAATTAATAAATGTAACTCACCACATAGAGTTAAGGACAAGAATCACATGATCACTTCAATAGAAGCTTTAACAAACCCTAGTGCTCATTCATGTTAAAAAAAGAAAAAAACTAGAGAAACTAAGGATAGAGGAACTTACCTCATTATAAAGGCTATATATGATAAACTCAAGGCCAACATCATACTGAAGGGAGAAAAAGTGAAAGCAATTTTTCAAAATTCAGGAACAAGACAAGGAAGTCCAATCTCATCACTCCTATTTAATATAGTTCTTGAAACTCTATTTAGAGTAATAAGGCAAGAGAAGGAAGTTAAAGAAATACAAATAGGAAAGGAAGAAGTCAAATTATTTCTGTTTGCTGATGACATGATTTTATATCAAGAAGACTCAAGAAACTCCACCACAAGACTTCTAGAACTGATAAATTCAGGAAAGTAGAAGGATGTAAAATCAGCATATGAAATTCAAAAGCTTTCCTATATTTCAATAATAAATCTGCTGATAAAGAAATGAGAAAACCTATCCCATTAACAATGATCTAAAAACAAACAAACAGAAAGCAACACTTGGGAATAAATCTAACCATGGAACTGAAACACCTCTACAATGAAAACTATAGAACACTGAATAAAGAAATTGAAGAAGACCCTAGAAAATGAAAGAAGCTCCCATGTTCTTGGATAGGCATAATTAATATTTTCAAAATGGCCATATCACCAAAACCATTATACAGAGTCAAACACCAATGACATTTTTCACAGAACTTTTTTAAAAGTCTTAAAATTCATGTGGAAGAATAAAAGACCCAAAATGGCCAAAGGAATCCTAAGAAGAGTGATGCTAGAAGTACCATAAAACCTGATCTTAAAATTATACTGCAGAGCTATGGTAACAAAAAAGCATGGTATTGGCATCTGTTTTATTTTGCTTTTTGCATCACTGTTACCAGAATACCTGACAAGAAAAACTTAGAGGAAGAAAAGTTTATTTAGGCCTCATGGTTTCAGAGGTCTCAGTCAATAGATGGCTGACACCATTGCTCTGGGCTTTAGATGAAGCAGCTCATAATGGGGGAAAGGCCAAGTGGAGGAAAGCTGCTAGCTCATGGAGTTTTATTCAGCCATAAAAATGAAATTATGTCATTTGCTGGGATATAGATGGAACCAGAGAATATCATGCTAAGTGAAATAAGTCAGATACAGAAAGTTAAAAGTCAAATGTTTCCTCTCATTTGTGGAAGCTAGAGTAAAATAAGGGATAAAATGCAAGGAAGGAGTCTCATGAACAAAGAAGGGAAATCAATGAATTAGAGGAAGGTGATGGGGGGAAAAATGGGAAAAGGGAGGAATGGTGGAATGAAATTGACCAATATTGATATTGATATTTGTGTGTGTGTGTATATATATATATATGAATATACCACAGTGAATTCTACCTTACAGTATATCTATAAAGTACCAATTTTAAATAGTAAATAAATTGAAGGAAGACCAATAGTGCAGAGAAAGTTATCGGGGTGGGGGAGGAAAAGAGGACATAAGGGTGGGGACTGAAAGGCAGCAAATTATATTTTAAATGGAATCCCACTGTTATGTATAGCTATAATGCACAAGCTTATTTACTGACATAATTTTTCTGTCAAATCTTGTATTAATTCTAATTATTTTTTTTCTTTCAGAAATTCACTTTTCATCCAGATTTCCAAAACTTTGGCATAGAATCAGTACCTGAAATTTCAATTACTTTCATATCTTGGGTTTATATCATGTCTCATTATTTCAATTACTTTTATTTTCCTTTTTTCTTTGAATTGTTATTCCAAAATTTAAAAAAAAATAAAGATTAACAAATTTAATTCTGAAGAGGTCACTCATTTAGGGTGAAAATGCTGAGAGTGGGTATAATTTGGAAGATATTAGACTATTTATATTTATATTTTAATAATTTACATTGTATATAAATATATATACACATACATTTTTTCTCTTGTATAAGAATACATATAAATAATTTTGAAGATTCTAAGAATACATTTTAATAGAAAAACAAAATGAAAGGGAAAAACAAAACTTGTACTATGGGCAAATTTTATATATTAGGGAAAACATGAGATGTTTAAAAAGCTTTTATTGAAAACGGCATAGTACTGGCACCAAAACAGACATGTAGACCAATGGTACAGAATAGAAGACACAGAGAGTAATGCACAGAAATACAGCTATCTCATACTAGACAAAGGTGCCAAAAACATTCATTGGAGAAAAGATAGCCTTTTCAACAAATGGTGCTGGGAAAACTGGAAATCCATATGCAGTAAAATGAAACTAAACCCCTATCTCTCACCATGCACGAAACTCAACTCAAAGTGGATCAAAGACCTAGGAATTAGACCAGAGACCCTGCGTCTAATTGAGGAGAAAGTAGGTCCAAATCTTCATCACGTGGGATTAGGCCCTGAATTCCTTAACAAGACACCTATAGCACAAGAAATAAAAGCAAGAATCAATAAATGGGATGGACTTAAACTAAAAAGCTTCT
>CM053407.1:82379195-82453613 GCA_028644305.1 Xerus rutilus | reverse complement strand
ATTAGTGGATGCTGATGAATAAGGGATGTGGGAATGGGAAACATAAGAGAATTAGAGAAACACTGGACGCGACATGGGGGAGAGGGGGGGCAGGAAAGGGGAATGGGTATAGTAAAGATGGTTGATAAAAAATATATATAAATATATATATATATATATATATACTGTAAAAAAAATAAAAAGCTTTTATTGGATATTTAGCATGTTCTGGAAACTTTCTAGTCATTTTCCCATATAAATATTTAATTATTATATGCTTTCACCACGATAGTCCCTTGCACATGTGTGTAAGCCTTAGTATGTATTTAAAAATAAAGTTATAACATATTTTTTAAAAGAAAGAACAAACAAGATCTGCTCTGGATTTTAAATAATTAATGATTCTCACAAAGCAAACATTAATTCACCTGCCAAATAAAGCACACATCTTTCTTTCCAGGTTATGTCTTAATTATTCTAAAATTCACAGTTCAAGAATTTCTGTTGATGAAAAATTTTGTTGAGGAATCATTGCAAAGGTTTATTATCATTTTAAAACAAAATTCATTATAGAAGCAGATCTGGTAAAAGATAGATCTCATGACATTAATAGCTCCTGATATATATCTATATATATAGGTATATCATATATATACAGATATATATCTATCTATATCTATATCTATCTATCTATCTATCTATCTATCTATCTATCTATCTATCTATTGATATCTTGATATATATCTATTCAGAAGTCTCTTCAGCCAGCAGAAGAAACATGGTATAGAAGTTCCCTGGAAGGGCCCCTCTACAGGTAATGAGGAAACCATTTCGTGATGCCAGGCACCTCCTCCCACACCAGTGTTTGCACTTTAATTCAACATAGCTGCGAGGTGCTTTGCAGCACAGAGAGCCTGCATTCCAACTCCACTGGTAGCTACTTGTAACTATGGATAAATCTTCTCATTCCCTCCCTCTACCCTTGTTTCATTATTATAAATTATAGAGACTGCACTATTATGCCTATAATTTTCTTTCTAGGTCTAACACAAAATGTGTTCTTGAACCAAATTGCATGTAGCACTTCAGGGATAAAACAGGGAGAGGACTCTCAGGAAAATTCTCCATGAAGCATTCCCCAGCACCCCCAATCAAAAATAATCTTTTAATCCTCTGCCTTCCTGTTATAACTGAAACCTAGCAGCATTGAAGAGGTGGTGGGCTATTTCCAGCTTAATTTCAAGAAATAAACACTTAAAAGATTTATATTGATTAACTTAGTCTCTAATTAAAAACATGTTTCCTAATCTCTTATCAATGTGTCTCCTATTATCATAAAGTTCACACCCCCAAGGAAGCAGCAAAACAGAACAGAATAGAACAAAACAAAACCTTAATTGAGCAGCCTTATTCAGTAATTTTATCTGCTTCTCCTTGGCCCTTAGGATCTTGAGACATCTAGTATTCATCCTAGAGTTCTTGAATCATTTCTGGATGAATATGCAGATTTATCTGATTTTTTTCCTTCTTATTTACAAATTTCCTCTCAGGCAAGTTGGTAATGTATTACCTAAAGGTATTTTAAGAAATAAATTGTTAGGAAAGATAATAAACAATTTAGCAAGTTCACATGCACAGTCCTATTCAAGAACACAGTCCACAGGATTTTGAAATATCCATAAGTACAAATATACTTTGAAACCAAAGGTAGTGTCTGGTAGAGATCAAGCGACTTCTGTTTGAGTGTCCTCAATCACCTCTAACAAATTGGAATTGGGCCTTAGATGGATACTATGAGGTGTGCTTACCATTCCTAACAGAACACAAATGTAACTACTAACATACTACATGATTTTGCATATATCATGAAATTCATCTCACAGATGTTTCATGAGCATTTCTGATACTAAAACCCATGATTTATCCCTACATGTATATTTTTTTGATCCTAATATCACCTCACAGCTAGTATATATTCAAGTACATATGTAACTAGAAGAAACTTCTGACCTTCATTGTTTCTTAATAATTTATCTGATTTTTTTCCTTCTTATTTACAAATTTCCTCTCAGGCAAGTTAGTAATGTATTACCTAAAGGTATTTTAAGAAATAAGTTGTTAGGAAAGATGGGAGTTATTATGAGAAGTCAGCTTTTTAAAAATTTGATCATTTTGTTTTGGGGATGTAACCATAATATACCTTATAACTGTTGTGCACTGAAAACAGCCAAGTTGTGGGATGTAGGTCTGTGGTAGTGAGTGTGAGGACCTGGGTTCCAACACTAGCACTGCGGTGGGGAAAAGAGCAAATTCTCATTGTCCCTGTCAATCATTTTTAATTTAATTCAGTAAATATCTTCTCTATTCTGTATAAATATAAGTGCAGAAGTACCATGAGCCCTGATCTGAGCCCTCAGCTAAATTCTTTATCTCTTAAAAAACCTCAATTTTCTTTGCTATTTTATATTTATTCAAATTCTAATTTATTCAAATTTATTCATAACAGTATATGATTTTGACATATCATACATAAAGTTCATTTTGAATAGAAGATATCTTTTGTAGAACTAAAATCACATACTATAGTGATACAGGTAATTCAATGGTTATAGTAGCACAACTCACAAAAGCCAAGTTATGGGACCAGCCCAGGTGCCTGTTTAGTGATGAATGGATTAAGAAAATGTGGTACATATACATGTTTTAGTCAACTTTTTTTGCTGCTATAACTAAAAGATCTGATTAGAAAAATTTTAGGTGAGGAAAAGTTCATTTGGGGACTCACAGTTTCAGAGGACTTAGTCCATAGAAGACTGGCCCCATGCCTTGGGGCTGGAGGTGAGTCTGAACATCATGGAAGGAGAGTGTGGCAGAGGGAAGCAGCTTCCATGGTGATCAGAGAGCAGAGAGAGGGACTCTACTCACCAGATGTAAATACATACCCAAAGCCATGGCCTGATTCCTACTTCCTCCAACCACACCCTACCATTTCAGTTACCACTCAGTTAATCCCTATCAGGGGATTAATCACTGATTGGGTTAAGACTCTGACAACCCAATCATTTCTCCTCTGAACCTTCTTGCATTGTCTCACACATGAGCTTTTGGAGGATACCTCACATCCAAACCATAACAATACACAATGGAGTTTTACTCAGCCATAAAGAAGAATGAAATTATGGCATTTGCTGGTAAATGGATGGAACTGGAGAACATCATGCTATGTGAAATAAGCCAGATTCAGAAAGTCAAGTGTCAAAATTTTCTCCTATATGAAGAAGCTAGAGCAAAGTAAGGGAATAAAGGTGAGAGGTTGTATTTCATAATGACAGATGGAAGATCAGTGGAGTAGAGGAGATTGAGAGGGAGGAAAGAGGGATGGGAAAGGGGAAGAAATTTGGAATGAATTCAACAAAATTATTCTATGTGCCTGTATAAATATACCATGGTGAATTATATATATATATAAAACACCAACTAAAAATAAATAAATAAATGAGTGGAAGATCAGTAGAGCAGAGGAAGGGAAATAGGAGGGAGGGAGGGAGGAAAGAGTGGAGAACAGAGGCCTGAAATCAGTAAACTAAATTCCAAGATATATGATCATGTCAAAATAAGGCAACTATCATGGATAACTGTAATGCACTAGTAAAAGCATAAAAACAAAAATATCTTTTATAAAATGAACAATTAGTTTATAATTTGCTCTGCAATTTTGCATTTTTACATCTTTGGATTTCTTAATGTGAGTGTATATAACCACAGTTGAAATTGCTTATTAAATAAGCAATTTTGAGATACTCCATTGTTATCTGACCAGTTCTCAAATTTTTACGAGTGCAACAGATTCTAGTAAAGTTGAGTAGATGGAAATCCATTACTTTACTATTATAATAGAAAGAAAAATATGTCTCTGGAAATGTCAAATAATGCCATTTAAATTCCCATGTGCAATTTTCACCTTATCTATGGAGGTATCCTGAGACAGTAATTAGGTGGGATTAAAGTCATAATCATTATTTCCTGCAGGCCATGGATAGTATATAATACATGTCACCTTTCCAAGAGATTAGAGCATTTTATTTTCACTTTGATCATTAAAGTGTGTACTTAAAACACTTTCAAAATTATTTCATTGACTATTTGTTGAATGTAGTCAAATATCAAAGCATTTGGAAAGAAAAAAGGGGGGAGACTATAAAGTGATGGATACTGTACATATTCGTAAAACATAGAGGAACAACAAGGACCTATCAAATCATAGAATGCTTTAAATCCTGCATTCCATGCCAGCAGAATAAAAGTAATGGTTTGCTTAAAAATCAACTGACTTTTAAAATTAAAACATAAAGGGCATTGCTCTTCATTGCTTTAGACCATATATTTTAAAACTGAAACTTACTAGGAAAAAAGGTGAATTTTTGTGAAATTAAAAACATATGTATCTACTTCATTAATGTATTCATTCAAGTAACATGAGCCTTTCCCATATATGAGACCTTGTACTAAGTGCTGGGGGTACAAAGTAAGTGAGAGGGGCATGGTAGCTGCTTTTATGGAGGGACTCAGAAGATAAGCACGTAAGCAAATCATGTCAGCCCTGGTGTAAAGGCTTCAGAGAAATTTAACAAATTGGAATGATAGATATAATGCCCTACTTAGATACCATGGCATAGGAGGACTCTGAGGAGTTGACAATTGTCCTGAAAGAAGAAAAGAGATTTTGTGAGTACATGGATTTACTCCTGGGCATCTCATGCAAAGATCTGAAGACGTCAGGGGGGGCTGATATCACAGACAGTAGGTTCTACATGAGAAGCATGCGTCTGTAAAGAGTCTACTTTGATCAACAGCAACCCCAAGTACAAAAGGACTCTAGAAAATTGTACTCAGACAAAATAAAATGCAGGATGTCAACTGGAGGCATTAGTTATAGATTAAGCAATTCAAGACGTTAGTAAATGGTATTTGCCAGCATACGTTTACAGGAGAGAAGATGCCAGGGTAAAGTGTCGTCTCTCCTGATTATTCAGCAAGGCAATACAGCATGGCTCCTTCCAATCACAGCTGAGATACAGTGGACTTCTGCTGTTTTTGTTTGTTTGTTTTTGTCTTATACTGCTTCTACTCGTTTTTATTTTGCTAACTGCACTTTTTTTTTCCTTTTAGGAAATCTTTTCCAGGTGGTGTAAAATATTCGTGAGGTTATGAATCACCTTGCCGACTGACCTTTCCAAGACCAGCCAGGGCTCTCACATGGTAACTTTCAATCTTGAGTAGAGCAACCAAGGATGGAAAAGCATTGCTGGAACCCAGACATTCCAGCAGCAGCACCGTAATGTAACTGTTAGTAATTCCTGCTTCACATAGTCAGACAGCATTCCTGGTTTTCACCTTCGACTTGATCTTCCATTCACCTTTTCTGTCAGTTCTATTAACCATACAAAATCCTGCTAATAAATTACTTTTTTTGCTTAATTATTAAGCATTGTTTTCTATTGCCTACAATCAGAAATCTGTAACTCAGATTTCCCAACAGAGAAAACTGCAGCATGTTCTACAGCTGCAAGGAACACTGACTGCTGTCAGCAATCATATGGGAGGGGATGGAGGTCCTTCTCTACTTGATTGAGTCTCATGTAAGAACCCAGTCCTGACCAACACCTTAATGACAAATTTGTGAGATCTTAAGAGGTGCAAACTAGGTTATCCCTAGACTTCTGACCTGCAGGTACAATGAAATCATATGTATTTAGATATATATGTATATATTGCTGCTAAGATAAAAGCTGCTAAGGTAGTGGTCATTTGTTACAGAGAAAAGAATAAGATCAAAATGTCATAATACTACAATGACCAATTACAGGATGAAAAATCTTCTATGCTACAAATAAATTTGTTTCTAAAAATATCAATGCCTCAAAAATCCAAACAACAACAAAAAAAGATGAAAGAATATCATTAAAGAAAAAAAGAGGAAGAAAGAAAATTGGGAACATAATCAAATTCATTATGTGGGCTTTTCAAGGATGCTGATTCAAATGAACCAGATGCAAAAAAATACTTTGAGAAAATTGGAGAGTTTGGAAATAGTCTGAATAGAAAGTGATACTAATGCATTATTGTTCCTTGTTTAGTATGATAATGATATAGTGTTTGTGGTTAAAATATTTATTACAAATATATCTTGAAGTAATTATGTATATGTAATATGCTGGAAATTTTCTTTAAAATAATCTAGGGAAATATAGTGATAATTGGGTGAAGAATACATGGGAGTTTATTATACTTTTAATTGTTATGTCAATAACGTTTACTTTCTATATGTTTGGAAGTTTCCAGTTCAAAAAAAAAGTTAAATAAAATACAGAAAAATTTCTGGAACAAAATTTGTAGAAGAGTAAATCAATAAAAGCAAGAAGTCAAGAATGAGGAAATTGTAGTTGGGTTTGGTAGTTCACACCTGTAATCCAGCTACTTGGAAGCTTGAAGCAAGAAGATCACAAGTTTGAGGCGAATCTGGGCACCTTAGCTAGACTCTGTCTCAAAATAAAATAAAAAAGGCTGGGATATAGCTCAGGGGTAGAGTGTTTGCCCTACCATGTGTGAAGCCCTGGGTTCAATGCCCAGTACTACAAAAGGAAAAAAAGGAAGAGGAAGAAGAGGAAGAGAAAAAGAAGAAAGAAGAAAAACAAGGCAAGAAGGAGAGCTGATGTTTACATTTTTTTCTACATTTTTGTACTGGGAATTGAACCCAGAGTGCTCTATTGCTGAGCTACATCTTCATCCTTTTTTTTGCAAAAACAATTTTATTTTGAGACAGGGTCTTGCTAAGTTTCTGGAGCTGGCCTCAAACTTGTAATCCTCCTGTCTCAGCCTCCCAAGTGGCTGGGATTACAGGTGTACCAAACAGGTGTATGTTTTATGAAGAGTTTGAGTTGAAAATAGAACTCACACTCTTCATAAAAGGGAAACAATTGATATTTTACTATTGATTGTGAAAGCTTAATTTAAACTCTGTGTCTGTATGTGATTTAAATTCACAAGCAACAGTTTTAAAGGGACTTTTTCATAATAAATGGCCAATATCCTTTAATATTGTCAGGGTTACAAAAGGATAGAAATATTGAGGAACTGTCTCAGTTGAAGAAATGAACACTAAGTGAAACCTCCATTGGATCCTGCATGAACAGGAGAGGACAGTTGACCAAACTTAAATACAGTCTGTAAATTTTGAATAGCAGTATATTGGTATTAATTCCCTGGCTTAATAATTGTACTTTGTAACAGATTTGTTTCCATTTAAGGAAGCTGAGTGAAGTTTACACAGGAATTACTTGTACAATTTTGACAATAGTTTTCTAACTTAAATTATATCAAAATGAAAATTTAACAAATAGAGAAGTTGAAAATCCAAATGATAAATTTTAAAATAGAAACAAGACAATAATATTAAAAAGAATTAACTAATGGACAAATCCAAAAAGTCAAGTTCTGAACACTGAAATTAAAACTACAGTACCATTTACAGTAGCATTGGTTGAGAAAAGTAAAATACTTAGATGTAAACACTAAAGTATAAATTTAACAAAACATGTAAAAATCTTGTATGCTAAAGACTAAAAATGTTGAAGAACATATATGTGTTAATATATACAAGAACATATATATAAAACTACATTTAGACTTCTAATCCATAGATATTTCTATCCATTCATTTACATATATACATTATATCTCTATATGATATAAAATATATTAAAATATATATAATATATCAATATACCAATTTAGACTTCTAATCCATGGACATTTCCATACACATAAACCTATATATATGTACATATATAATGTATTTTATATACAAATACCTAAAAATATACAAAATATATGTATGTATGTTTGTGTGTATGTGTATATATATATATGAATGGATGAATGGAAATGCCATTGGCTAGTCTGAAAGTAGTAAAGATGTGAATGATCCCCCAAATCATATTATAGATTAAATGAAATTACTATTGAAATCCCAACAAAATTTCCTGTATATATAGACAAAATTATTCTAAAATTCATATGGAAAGACAAAGGAACTAAAATAGTTAAAGTAATTTTTGAAAGAGAAGGAATCAATTCACTAACACTCAAGACATTGTATATCTAGAGTAATCAAGACTGTGTATTGCAGGCAGAGAAATATACATATAGATCGATAGAACAAAACACAGAGCCCATAAATAGATCCATGAAAATGTTTCCAACTGATTTAATAGCTTAAAAATTTTGGGGGGGAACTGGGATTGTAGCTCAGTGGTAGAGCATTTTCCTTGCATGTGTGAGGCACTGGGTTCAATCCTCAGCACCACATAAAAATAAATAAATAAAGATATTGTGTCCATCTACAACTAAACAAAAAATTTTTTAAAAAAATTTTTTTGGTACTAGAGATTGAACCCAGGGGCACTTTACCACTGAGCTACATCCCAAGCCTTTTGTTTTTGTTTTTGTTTTTAATTTAAAGACAGAGTCTCACTAATCTGCTTAGGGCTTCATTAAGTGGCTGAGGCTGGCCTCAAACTTGCAATCTTCCTACTTCAGCCATTTGAGTCTCTGGGATTATAGGTGTGTGCCACCAAGCCCAGCTTCAAATTGTTTTTTGACAAAGGTTCAGAAACAATTTAATAAGGAAGGATAACTTTTAAACCAAATAATACTACACCAATTGGGCATCTATGAGTGAAAAAAAAATATTGATCTAAACATCACCCCTTACACAAAAATTAATTCAAAATGGATCATGTTGCTTAAGCATAATTGTCAAACCATAAAACCTTTATCAAAAAAAATGATAAAATTTTCAGGATCTATAACATGCAAAGAGTTCTTGGACTTGCCACCAAAGTATTAACCCTGAGAAGAAAAATTGATTAATTGGACCTCATCAATGTTACAAACTTTTGCTCTATGAAAGACCCTATTAAGAGGCTATGAAGGCTAGCTACAGTGCGGGAGAAAAGATTTGCATACCATTTAAATGATTAAGGCTACTATCTAGCATTTTAAAAATTTCAATAGTTAAAAACCAGAAAAACGATCAAAAGCCATGAAGGTTCATTTCACTGAACAGAATGTAGAGATGGCAAATAGGCACAAGAAAAGATGTTCAGCTTCATTAGTCATTAGGAAAACTCAAATTTAAATCACAAGGAGATATGACTAAAGAGCTATTAGAATGGTGGAAATTTAAAAAAAAAAAATTATACCACCAAGGGCTGACAGCAGTATGTGCAGAAATGAGATCATTTGTACATTGCTGATGAGAACTGAAAATGGTGTAGCCACTCTCAAAAGCAGTTCAACAGTTTCTTAGCAATCATACTATCACCCTACAACTCAGCAATTACACTCCTGGGCATGTATCCCAGAGAAATGGAAACTCATGTTCCCACAAAAATCTGTACATGAATGTTTATAACAGCTTTATTCTTAACAGCAAAAATGTGGAATCAGTCCAGATGTCCTTCAACAGGCAAATGGTTAACAGATTTTGATATCTCCATACTAAGAAATACTACTCATCAATGAAAGGGGACAGTATTATCAATAAGTGCAATAACTTGGATGAATCTCTAAAGAATCACACTGAATAAAACAAGTGATCCTCTAGAAGGTACACACTCATTTATGTAACATTCTTGATGTAACAGAGTTGTAGAAATGGAAACAAGATTGGTGGGTGCTGGGGTAAAAGAGAGAGAAGTGGGAGGGAAGAGGCTAAAAAGTGGGAGCAGAGTTGGGGAGGATGCTTGTAGTGACAGAAATGCTCTATTATTTGGCCGCCTCAAAGTCAGTATCCTGGCTGTGATTTTGTACCAAAGTTCTGCAATATGTTACCCTTGGGGAAAACTGGGTAAATAGCACTTTGGATTTCTGTATTATTCCTTACAATTGCATATGAATCTACAATTATCTCAAAATTTAAAAAGTGAGTTGCTCGGCACCTTGCTATTGTTCAGGCTGGCTCTGAACTCCTCCTGCTTCTAAATAAAAAAAAATACAAAATAGAGCTGGAGATGTGGGTCAGTGATTGAGTGCCCCTGAGTTCAATCTCCAGTACTGCCCCCGCCAAAAAAGTGGAATTGTAAAATATCTGCTGAGCTCACCTAGCCTCAAAATATCAACTGAGCTCCCAGATATATATACTCAAGAGAAATTAATGTGTACAAGAACGTTCCTAATGCCTTGGTTCATAAGAACACCAAAGTGGAAACCATCCAAATGTCTGTCAATGAAAGAAGGGATAAATAAATTATGATCTATTCAAAGGATAAAATGTTGTATAGCAATAAAAAATGACAAACTACTGCTATACACACCAATGTGAATAAATCTATCTGACATGATGAATTAAAGGAGCCAAACACAGAAGAGTACATAGGAGTCCAGTTTCACCAAGTTCAAGGGCAGGCAAACTGATGTTGCAAGAATAGAATAATGGTGGCCACTAGGGAGAGAGTCGTTGACCGAGAAGGGGCACAGACCTTACATCTGAATCTGGGTAGTTTTGGGACATATATATAAATGCAAAATTTCCAAAATAAAACTGTGCCTTTCAAATCTGTGCCTTTTGTGCACATGATATCAAGATAAAAGTAATAAAAATATGAAATGTTTAAAAATAAAATAGACCAAAAATTCTGTGTTAGCCACGTAACAAACCTCTGTAGCCTACCTCTTTAAAACTGCGGTCTAGAATAACTTTTCCTTTCAGCTTAGATACCATGAAACCCAAAATCAGCTGGATATCAAAAATGAGATTAGAAACTGGGCCATCCAGTTTTCTCTCCAGCTGTAGATCTAAGGGTGGCCAGAAACCAGCAGTTATTGAGGTTGAGAAGAGTTACCCACTCTGCAGTGAGCTCACAGTGGGGTAAATAAGGGATGCTGGTTTTGGAGGGCAAAAGAAAAAAAAAAGGTAAAAGAAAAAGCAGAATTATTTCTAAAGACCTAAGAGAAAATTCCTGAATGTGATTTTTTACTAGAACACAGTAGAAACATAAAAAATGAAATTAGTCTCCTGAATAGCACTGATAAACCTTGACTTCCATGAAAGACCAGAAAGCCATATAAAAGACAAAGGTAAAAAGCAGCAAACTATATAAAAACGTAAGCTAGATCCTGTAAAAAAATTAGTACCAGAAACGTATCTATGCAACAGGAATCTGAAAACACATCATTAGAGCCAGTAATGACACTGAGGTGAAGTAATCACTGATAGAGAAGACAATATGAACAGTTCTCTCGGGATGCATAGAGAAAAGACAAAACAAATGAAAATAAGACACCAAATGAAGGGCAAAAGAAACAAAAGCTACAGTGACCAACCAAAAGTACAAATTCGATGCATAATTATAGATGATTTTAAGAAAGAAACTAAAATTTTTAATGAAGCAATGCACACATAATTAGATAAAATGCATCAAAAAATGAACTAAAAAAATTCCCTTTGTTTTTTACAGAAAGTATTAAACAGGTACTAGAGCAAATAGAAGAATATAGATGCTCACACCTAAATTTATACTCCCAGAATATGTGAATAAGATGGATTTGTTTTAAAAAGCTCTTAAGAGCAGGCAGGCAGAAATGACAGGCTATCTAAAATGGGAGCTGTCCCCACTGGAAGACAGGGCTGCCACAGCTGCAGGATTCTGAAGGGAAGAGGCTGCATCTCAAGAATTTTTTACATAGTCAAGTATCCTTTCATATGCCAAGGCCACAAATGGGTATTATTAGCTATGCAAAGGATTACCTTGAACACATTCTTTGAGACATATCTTTATGGACAAAGAAATAAATTTAAAAATGAAACCCCAACAAAAGGAACTTGATGGAATGGCTAAAGAGATAAATCATCCTGATAACACAGGCCCTTTCATGGACTATTGTCTCTTCTACTCAAATTTGATGATAGCACACCCTGAGATACAGCATGGAAATAGACAATTTTATTGAAAATTATTGTTTCTCATTCTCATAATAACTCTATTGTTAAACGAATGTAAATAAACCTCTCCCTCAGATCCAGAAATTAACAAGATATGATTGTAAATATCACCAAAGCAAAATCTAATCCTACACATGGGACTGAAATTGAGAAAATGTTAATCTTGTTCTATTTAAACAACAGAAATAAATATAGTATCATTTTCAAAATATTGTATACTTATCATAGAAATATTAAGAAATACACATAATATTCGAACTAGAACTCCAGCTCTCAAAGATCATGACAGTTTCAGCTTGGAAATATTTCAGATTTTTGTCTCTGTGGTTATGTTAGTCAGCTTTCTGTTGCTGTGACAAATAACCTGAGATAATCAATTTAAAAGGAGGAACAGTTTATTTTGGTTCAGTTTCAGAGGTTCCAGTCCATGGTCACAGTTATTTGGACCTATGGCAGGACAGTGCATCTTGCATGGAGCAGATGGTGGAGGAGACCTGTTCACCTCATGGTAGCCAGAGCAAGAGAGAGAGAGGAAGAGAGGGATGTCCCAATATCATCTTCAACAACATGTTCCCAGTGACTTATCTCACTTCCAGTAGACCTCACTTCTAAACATTCCACCACCTCCCACTAAGGCCATAAGCTGGCCTGGACTTTAACATATGAGCCTTTGAGGGAAACTCCAGATCTAAATCACAGGAGTGTGAAAATATTTAGGATTAAGTGTTTACTAATACACAATTATACAGACATTCATGCCATACAAACCCTGTATTTGTCCTTTAACATTATCATCTAGACAGCTTTATAGAATAATGCATATACTTCTGTAATATCATCTTTCTAATAGAGCATTACATTGTGCAACTCTAACATTATTGCTTAGTTAAAACCTGAGTTCTTCTCCCAATATAGACTATTATAAATAATGCTATAATAAATGAGTTTGCTGTTCCTTTGCCCATTTATTGATTAGGTTATTGGGGGTTTTTTTGGTGTTAAGTATTTTGAGCTCTTTATATATCCTAGAGAAAATCCTTTATCTGATTTTCAGGTGACAAATGTTTTCTCCTATTCTATAGGCTCTATCTATATACTCTTGATTGTTTTCTTTGCTGTGAAAAAGCTTTGTAGTATGATACTGTCCCATTTACTGATTTTTTATTTTACTTCTTGTTCTTTATGAGTCTTATTGAAGAAGTTGGTTCCTAAGCTGACATAATGGAAGGTTGGGTCTATATTTTCTTCTATGAGGTGCAGGGTCTCTGGTCTAATACCTAATTCCTTGATCCACTTTGTGCTGAGTTTTGTGCAGGGTGAAAGATAGGGGCTAAATTTCATTCTGCTGCACATGGATTTCCAGTTTTCCCATCATCATTTGTCGAAGAAATACAAAAGGTCATCAACTATATGAAGAAATGTTCAACTTCTCTGGTAATTAGATAAATACAAATTAATACCACACTGAGATTCCATCTCACTCAAGTCAGAATGGAAATTATCAAAAATATATGTAACAATAAATGTTGGCAAAGATGTGGAGAAAAAAGTTCACTCATTCATTGCTAATGGGACTGCAAATTGGTGCAATCACTCTCAGTATGGAGTTTCCTCAGAAAATTGGAATGGAACCACCAATTGATTCAGTTATCCCACTCTGTAGTATATACTAAAATTAGGCTATTACAGTGATGCAGCTACATCAATGTGTATGGCTGTCCAGTTCCCAATAACTAAGCTATGGAACCAACCTAGGTGGCCTTCAATAGATGAATGGGTAAAGAAAATTTGGTATACATACATAACAGAATATTACTAAGCCATAAGAAAGAATGACTTTATGACTTGCCGATAAATGGATGGATCTGGAGACTATCATGCTAAGTGAAATAAGGCAACTCCAAAAGACCAAAGGTCGAATGTTCTCTCTGATATGCAGATGCTAACACGCAACAAGAGGTTGAGGGAAGAATGGAAGTTCAGTGGAGTACACAAAAGGAAATAAAGGGAAGGGAGTAGAGATAGGAATAGGAAAGTCAGTAGGATGAATCAGATGTAACCTCTCTGAGCTCATATGTGAATGCATAATCAGTGCAACTCCACATCATGCGCAATAAATTGGATCCTAATTAGAATAACTTGTACTCCATGTATGTATAATATGTCAAAATACACTCTATTGTCATGTATATCTAAAAAAATGACTTTGTAATACTATGCACATCTCTAAAATAGACTGTAGTTTGTGTTTATAAGAACTTAATATGCACAAGGAAAGATCACAGATCACTGATGAAGTAATGTTTATTTCATAAACGTATAGAAAAAACTGCTATGTGTAGATTAAAACTCTCAAGATTCTCCCCCTATTCTATATACCAAACATATTTCAGATATTTTGGAGGATTGAAAATGATGGATCAAAACATGGTAGATAAGCATAAAACCAGCAGAAAATATAGAAAATTATTTATATAATCTCTAGATAGGAAATTCTCACACATGTAAGAAGTGAAAACTATCACAAAAAGGTACTCATCAATTGGACATAAAATTTTAGTTTTAAAAGTCTGATATCTTAAATAATAAACAGGATTTTAAAAGGAAACCATAAGAGAGTACTGCTTGTGACATCTGGACAATCTTCTTCATGTACAAAGGACATTTAAAAAATCAGTCAAAGAATAGAAGTTTATAGGTTTCCATAGGATAATGGCTACTTCAATTTTAAACATTTCTTATACACTCAAAAATAGAAATCAACACTGGGGACAAATCAACTCACACACAGAAGAGAATTTTACACATTTCAGTGGATGTGCACTTGGAAGATAAATATCTATGAGAAGCACAGGCTGCTCCAGAGACCAATCAGAGTGTGGAGTGGAGCAGGGATTACACCAAAGAGAAGAACAAACACAAAATGCACCAGGGATCCCCAGAAGAAGACAGCAGACCAGGTAGGAGAACACTGCAAGGAACTTTGACATCTGGAGCTTCTGAGGTCAGGCCAAGGCAGAGCTATGATGAAGGATCATGGGAAATTTATGGGAATAGATACAGTAAATAAAAAGTGTAAACAGTGAGTGTATGGCAGGCTAATGCATTTTTTGTCTGTCTTAGAATTTTTTATAATAAGTATTTGGAGGGATGAATCACTACAAAATCAATACTTTTTAAAAAGTCTGATCAGTAATTAATAGAAAAAGAAAAGAAATACAACTTGATCATTTGAAATGGATTTTCAAAGCTCTATATAAATACCTTAAAAAGCAACTTAAAGCATCATCTAATTTTTGTTGGTATTTTTATTGAATGACAAATGCACTAATGTTCAGGTCTTAGTGAAGTTAACCTTCTTAGATAAAACTGAGAGGCTTGGAGTGTAAATTGGTCACACCTTGCTGAAAGCCAATTTAACAAATTGGAAAAATCTTGTTGAAAAAAAATTTAGAAAAATATTTTAAGAAAATTTTTAGATAATCAAAACCTTTTATTAAATAATTTCAACTCTAGCTAAAATTTATAATCATAGATTTGAAAGAAAGTGATTGTACAAAGATGTTCATTTCAATAATATTTATAATGAATTTAAAAACATTGCAGATGTCTAAGAGAATTATTTTTAAAATTATGAAATTTTCATATGGTAGTTTTCGTATGGTTTCTGACAACCAAAGACATACATTAAAATGGTTTTGGTGGCATAAGAAAATAATACTGTTGAAGTGTTGAATGAAAAATAGCAAAATAGAAGAGAATGTACATTTATGATTCATGTATATATGGTCTTCATAGTGGCCATTTAGGTATGATGGAACTGTGGGTAAGTTTTATACTCTTTTCTGTGTGTATGAAATAATGTTCTTCGGAGAACCATGCAGTGTCATAAAATTAAAAGTATAGTTAATAAATATCACTTAATTTAATCCTTTTAATCCTCCTTATTTTATTATAGCAAATTTCATATGGGCCTCATTTTGGAGTCATTTTCAATGAATCCTTTTGTTCTATCATGTTTCTCAGTTAAGAAAATACTTAAAGTATTGTTAAAGAGATATTTATTTGTACAAGAAGACCTAATTGACAGCTGCCCACCAGATCCTTGTGGCTCCTTGGCAACCTGAATCATCAGATTTCTTTGGTAAGTAGTCCACCAAGTTTCTTCCACTCCAGATTATTGTACCATGTATCAGTGGCCAGATCCCAAAAGTTCCCAAAGCCTTGACTCTTCCAGCACCAACCCTGGGTTAAAAAAGTAAAAAAGGGAGCAGAAAGAGGGAAATTCCTAAAGATGCCCTGAGAGTCCAGCTCCTATGACATGCAAATGATGAGGAATAAGTGAGAACTATAAACAAATAATAGATTGCTTCTAATATCTATCTGCTTCAGAAGATTCTTATTTTCGTTTGAGTTTTATTACCTCCAACTTATGAACTAGTCTTTTAAATAAAAAGTCCTTGACTTTGATAGAAGGGGAAAAAAGGATGCACCACCTCTTGGTTGCAACCTGTGGCAGGAACACTACATGTAAGAACCCTGGTCAGAAGTCCTGCACAGTGGGACAGCCTGTGGAGTAAGGCAAGGCTGGAGAAGCACATGGTACCAGGGGCATAGGCACTAATCTCCCCAGTGCCCCATTAAAAAGCAAAGCAAAGAGGAACTGCAAATCCATGTAAACATTGCCTTTTGTCTTCTTCTTCCTCTCCTTTCTCTCCTCTTCTCCTTCTTTAAAAATACATTTTACATGGTATGTTAGTCAGATTTCCATTGGTGTGACCAAAAGACCTGACAAGAAACAACTTAGAGGAGGAAAAGTTCATTTGGGCTCATGGTTTCAGAGATTCAGTCCTTGATTGGCCAATTCCATAGCTCCGGGTCTGAGGTAAGGCAGAACATCATGGTGGGAGGGTGTGGTGGAGGATGCTGCTCAGCTCCTGATAGCCAGGAAGCAGAAAGAGAACTTGAATACAAGGAGCAAGGGATAATATTATCCCTAAGGGCACACCTCCAGTGACCTACTTCCTCCACCCTACCTGCCTACAGTTACTACGCATTATTCCATTCAAATTATTAATCTATTCCATGAATTAATCCACTGATTACGTTACAGCTCTCTTGACCTAATCATTTCACCTCGGAACATTCCTGCATTGTCCCACACATGAGCTTTTGGAGGACACTTCATATCCAAACCATAACCCATGGATCATTTGTTTCCTAGAAACATCCTGATACTGGCTGGCAAAGATTACCAGGAAACATGGGATTTGTGGGCCACTGTTAGTGAGCGCTAGTGTCAGATGAAAGTATTTGTATCTGAAAATCCTATTTCTGTCCTCCTTTGTCAACTGCTATTCATGATAGGGATGGTTCTGAGGCAGTTCCTGAACATTCCTTGCTGAGAGTTAACATTAAACACAAAAAATTGAACTTTTTCTCTTTTCTTTCTTTTTTTTTTTTTGGTACTGGGAATTAAACCTAGGGATGCTTAACCAATGAGCCACATTCTAGCCTTTTTTATATTTTATTTAGAGAAGGGATCTCGCTGAGTTGCTTAGGGCCTTGCTAAGTTGCTGAGCCTGGCTTTGAACTTGTGATCCTCCTGCCTCAGCCTCCTGAGCTGCTGGGATTATAGACTTGCAACACTAAACCCAGCAAAATATTTTAACTTTTAAGCATTTGGGATGGAAATTTTTCCAGAATGGATGACAAAATAACCTACATTATTTTCCCTCATCATCTTAAGCCAAATACCCTGAACAGGGCTCACCACTTTACTGATGTCCTGAACTACAGGGTTTACTTAAGTATATGAAGTTCTCTATCCCATGACTACAAGCTGCCCTGATTTTTGAGTTCCTGATTTCTGAAGACTTTTCTCCTTATTAGTGCTCAGTGAGTCAGTGAGTGTGCTTCTCCCTTCAATATGCCTGCCTGTAAAGGCAGTTTTCTTTATCTCTATTGCCTTTCAGATATGAAAGAACCAGTTCAAGGGGACCATTGGGATGCTTCAGTGCTATGTCCCACTTTCCTTCAGTGTTAGCAGGTGGAAAAATTTATTTTGAAACCAAGCAAATTTTACAAGCAACTAATTTCTTCAAGAAAAAAACATTCTCATATTAAATTGATCAGAAATTTGGTATATGAACTTTTTGGCCTTGGAAGTTTTGCAGTTAGATACTGTTGGTCAATGCTAAATTAACTGCCATTCCTAGACTTCTCCTTTCTTTTCAAGTCCAGGAAGGAGTCTATTAGATTTCTCCCTCACTTCCCTAAATCAGCAGCAACTTGGACTGATAAGTTAGCTCTGACCTTTTCATTACATAAAACCATGGAATTATGGATTTTATCAGTGCAGTAGAGAAAGAATAAAAAGTAATGCTAATATAACAAATGGAAATCATAATATTGACTAGGCTTACTGGTCCAATGTAGGGGTCAAAATGCATGTTTTAAGTTTTGTGGGCCAGATGCAAATACTTGACTCTGTAGTTGGCCAGAAAATCATCACAGGCAATGTGACAAGGAAAAAGCATGGCTAAATTTGGTCAGATTATTAGGTTTTAGGGCCCTCTCCCAGAAGTCTATCCAATTAGATTTGCTGCCAGTTAAAATGTCTGTACACTCTAATAGTGTGTTCTCATCTTCCCCTTTCATCAGAATAACAACAAAAGTAAATTGTCAATTACAATTCCACTTTTTCCTTCCAAAGACTCAAAAGGTAAAATGAAGAGCCCACTCCTACAAAGAAAGAGGTCTTTGTGTTCATGTATTTATTCAGCACTTCTGAGTTCCAAGTTTTTTCCACCACTGCTTTAGATGCTGGAGATGCAGTGATTAGCAAAATAGATATACCTCTCAGAGGCTGGTATAATATAGGCCAACGTTAAGCCACAGATATCTGAATATAATTATAAATTACCATATGTCACTTGAAAGAGAGGAATCAGAAACCATGACACAGTGTCTCGGTATAATATAATCTGTGCTAATGGCCAGGGAAGGCTTCATGGACAGTGGCATTCACTCTAAGTACAGGTTATACTGAGAATTTCAAGTTAAATTCATGATTTCTATAATCAGTAATGCTTTAAATGTGATTCTATTCTATTCTATTTCTCACTTATTTGAAATTAGATGAGACTGCCAGGGGGATTTTGACGAGGTAAAGACATTTGCCCAAATGTAATTACAATTCCAACGATGTGCAATAGACTAGTTCTTGATATTAATTAGACCAATCTCAGACTCCATCAAGCTTTCAGAAATCGACTGCTTCTGAATAGGTTGTAATAATGTTTGAGATACTTTCCAAATAATTATAGTCACATTAGTCTTTAACATTTAGTAACAGAATTTTTGAGGTCATGAAATCAATTCAATGACTCTAAACATTCTGCACTCCTTTAGTCTTTTATTCATGGTAATGTCCTTTCTAAAGTGTAAAAACAAACACACACAATAAAAGTTTGGTATTTGATTACCTTAAAACAAAAGCTCTCCTATAGTAACGAAAACTGCATGGTACTGTCAAATACACACAGACCAATAATACAGAATAGAAGAAACTGAGACAAACCAACACAGATACAGTCATCTGGTCCTTGACAAAGTTGTCGAAAATGTAAATTGGAAAAAAGCCTTTTTAACAAATGGTGCTTGGAAAACTGGTTATCCATATTTATAGAAGAATAAAACTAGACCCTTATCTCTCACTCTGCACAAAAATCATCTCAAAATGAATCAAAGACCTAGGAATTAGATCAGAAACTATGCAACTCCAAGAAGAAAGCATAGAGTCAATACTCCAACAAATAGGCACAGGCAATGATTTTCTCAATAGGACCCCTAAAGCTCAGGAAATAATGCCAAGAGTTAATAAAGGAAACATCATCTAATTAAAAATTTCTGCATAGCAAAAGAAACAAAAAGAATGTGAAGAGAGAACCTACAGAATGGGAGAAAATCTTTGCCAGTTAACTATTCTGATGGAAGATTAATATCTAGAATATAAAAAGAGGTCAAAATGTTAACAAATAACTCAATATTTGGTTATTGAAAACCAAATAACCCAATTGATAAATGAGCAAATGACTTAAACAGAAACTTCTCAAAAGGAGAAATACAAATGGCTGACAAACATATGAAAAAAAGATTAATATCATTAACAATTAGGAAATTACAAATCCAAACAACACTGAGATTGCATCTCAAATTAGTCAGAATGGCAGCTATTAAGAATACAAACAATGATAAATGCTGGAGAGGATATGGAGAAAAAGGAACTCTTTTACACCACTGACAGATTATAAACTAGTACAATCACTATGGAAATCAGTATGGAGATTCCTCAAAAGACTAGGCATTGAAGTACCATATGACTCAGTTATACCATTGTTTGATATTTTTCCTAAAGAATTAAAGTCATCATAATACATGCATATCCATGTTTATACCAACATAATTCACAATAGCCAAACTATGTAATCAGCCTAGGTGTTTCTCAATGGATGAATGGATAAAGAAATGTGGTAGATATTCACAATGGAGTTTTATTTATCCATAAAGAAACAATGAAATTATGTCATTTGAAAGACAATGGAAATTGAGAACATATTCAGCAAAATAAGTCAGATTCAGAAGGTCAAGTGTTGTATGATTTCTATTATATGTGGAAGTTAGAGAGGATAAAGGAAAAGAAAGTTTGGGAGCATCTTATGAAAATCTAATGGAGATCACTAGAATAGAGGAAAGGGACGGGGGGAAGAAGAAATGAGGGTAAGGGGAAATATTGGGGAATGATATTGGCCAAATCATATTGTTATGTTATGTGCATGTACAAATATGTAACAAAAAATCCCACCATCATGTATGCCTATAATGAACCAATAAGAATGTGGAAAAAAGTTAAATAAAAGCTTCCTGTCTTCATGGAAAAAGACAAGATCGTTAAAGACAAGCATAAATTGGAAAAAAAGCAATGGAACATATAAGACAAAGATGCTAAATATCCTCATTATAAAATGAATTGACACAGATCAATAGGGCAAGTAGAAATGTATCAACAAGTAGTTGGAAAAAACCAGAACAAGTAACTGATCTGTAACAAGTTTTGTATTCGACAAATATTTTTGAGTGAATAAATGACAATGCAATTGACAAAAGAAGAAATAAAAGTGATCAGAAAATATGGAAAAACTTCAACTTAACCAGATAATTGAGAACTACAAAACAACAAAATACTGCCGTGCTACTACTATGCAATCAGGACATTAGCACTCAGTCTTCTTATGTACTTGTAACTTGATACCTTTTGACCATCCCGTCTCCCCATCCTCTCCTCTCTTTCCCTCTCCCTATTCCCTAGTGACCACTACTTAACCCTCTACTTGTATGCAGTCAACATTTTTGGATTCCACATACGAATGTGAACATGCAATATGTGTCTCTGTGCTTTGATATGACTGAATAGTATTCCGCTGTGTATATCTGCCACATTTACTATTCATTCATCCATTGTTGGACATTCAGGTTAATTCTAAATCTTGGCTATTTTGAATAGTGCTGCAGTAAACCTCAATAAACGGAGTTAATATCTTTTGGGTATTTGTCCAGTAGTGGATTTCTGGATCATTTTTATTTATGTACACAGAAAAAATATAAAGAACATTACCAAAATGTTAATAGAATTTGTCTCAATGATATTGTTTTCATTCTCTGTTTGCTTATCTGGAAATTCCACAAGTTCAACCATGAGTTATTTCTTACATTGGTAATAGAGAAAATTAACTTAATGGTTTTGCTTCCAAAATATTAAAAGCAACATTAATGAGCTTAATTGATGCCTACTGGATATACTCTGTAAAGAGACAATAAGGGGCTTGCAATAAAAGCTTTCTCTTTTAAAGCAAAAAGCCAATCAAACTGGGAGGGGGATATGGACATACAGCAAGTGGCCAGACAGAGACTTATTTGCTGGGAGCTTCCCTGGTTTTTTTAAGAACTCTAAAATATATGACTCTGAGTAAAGTAAGAAGTATTATAACTTTGGACACTTGAGCTGCTTTGCAATGGGACATATCTTATGAGAGAATAAAGAATAAGCCTTACCTTTCTCATTTGCATAGTGATGGTTATTCCTTCACAACATCATGGGGATAGAAATGACAGCAATGAATTCATTTCACAATATGTATTGAGACTCTCTTTGAGAATCTAGTGTAAAGGGACAACCCCAAAGACTAGCACAGAGGGATGAGCATCAGATGTGAATAAGTGATATACAAATATCCAAGAGGGAGAATCTGTAAACAATTGCTAGATGGATAGGTGGTTAGGAGCATAAAGAGCTTCATATTTGACTGGGGTCATAGGATATAACCAGTAGCGATGCCTATGTTCAGCATACACAAGGCCCAAATCTATCTCCTAATCCCCAGCACCAAAAATATTTAAAAATTAAAATAAAATTTTATAAAGAGCAGTATATTAGGTTATGCATACATGTGCCATGTAAGCTCAGATTGATGGAGCAAGACATAAGATACACTGGAGAGAGTAATGGTCCCAATTGATTTATTTCCCCAATTGGTATTTAAATTTTCTCCATCAAATGTATGCTTATAGGGTTGAGAATTATTCGCAGCCTGTGTTTTCATTATTGTCTTCATATTATAACCACAAAGACATTGGAATGGGGAATAAATATAAAAATAATGGAAAAATTGTGTTGATTTATGGTGGAGTTGCCATGAATTTAAGATAGTCATAAATTATTTGGCACATCTCCCACCAAAAGGCATAACCTGTTTGATTTCTCCTTCAATCTGTAGTATGAGAATTTCCTTAGCTAACCAGAGAAGATGACTCTATTTGATCAATATGGACAACTGAATCCCCAAGTCCCCAAACTTCCACATTATTTACTGAGCCTAGTATGCCACTTTTTATTCTGTTGAAATAGTAAATGTCTGCACTGATCACTATTTTTAAAGCTATAAAATGGAAATAATAATATCTATGTTCCAAGTTACTCAGGATGATTGTAAGGTTCAAATGAGACGATGTGGGTGGAAGCTCTTTCTAAACTTTAAAATGTTATGTACTTGCAATTTGCTGTCATTACCATTATTATTAAGGAATTAGTAAATTATAGATAGTGTTGGAACATGTGAGTTTAGCATTGTCTGATCTTGGGTTATTCACTTAACAACTCAACAATTTTCTCACCCCTAAACTAAGAGTGTTTACTAAATAATATCTAAAGTTCTTTCCAGTCCTTAAATAATATGACTGTGGTTTTTGAGAACCTGTGGTGGCCTGTTTTCAAGACTCTGTGGTGCAGAGTGTTCAAAGACAAAATGTGGCTCCATTCATGCTGACTAGGAATTTACAATGTGGTTGTTAAGATTACTCACATTTTCCACCTTTTTATTAGTGCATTATAGTTATACATATCAATGGGATTTGTTACACATTTGTATATGCATATAATGCAAAAATATAATTTGGTCAATATCATTCCTCAGTATTTCCCTTTTCCCTTTCCATCTCCCTCCCCCTGCTTCCTTTCCTCTATTCTGCTGAGGCCCCACCCAAACTTTCTTTTCCTTTTTCCTCTGTAGTTTCCACATATGAGGGAAAACATACAACCCTTGATCTTCTGAGTCTGACCTGTCTTGCTGAACATAATGTTCTCAATTTCCACCCATTTTCCTACAAATGATATAATTCCATTATTTCTTTATGGCTGAATAAAACCCCATTGTATATATGCACCACTTTTTCTTTATCCATTAATACATTGCTGTATACCTAGGCTGGTTCCATAGTTTGGGTATTGTGAATTGTGCTGCTGTAAACATGGGTATGCATGTATCACTGTAGTATGACGACTTTAATTCTTTAGGATAACTCATATTTTTAAAGACAAATAATTTGATATTTTAAATGTAGATTCACTGGGACCCGGGTGTTCCTTAGAGGAAATTTGCTAGATACAAGAGCTGAGCATCTTCTGTTTGTTCCTCCAGATCCCTCTGTACTGCTCCCTGCCCTGGCAGGCTGGCCTGGATGAACCATATCAATATACTCTCTTGCCTTGTTCCATCTGACTGAGGCTTTCCAGTTGAAAGTCCTAACAGGAGACAGAGGAAGAGGGAAGAAAGACCAAGGTAGTTATTCACCAGGTTCCCTCCATATAGGTTCACCTTGGGATGTCAAAGACATAGTGTCTCTCAAGTCTGTACATGACTCTGTCCTTCTAGTTTTGGAAAATGCTCTCTCCCTTTACCCCTTTTGCCCTAGAGATGAAAATGGCTCCACTGTAGCTAATTCTAGAACACTTTACAATTCCTTTGACGGTAGGCAGTAATGAACCAAATGTTTGAGTTCTCTCCACCCTCACCCCCAGCACACACCTCAAATTAATGTGCCAGAATCCTAACATCAATTTGATGAGATCAGGAAGCAGGATCTTTGGGTAGTGGTTAGATTATGAAGGTGGAGTACACAATACCATGGGCACCCTTACAGAAGAGACCCGATAGAGCCCTCTTACTCTTTGCTATGTGAGGACACAGCAAGAAGATAACCATCTATAAACCATGAAGTGAATCCTCACCATACCCTGAATCTGGCAGAGCCTTGATTTTGGAACCTCTCCCCTAGTCTCCAAAACTATAAGAAATAAATATTGTCTAAGTCACCCAGTCCATGATATTCTGTTTAAAACCACCTGCAATAACTAAAGCAGCCTCCAAAATAGCCAATGATCTCTACTTTATAGTATCCACACCCAGTGTGTTACTTTCCTTTTGAATGTAGATTGGATTCACTGACTTGCTTCTAACAGGCATTTCTGAAATAAGGTGGCCACATCTGTCTTGGCTACTCTCCCTTGGATCACCTGAACTGGAGGAAATGAGCTACCATGATCTAGAACAGTCCTGTAAAAAAACTACTCTCATGGCATAGGATCAAGGCCTGTCCAAAACCATATGAGCACGCTTGGAAGCAGTTCTCCCATCCCCAGTCAAATCTTTCCATGAGAGCACAGCCTGGCCGGTACCTTGACTACAATCTCATGAAAGTCTTTCAACGGAAGATGACTAGCTCAACTGTGCCTGAATTTCTGATCCCCCGCCCAAAACTATGAGGAAATAAATGTTTTAAGCTTTAGGTTTTAGGGGAATTTGTTATGCAGCCATACATAACTAATACCCCTTGTGATTTTCCTCATATAATGATATATGTTTGTAAATAACCCTGCTATTTTCTTCAAATTATAATTTGATTATGCCAAATTTTTCCTGATAAAATCATAAATAAAATATTTCCAAACATGTAAGAGAAATGAAATACTCTTCTCAGGTTTATATCCCCAAAACATAAAAATAGATCATAGCTGAATATTGACATTTCCCTGAATTTTTGAGGATTCAAATTCCCTTGAAAGATTTCAAATTTATTTATTAGGGTGGTAAATGGGGAGATTTATGTCTTTAAGGATTTCAATGAAAGAACAGTGGAATGAATTTGACCTAATTTTCCTATGTACATATACGAATATACCACAGTGAATAGCATCTTCATGTATATCCACAAGATGCTAATTAAAAAAAAAACTGTAAGTAAATAGCAGGAAGATCAGTAGAGAACAGGGAAGAGAATAGGAGGAGGGAGGAGGGAGGGAAAGTGGAAGTACTGGGGACTGAATTAGAACAAATTATATTCCATGCTTTTATAACTCGTCAACATGAATCCTAACATTATGTATAACTAAAATGAACAAAAAAAAAAAAAAAAAGAAAAGTGGTTCTTTAACTTTAAAATGAGAAATGAAGGTTACAGCTTCTTCTCCAAGAATATCCTGAAGCACTTCAGCATAGCACATCCCAGGGTGACAGACTTTAGATTAAAATGGCCAGGGGGTGGGTGGGTGTGATATTGTGACACATGTGTTTGCTCTTCATGTTTCCTAGCATAGAACTCCTAAAATCCTTGGAATCTTCATATCCATAAGTGTCTTTTTATGTGCTCATGAGTTCACTGGTAGCTGGGAACCCTTAGGTAGCTTTCCCCTGGGGCTGGTCACCAGAGAGACCAAAGCAGGATTAGAGGAGTGGGCTTTTAACCACTCACCCCAACCTCCAGGGAGCGAAAGGGGCTAAACTTAAGCTGTCCACCAGCAGCCAAAGGTCTAATCAATCATGCCTGCATCATGAGATTCTATAAAAACCCAAAAGCAAAAGGTCCAGAGAGCTTCTGGTCAGCTGACTATGTGGAGGTTGCTGGACGGTGGTGTGCTCTGAAAGGACAGGAAAGATCCTCCCACATCCCTCACCCTACTCACTGTTGCTTCTGAATCCTTTGTGATATCCTTTGTGAGAAATCAGTGAACATCAGTGTTTTTCTGAGTTCTGTCTTTCCAGCAAATTAATGGAATATAAAAAGGGTATTATAGAAACCCTACCTGATCACCAGTCAGGCAAAGCCCAAATGAAACAACCTAGGGCTATCATCGGCATTGGAAATATTGGGGTCTGAGCCCTTAGCTGGTGGGATCTGCACACAGTGGCACAGAGTGTCAGAACTGAATTACATTGGAGGACACCCAGCTGGTGTCCACTGCTATAGCATTGGTTGCTCAATGGGTATATGTCAGGGGGGAACCCCACATATCTGCTATCAGAAGTATGTTGTGAAAATTTGGTGGGACAAACTGAGTTCAAGCACTTTTTGGGGTTTTTTTGTTTGCTTGTTTTGTAGTGGGTTCAGGGATTATTTAAAGTCTCAGATAAGAGAATCTCTTTTGTGGAAACTTCCATTCTTTGGGTGACCTCAGAAGCCTTGGTAGCCAACATGTCACCAGAGCTGGAGCTGTGGGACAACAGAGAGGGACCAAGACATTATGTATGGTAGAGACAGTAAGAACAAATGAGAACTCTTACTTTTTGGTTGTGTACATCAGACTACTCACCCTTTCCTCGGTCCCTAATCCCTGTGCAGATGCCTTAGACTACAAATGCATTTTTTTTTTTTTTTTTGGACAATCCAGGGAAGGGGGTGGGGATCCAGCCAATTCCTAAAAGCGGCATTTCTTACACTTCAGTGTAATCTTAAAAGTATGATCTATGTATAAAGTTCAATAGGATGAAGAACCTCCCAGTATCTTTCCCTCACTAGGATCGGAGCCCAAAATGTTATGAGGAACACAGCAACCTGGCTCCTAGATGACTTCACAGGGTGACTTCACCTATTATGACAGCAGATTACAGGGTGGTCCAAGGCCAGGTGAGCAGAAACTGAGTCATCGACTGACCAAGTACCCTGCAAATCCTTGCCAAACAAATGAGTAAATGGAGGAGTCAACTGTCACAAAACCAACACGTGAGATGTATGTGAGTGTGTGGGGGGGTGTGTCATAAGCATAGGAACTCTCAGAATTACTAAAAAATAAATGTTCTCTTCTGCAGATATTTAATGTGTACCAAGATTAATGACAATTCAGTGGCCTGGGAGAGAATGTGACTGGAGTAAGGCTGTGCAGATGAACTGTTCAATGGTCTCAGCCCCACCCTTCCTTTGTGTGCGTGTGTTTGACAGTGACTCTCTGGGCAGTGGAACTGGAATACAGCACAGTCTCCCTCTTGCTGGACAGTGTCCACAGATCACATATGCTCCTTCCTTTACCCTTTTCTACACTCCATGGTGTACTCATTACCTTATTGACTACAAATTTAGAGATATTCAGGTCCTCAACTTGTGATGTTCACTTTTGAAATCCTCAAAAAGTCTGAAAATAAAAACTTTGGTAAATTGAGGTCATATCTCACTTGAAACAATATGAACTATTCATAATCTATTCATAATCTTAGTGTGATCATCATGCTTTCATTTCACAAATGAGGATATTTTCACAGCACATTATGCTCAGGGTATTCTACAATATAGGGTATTCCACTGTATTATGATAAAGCTCTGAATTCCAAAAAGAATCTGGCTCTTGAGGTTTCAGATTTGTTACAACCCAGTTGTTCAAGCTTGCAAATCATTCTCTCTGTGGGATGACTTTGGACTTCTCTACCTTGAACCTTTAGGTATTAGTATTTACACTTAGCTGTCTAAATCATTTTTCTTCCCTTGCTTGTAAGGTTAGGAGACACCTCACTGTAGCCTCTATGAAGTGACAGTTGTGAAGGAGTAGATGTGAGTAAAGGGGAAGTGGGACCCTAGGAAGGAGGAGAAGCAGTGGAAGAGCAAGCTTCATGCAGCAGCTGAGCTTAAGGACAAAGAAAGTTCCTTCTTTCTGGCTCTAGGTGACAATAGAAAATACAATTGCACAGAGGCATGAAGCAACCAGAGAGCTTCGACAACTGAAGCAGCTGGTGAGAAGGGATGGGCGCTGTAAGAAAGCTGATCTCAGAAGAGTAAAGAGAAGTGATTTAGCAGAGACATGAATATTTTAGAAAGCCAAGCAGTCCACTGTGCAAAGTAAGATGGTTGGGAATGGTGAGCTGGAGGCAGGGGCCCTGGGAAGGCCTTTGCACAGATCCAGGAGAAAGTCTCCAAATGAAGACTGGAGGATGAAAAATGGAAGGAAAACATCGAGAAAGTTCAAAACAGAATCAAAAGAAGGCAGGCGCAGCGTTGCATGCCTGTAATCCCAGCACTTAAGGAGGCTGAGACAGGAGAATCAGGTGTTCAAAGCCAGCCTCAGCAATGGCGAGGCGCTAAGCAACTCAGTGAGACCCTGTCTCTACATAAAACACAAAATAGGGCTGGGGATGTGGCTCAGTGGTCAAGTGCCCCTGAGTTCAATCTCTAGTACCAAAAAAAAAAAAAAGAAGGCTGCCTCTGATGGGAGAGCTAAATTAAGTAGCTAATTGCAGACGGAAGTTCCCTAAGCAGGTCAAGTTTAAACAGTCTTAACAGCTCATCGCTCCTTATTTTCAAAGCAGAAAAGTCTAATTATCCCAGTGTTTAGAAAGCCACAGCCAACATCCTACGACTGTTGGCCTTCATTTCCTTATTATATACTCAATCAAAAACGTTTCCCTTTTAAAACCTTGGTTTCTTTCTCTGAAGAACAGAGACAATATCATAAGCATGGCAGTGTACATTCAGTAAGTAATTGAGACTGTGTTTGGGGAAATTTCTGCCATGTGACAAAATGTGAAAATGAATGTTAATTACATCTGAATTAAGGTTATTGGGCACAGAGAGGTTAAGTGTCTCGCCAAGGTTACAAAGCAGTGACAGAAATAGAACTCTGATGCAGGAGCTCCCGCTTTTCCATTACATCCCTGGAAAGAGGAGAGCATGTAAAACTTAGTCTGATACTTGGAAGCAGGGGACAATAATTTGGAATGCCTGTCCACACCATTCTGTTGTTCCTTCTATTAATAGAAGATCAATGCTTTGTCTATATTCAACACCACAATTAAAAGTCTAATTGACAGGACAAACAGATAAGCTTCTCTGGAGTGTGTGTGCCTGAGTTGCCGTAGGTAAATATTAAGAGGCAATTGTTTGATTCAGAAGTGATTGCCCCTCCAACTTGTGGAAGACTGTGCATCAGATTTGTTTATTTTTAATTTGGCCAGAAAATGCTACTTTGTGTTTCTAATTGGTACCAGCTGTTGCATCTGCCTTCTCAGATTCATGGTTCTGAAACAGCAAGAACACTTTCTGTTACTGCCAGAGTTTAAAAAAATAATAATAATGGCTGATACTGACCCACTGACAAGCGACCTCACATTGAAACTTACCAGTGTGTTATGATAGGTCAAGTGTATTTGACAAACTAGTGTTCACTTTTTATACCCACAGGAAAAGCAGTCAATGTTTTGAATGTGAGTGTGTGGGGGGGTTATAATTCTTTGGCTACTTAATATCTTTATGACATTATGAAGATTGCTAAACTTTTATGAATACTAGGTATTTTATCTTTAAAATGGAAAGAATGTTGCTATAAAGAGGTTTGCAAAGTGCCTGGAATATAGCAGATACTCCATGTGACATTTCTTCCCTCACACAGACACAGTTTCCGTTGCAAGAGCTGCAAAACTTTCACTCATTTACAGTTCTCTTTCCCATACCCTTCTGGGTCTTCTTCTTATCTGACTTCATCCTCAAGGTTCCTTCTCTGCAGGAGTGGGGCTTGACCAGGCTTACTCCTGCATAATGTCCTCTCCTCTCTCTCTCTCCTTAACTGTGACCTGAGAATAAGCTATGTATCCCCACAAAATGATGAAATGTCAAGGTGTTTACAGAAGGTTATCTCACACACAGTATCAGTAAGACAGGCTAGAGAGAGTTATTGTTCCTAAACATTGTCCTTGCTAGTCCTTATGATTTATATGGTAGATGGGCAAAAACATCCAGGAGTCTTGAACATAGGTTAGCACACTATCTTACTCTGTTAACAACATATGCACCAAGGTACACTGGATTTATCATATAAATTTTGAAGTTAAAATAGTTTCTATAGGGCTGGAGGTATGACTCAATGGTAGAGTACTTGCTTAGCATGCAGAAGACCTTGGATCCATGGATTTGATTCCCAGCATACACACAAAAATACTCTGTAGAGTCACCAATGCCAGTGAGTCTGTGCCAAGGCTGTCATTATTATTAGAGTGCTACTCTGAAAAGGCTGTGGTAGTCTGAAATTCCCTCTCCTAAGTCTTTCCCTCCTTGTATACATATGTGACTTCTTACATAAAAAGAAGGAGCATATGTTTTCTCCCCTCAACTCTAGGTTGATTCTGTGGCCACTTTTACCAATAGAACACAACAGATGGGACTTCATGGGTCTTCTGAACCCAGGACTTAAGAGAATTGGCAGTTTCAGCTTCTTCTTCTTTGGATGCTCACTCACATTGGCATCCATCTGCCCCTCTAAGAGGAGCCCAAGCCATGTGGAAAGGCCTTGTGAAGGTGTAGGGTCATCCCTGCCAGCAATCTCACAGCTGATATATTGGAGCAAGCATCTTGTTTGTTCTGGCTCACTTCATCAGTAGACAGCCAGAACCAATAGCACATGCAGCAGAAGAGCCAGTTAGCTGAACCCAGTGACTTCAAGATCTTTGAAAAAATAGTAAAATAGTTGTTTATGATGAATAATTAAGCTTTGGAGTGATTTATTCCAGGAATTTCATGAAACAATGATTACCTTTATTCTGGGCAGTCTCACTCTCATGTTTCATTGTACCTACAATTTTGATTGAATTCTGTAGGATCTAATTCTAAAATATCTTAAAACCCCCCTTCAATCACAGCCTTTATATCAAGTAACCAATTTAACTCAAGTTTCACTGAGACCACTTAGACAAAACATGCATTGATCTATTTATCTTTCTTGATTTAGAACTAAACTCATTTGGTTCATATACTTTGTTCACACATTTGGTGTAGAGACTAAGTAGCAGAGTTACTAAGCTTTGATTTCCTTGATTTATGGACAGTCCTTCCTGGCTTTGTACATCCAGTCCTAGTACAGCACTCAGTATATGGTCAGTGTGCACAAAAAGTTTCTTTTTGTCTTATTTGAGGGTTTTTGTTTGCCCAGAACAAGCTGTCCCCATAGCTGCAAATGTATCTCCCATTCCACTCATTAGCAGTCAATTAAGTCAAGTTCTCCCTTCTAACATTTATTGGACTTTTGCTTTAATGAATCTGAACCATTCCATAGCACTGCAGCCTGACTCAGCAATTTTCAAATTAAATGCTAAATGGTATCTAAAATACTTTACATGTTTATTTCTGATTAAAACTTAGGATAAGAGAAGTGCTTTAAAACAAACAACAACAAAGCCTTGTAACTCAAAGTATTTTCTCAGTTTAAAAATACTGTGGAAAGCCTGGCACAGTGGCACATGACCGTAACCCCAGCCGCTTAGGAGGCTGAAGCACGAGAATTACAAGTTCTAAATCAGTCTCAGTAACTTAGTGTGGCCATAAGCAACTGAGACCCTGTCTCAAAATTTTAAAAAACAAAAACAAAAACGGAATGGGAATGTGGTTCAGTAGCTAAGTACCCCTGGGTTCAATCCCTGCCCCCCCCAAAAAACAATACAATGGAAATGTTTATTGGTAGGAAACAACCCAGGAAAAATTCATTCTGTCTTCGCCCACTACTTCTATACAGTTTTGGCATGCATGTATAAAAATTATAACACTAACATCTAGTAGATTTGAATAACTAAGCTATTAGAACTCCTACTATGTGCCAGGTGCCAATCTATGTGGGTTTTAGTTTTATTGTTCAACTCACTTATTTCCACAATAACCTTATGAGGGCTCCATTTTGCTGTTGAGGAAGTTGGAGCACAGAAAGGTTAAATAATGTGCACAGGATCACAAAATTATTATGCTGTGTAGATAGAATTTAAATAGAAGTATTCGAGTTCTAAATCTAAATGGCTCAAAGAGTCAATACTGAATATCTTAGCCAAAGAAAATAAGAAGCTAACAGTCACTTGAAGGGCACTCGTTGTCATTTTGTACCTCCAATAAGAAGTATAATCATATATTTTAGTGTCAAAATGTGATTCTCTTCAAGTGGAAGCCCAAATGAGAATAATCATGCCTCTTATGTGGGTGGAAAAAAGTACTGAAATTTTCTATTATTGTTATCAAATAGTATGTGAATATTAAGCATGTGTATAAGCATTTATTTAAATTATATACTTACAAATTATATTCATACATGTATATGTGTGTATGTGTGTGTTATCTACCTATACTTACAGGAGTATCTATAAATACATAGATAGATATGGATGTGTAGGATGTGCCTCAGACATCTATGTGTTCATTGTATACAATACCAGTGTATCTATGAGGGGAATAAGACTAAACTTAATTTAACTGAGTCATTAAAGGACTTTGTTTCAAACACTTCTTGTTTGCTTCTTTATTTCCCCTAGACCTTACCTCTCATTGCAGCTATCTCTACAGAAACAAGTTCTACACAGGTTTCTACAAGTTCCTGCAGGTGTAACCTAACATCTTATTTTAGGCTCCCATTGCTTTCTAACCTTGGACATATCTAGGACAACCAGCACTTATAAATTAAACTTGAAGAAGTGGACACATTGCATAGTGACCCTGAACAATGAGGGATGGCAGGTAACAGACAGGTGTTTCCCCCTTCTTACCTAGCCTGATTCTGAGATGCATTTCATAAGGCTTCCTAAAGGCTCATGGCTTTCAAAGGATAAGTTATCCATTTGGTGACCAACTTATGGTGCAGACTATTGTGAGGTTTCCCTCCTCTCCAATTTTACCCCCTGACCTTTGCCTCTTCTCTCTGCAATCATGTTCTCTAACAAACTACCCATAAACCTTCACCTCAGATTCTGCTTTGGAAGACCCTAGGCTAAGAAAGGCTATATTTAACTTGTATTTTCTTTATTCAATTATCTATTTTATTGGTGTAGTAAAAATAAGAACTTCAACATGTAATGTAATAGGTTTCTTTGCTTATCAAGGGTCATTGTTTCATTTTATAGCTTAAAAAAAAATTCCACGGTAAGAAGATTTTCAGGCTGGGAGGCATTTATTGCAGGCCAGCAATGGTCTGGTGATCAAAGTCAGTGAAACAGTGATTTATGTCAATGTGTCTGGAAAACAAATTGAAATCATTCTCCAAGCCATATCCTCGTTTCAAGAAAAATCATGGGATATCATATACAAGTCCTAGCGGGGACATTATGACTTTTAAAGGGCAAGCATTTTATTAAATATATATAGTATGTGAAATATTAACAGGGGTGATATTGACTCATACCATATGTAAAAAAAAAAAAAGTATAGAAGATGGTGGCTGACTATGTAGTAATATACTGTGATTCCCCTGTCAAGTGGAGCTTCTTTTACTGAATCAAGTTCAAATTAAAGATCCTTCTCTACCTAGCAAGCAAACTTTGTCATTTTTCAGTGTCTATTAATAATTTGGGGAGTGCAGAAGGAAAAGAGAGGTCAAATGTCATCACGAGGCACCTTGGTCATTAGTTGCTTGGTATCCTCTAGTGTAGAGTTGGTATTAGGCACTATTGATATTCTCAGCTGGGTGATTCTTTGTTATGAGTAGCCATCTAGTGTACTATGGGATATTTAGTGGCATTCCTGACCTTGACAGAACTAGATGCCTTTAGTTTCACTCTCATTCAAGTTATGACAATCAAAGACATTGGCAGACATTGCCAAAAATGTCCCCTGTGTAGCAAAATCCCCTCCCAGCTGAGAATCGCTGCCTTAAGGCAGTACAGATGCTGACTGATTGGTGTGATGGGATGGCAGGCAAGGAACAGAGAGGGTCAGAGACTCAGGGCTCTGACTTTTGACAATTTACTTAAACTTTATAGGTTTCAATTTCAAGTAGAATGAAGTAGGTGAAAATGGAAGAAGATGCCAGGATAGAAATATATAAAGAATGCACAAGAACAGCAAAGGTGTCAAGAGGGCTCTGTGTTGACAGTGGTGCTGCGTGGACTTCCCCTCAAGATGTGAAATTCATGTCTCATTCATCTCTAATATGTATTTTGCAAATACTGGACACTTAATTCCAGATTTCAGTCATGGTGTTCACACTCAAGGGCACTTTCTAAATCAAACAGTAGGGAACCTGAGGAGAGCTGCACACAGGCTAATCAGGTTATCTCCTGTAGGAGGATGCACTTCAAAAATATGAACCCAGTGAGAACCAGCAGTATTGGGAGCTAAATCCAAATATTCATGGGAAAACAGAGTCTAAGCAATATGTGAGAAAAAGATATGAGAAATGAAACTACGAGTAATCAAAAGTTTATTTACATAGAGATTCACATTTAGCAATAGAGACATGAGGTCAACCACAGGTTTCCCATCTCTCTACATGGAACATTCTTTCCTACTCGACATACCATCTTTCAAATATCACTCTAGAGAGGGTGTGCCTACAGCACAACACCCACTAACCACGCTCCATCACATTCTTTGTTTTATTTTCTTCGAGAGAGTTATCACCACATCAACTGTCTTTGGCATTTATGTGTGGGCTCATTCTTTCATATCCCTCCTCTCAACCCACTAACAGCAAACTCATTGAAAGCAGCATCTCATCCATAGGGTTCACCACCACTGCAAATGCAGACCTAGAATCTCTCATGCCACAGCACTCAAATTATGTTATTTGATTGAGTTAACATAACTGTACCAAATGGAGAGATACCATGAATCCCAAACCCTACTTGGAAATCAGTGTTTAATTTTTAGTGATTGTTCATATAAGTATTGTCTATTGATAATAAATACCTTACATAATAAATTTGTTATTTCTCTTGCAACTTTTCATTCATTCTTGAGAACTATAAGAAATAAAGTATTGCCAAAGCTACAAGATAAAAGTTAAAAAAGGAAAACACAAGTTGAAATGATATTACCTTTAAGTGGAGTAAAGCAGGCATCTCTCAGTTCTTACTTCCCCATTCCCTTCCACATGGCACTATGAAGGCTGAGTCGAAGAAATGACAAGGAAAGAGTTCTAGGCCACATCATGTACCCCTGTGTCTTAGTTAATTTTCCATTGCTATAACAAAATACCTGAGACTTCATAATTTGTAAAAAATGGAGGTTTGTTTAGCTCACAGCAAGGTGAGGGTCTTTTTGCTGCATCATAAAATAGAGGGCATCACAGGGCAAGAAAAACCAAGTGTGCTAGTTTGAGTCTCTCTTCCTCTTATACTACTTTTATGACCCCATCTAATCCTAACTGCTTCCAAAGGTCTCACATCCAAATACCATTAACATATGAATTTGAATATTAAGTTTCCAACACATGAACTTTTGGAGGATACATTTAAACATAGCACCACATATAGGTTGATGAGTTGGCTTATAGGTTAGCAGATGTCTATATTTATCCTAATCTCATTTTTATTAAAAAGTGCCTGCCATATGGGCATATGGGAGACAAGTAATCCTACCTGTTCCAAACAATCCCTAATTCCTCATGGCTCCATTAATTTAACCATGGGATGGATACATTTGATTAGTGTTATGTGTCAATTTGGCTGAGCTATAATATCTGATTATTTAATCAAATGCTAAACTATATGTTTCTGTGAATATTTTGTACCTGTGATTAATATCTAAAATCAGTTGATTTTAAGTAGAGAACCCTCAATCATATAAGTGGGACTTGTTCAGTTGGTTGAAGGCCTTAATAGCAAAATCTAAGGTTTACCACAGAAGAAATCCTGCCTCAAGACTGCAGCGTTATCTCCTGCCTGAGTTTCCAGCCTCCTGGGCCTGTCCTACACATCTCAGACTCAACAGTTCCCACAACTGCATGAGCCAATTTCTTGAAATAAATCTCTTACTATACACTGATACATATGTGCATCCTACTGGTTCTATTTTTCTGGAAAACTCTGATAAAATATGTGACTAACATGAATCAATTAGAGTCCTTTCCCAGAATCTATTGGAGCTTTCTTCATCTCTGTGAATTTACAAAGATATGCTAGAGCTCTGGGCACAAGCTCCCTAAAGGGTAAGCTGGTTTGAGAACAACGAAGCTGCCATGCTGTAGTACAGAGGCCTGAGAGGGAGACAGGAAGTCCCAGCAAAAAGAGAGCACCTCAACTCTGACACAGCAGTTTCTGAGGTCAACTGTGACCCCATTCATCCAGTAAATGCTTTTTGTGACATCATATCCTCTTTTAGCTAAAGCTTGTTTGAATTGCATTTTCAAGCAAGTTATGGGATTGGTGGGAGGTCAGTATTGTAGTCATAGATCTTTTGTTTTGTTTTCTTTTGTTTTTCCTGGATGAATTTCTGGAGACCACTCAGTCAAAGAATCTTGAATCTTTGAAGTCATCCAGAGTGAAGACTGACTGACAGCACCCATCCTTATTTTCATGCAGAAAAGCTACGGGGGTCCAAGTGAACAGTTGATACAAGTCTAAATAAATGCCAATGATAAAATCATACTTTAGCCATGTCCTCTTGCAAATGCCCTTTGTCACTTTCAGCCTGAAAGTGACTGAAATAGGTCCTGAAAGTTCATGTTTATATGATTAAAACAACAGTGAATATTTCACCCAAAGAGGGGCATATATAGGCAGAGCCCTTGTGAGGTGAGGCTCAGAAAGACAGGCTTTGAGGCTCAGGTTCCATTCTTAAATATTTGGATAGTGGCAATCATGACTCTGAGTTAGAAGTAGAAGATGGCAAATCAAACTCATGATGGGGAATTGAAGACTTGGCAATTCAAAAACCATGTGTATCAAACAAAGATCAGGGGAAGAAGATGTGAATTGGGAAAGACAGAAGAACTCAGCAGGTATGTGAGAAGCAGGTGCCATGAGAGTGAGGCTGTGCAGTGGAGTGGATTCCACTCCCTTTTTCCATCAGGCGCCATGGTGCTGAGCTCTCTACCAAGTAGAATAAAGCTTCCTTTACCTGAGCTATTCTAAGGTAAGTCTCAGACCCTTAAAAACCAGCAAGACTGCTTGGAACATGTTTCATGTGATTGGAAAGTGCTTCAGGTGGATAGGTCCCAGAATACAACAATCTAACTGGTCAGAGAACAATATTTCTTTTGCTTTTTATTTTTTGTTGAGATGGGGTCTCACTTTGTTGCCCTGCTTGGCCTTGAACACCTGGGCTCAAGTGATTCTCCTACCTTAGCTTCCTGAGTATCAGGTAGCTGGGACTTTATGTGTGCCACCATGCCAGCTACATAATTTATTCATTTTAAATGGCAAAGTTACTTAGCAAAAGATGTCCACTTGCAGAATATTAATCTCAAAGCATCTGTTAATGTTTGCATAGAGAAACAACTCTCAGAGACCTTTATTTCTTAATTATTTTCCACTGTGAATACAGAACTGGGATTTTAAATAAATATGATATCTATGTATGTTATTATATGGTCCATAAATCTCAGTTTTGCTCTTATAGATTAAAAAAAGGAATAACTTCACAAAGTACAACCAGATTTTTTACAAAATTTTAAATTTGTTTTAATTAGTTATACATGACAGTAGAATGCATTTATATACTTTGATATATCATACAAAGATGGGTGTTATTTATCATTTTTCTGATTATACATGTTATAGAATCACATTGGTCATGCAGATACACACACACACACACACACACATATGTATAAAGTAATAATGTCTGTTTCATTCTACTATTCTTCCTATCCCTGTATTTCCTCCCCTCCTCTCCCTTCACTCCCCTCTACCTAATCTAAGGTAACTACACTTCCCTAGTGCTCACTCCCCTTAATATGAACTAACATTCACATATTAGAAAAAAATTTGGCCTTTTGTTTTTTGAGATTGGCTTATTTCCTTTAGCATAATATTCTCCAACTCCATCCATTTACTGGCAAATGCCATAATTTCATTCTTCTTAAAGCTGAGTAATATTCCATTGAATATATATATCACATTTTCTTTACCCATTCACCTAGGTTGGTTCCATAGTTTAACCATTGTGAATTGAGCTGCTATAAACATTGATGTGGCTGCATTACTATAGTATGCTGATTTTAAGTCCTTTGGGTATAAACCAAGGGGTGGGATCAACTAGATTTTTTTTAGAAAAAAACTGTCCAGTATTAGAGAAAAGTGAGAAAAATTTTGAAACAAATCAAGAAGGTTAAAAAAAATTATGCAAATCCTATAGTGGGTTGTGTTGTCATTACTCCCCTAAATGGAGAACGCAAATTATAATGTCAGTCCAGAAACATAATCTGGGAATAATAAGAGATCAGCACTAACTTGCACAGCTTGGGAATGGCTTTTTCAACAGGCACTTAGTGTCTGACTGTCCATTTTTACAAGATGGATGAGCGCAGGTGCCATAATAAGGCCAAGTCATTCAGTTACAATAATGGCCTGTGAAGACCAAAATGATCCATAAATTATAATTGAGCTACAGTTGAGTGCAGTCATCATGTAACAGAATTCATTCTAGTTACCTTGTTCTAAGTTCAAGACTACAACTGTGAAGGCAAGACCCAAAAGGCAAGGGTGAGAGTTTTGTAAGGAATCCTCTACATATCTCTTTTCAATTTCTTTTGTAATTTCTAATCAGAGATATCTGGGGTCAGATCTTTACAAAATTGCCACTTGTTAAAAATCCTCCCAGAGAGCAGGTTTTCCTAGAATTTTAACAGTAAGGGTCAAGTGGTGGTAGTCACTGAAAATTATCCACTCATTCACTCTTTTATTCGTTCATTCTACAAACATTTGCTTGTTCTTAACTATGTTGGAAATAGATGCTCCTTGTCTCACAAAAAGGCAGCCACACATAGATGATCTATGACAGTGGATAGTAATGGAAACATGCTCATGGGGTTCTGAAGAAATTCCAATGGGGGAGTGGTCTGAAACAATCTGGAGGAGTCAGGAAGTTTCCTCAATTTCAGGGTGATGAGCCGAGCAGTAAAGGATGAGCAGGAGCTGGCCAGGAAAAGGGAGGTGGATGACGTATACCAAGGTCAGGGGACTGGATAAGGGGAAGGGCAATGTGTGGCATAGGAAAAAATTCATACAGCCTCTCAAAAGGCATATCAGCACTGGTTTAACCTAATCTGGCCAGTGTTGACTTTCATTTTTTTTTTTTTGCAATTCTATGCTTGTTTATTTAATAAATAAATTTATTTAATAAATAAATTTTTAGTAAATAAATTGTGCTACAGAACACAATTCACATTTCTATGACAATACTCCAACAAGTTTAAACACACAGCAGGAAACTGACTAGGAAAGATAAATCCATTCAATAAAGATTTAATTGTGAAAACATTTACACAGGTAGCAATCACTACGTGGTAGTTCACACTATATTAAATGGAGAATCTGTCCGGAGCGATGGATTACTTCTGAACTGAAAGTCACTTATAGCGCACTAAACTGTTAGAAATTTTCATGATTCAAATGGGTATTTTTTTTCAGGGTCACACGACTTTAATGTAGTGCATTCATAGAAAAGGCCAGCTTCCACTCCAAGGCAAGGCTTGTCCTTGGACTTTATCGTCATGATTTAGAAGATGCAAACGTTATTGCCTAATATTGTTCTATACATCCATCAGTGTTCAGGAAAACACTTTAAATTGCTACTTAATTTACACCATAATGACTGGGTTACAGCGTTAGCTCATGGGCAATTTTGGAAGCAATAATTTTGCAATCTATAGAAGTCTCTAATATCCAGTTGAACCAGACCCCCCTCAGAGACAGTCTCTGCAGCTTACACGACTCCATCTCCCATGGCACCAGGTTCTCTGCATGCTTGTCGCTATGGACGCAGAACAGCAGCAGCAAGCGCTCTCTCTCCTCGTAGTGGGCAGCTATTGGAGTCTAGCACCTTGTGGATTTCCTGCATCATTCACTGGGATCCATGGAACTAGTGGTTTTCATGCTCCAAGAAGCTCAGAGAGCAGGGTTTTGCTTATTCATTCTCATCAACGTCTCTGATCAGCAGAGATGTTGCGACTTGGGAACTTAATTCTCCTGTTGCTCTCATACTCAGTTGGAAGCCTTCTTGTAAGTTCTGAGTTAATTTACTAAAAAGATTAGTGGAGCTTGTGCTTTGAGTCTGGGACAGTGTCCTAGCTTCGTGGGAGCAGTCTGGGCAAGGCAGGAGGGTCTTGTATGTTGCAGTTCACCAGTTCCCAGGGCTGGCAGTGGAAAGTGCTAAGACCACCCACCAGTGCTTCTCCAGAAGCAGATCAGGTCCGAGTGGTGGCACTGCTAACACTGTGGGGTTGAAGCAATTGGAGTTCTTTGATCAGGAATGGTGCTGTTCCCCCTACTCTTCTGGATCCCTGAATTTCTGTCTGCTGTGGTTTTTTCACTGCTAACCTAAGTATTCCACTGTGTCATCCCTCCCAATGCTGTGCTACTGCTAGGGACAGCAGGGCTTTTCTTGCATTCAGGAATATCCTCATTGTTGAGATTACTTGCATTCCCAAGCATGGGACTGGCTGGAGCAATTCCCTTTCCCTTCAGAGCACTACCACCTGATTTCCAGGAGGGAATCCCATCTTCTCTGAAATCACTATCTGCAGTGCTGGTCTGGCTTCTCTTCAGATATGCCCCAACTGAAGGAATAGCTGGTCCAGCATGATCACTGTACTGGCTCAGCTTTTGGCTTGAAGAAACATTTCTCTGTACTTTGTGTGAGAAGACTGGCCAGTGCTGTTACTGAGGTCACTGCTTGGCCGCACATCAGCAAGTGAAAGGTTGCTGCTAGAACTGGAGTCGCTAGCACTCAGCTCTGAAGATTTCCCCCACAACAAGGATGTAGCTGTGATTTCATCATATTTCATTTTACTGAGCGATCCTTGAATTTCTTCCTGTGAAATCCCGTTCCTACCACAATGTCTATTCTCTTCTAGTCTAGCTCTGGTTCCACAAAGGGCTTAAGTACATCTTCCTGATCCACCTGTCCTTCATAATTTCCTCCAGCGTGCCTAGCTTAATTGGGTTTAGCACCAGGAAGGGTTTGAGCACTTTTTCACAGTCTGTAGAAAGGGATTCTGCATTTCCCTCATAACACTCTCTAAGTTCCTTCAGATTTTGCCCACCAAAGGGAAGCGATCTGCTGACTAGGGTGTATAGAATCAACACAGAGACTCCATGAGTCAACTTCTGGCCCATGATACTTCTTGCTCTGGGAGAGCTCTGGGGCTGCATATGGAGAACTACACAAAACGTGTCTAGTTTACTGCCCAAAGTAAACTCATGGCTAAAACCAAAATCTGCTATTTTAATGTTCATATCTGTATCCAACAACAGATTTTCAGCCTTGAGGTCTCCATGAATGATCTGCTTTTGGTGGCAGTACTGTCCAGCAGACACGATCTGTCTAAATTCAGCTCTTGCTTCTTTTTCCTTCATTCTTCCATGTGCAACCAAATAGTCAAATACTTCACCTCTACTTGCATACTCCATGATTAAGTACAGTGGTGGTTTTTTGTCTCTGTGTGTGTGTGTGCTATGTGTGTGGTTTCAATGACTTCAGAAAACTTCACTATGTTTGGGTCATTTAAAATTTTTATTATTCTTACTTCTCTGAAGAGCTATTGTAGATTTGTTGGATTCAACTGAGTTTTGTCAATTATTTTTATTGCAACCTCTCTGCCTGTAAGGATGTGTCTTGACAATTTCATTTCTTCAAAATTCTCCTTGCTGACCATTTTCAGCAGTCTGTAGTTTTCAATGTGAGGCTGCTCATCCATACAGGAAGCTATGGAGTTTCTACACCTTGCTTCAGAGAGCTCAGTGCAGGAGGTGACTTCTTGTTACCCATCTCCATGTGAGTTGTGCATGCCTGGTATATGCAAGATTCTTTATCACTCAATATCTTCAATGTCTTTTGATGATTTAAGAAAAGAAAAAAATAACTCCTAAATCTACTCAACTAGCAAAGCTAATAAATGCATCTGGGTACCACTGGCAGGCTTAGGATAGATAAGGGCTAGGCAATGGAAAGGGAAACAAGGAAAGAGTTGGAGATAGAATGTGAAAAGAATGTTATCAAAAATAGCCACAAATGCCTTCCACAACAACAACAAAAAAATGCTTACTAGTTTAAAATTATCCTTCTGGGTAAGTCTATGAGCAAAAGACAAATCTAGGTCTACTCATTTCTAGGATTCTCATTCTGTTATGAGATCAATGCAGTCATAAAGGTACTGACTGCATAAAGAATGGTTATGTAGCTGGGCACTGTAGTGCACACCTGTAATCAAACTGGCTTGAGACACTGAGGCAGGAGAATCACGGGTTCAAAGCCAAACTCAGCAATGGTGAGGCACTAAGCAACTCAGTGAGAGTTTGTTTCTAAATAAAATACAAAGTAGGGCTGGGGATGTGGCTCAGTGGCCAAGTGACCCTGAGTTCAATGCCTGGTACCAAAAAAAAAAAAAAAATGTGATTATATACACTCTAAGTGGATCAAGAACCTAGACATTAGACCAGAGACCTTGTGCCTACTAGAAGAAAATGTAGGCCCAAATCTCTATCATGTTGGCTTAGGAACCAAATTCCTCAAGACTCCTAAAGTGCAAGAAGTAAAATCAAGAATCAATAAATGGTATTTTATCAAACTAAAAATCTTCTTCATTGAGCATTAATTTCCAAGATATATAAAAAACTCAAAAAACTTAAAACCAAAAAAAAAAACTCAATCAATAAATGGGCAAAGGAATTGAGCAGACACATTACAAAAAAATACAGTCAACAAATATATGAAAGAAAGTTCAACATCTCTAGCAATTAGAATAATGCAAATTAAAACTACACTGAGATTTCATCTCACTATAGTTAGTCAGAATGGCAATTATCAAGAACACAAGTAACAATAAATGTTGGTGAGGATGTGGGGGAAAAGGTACATTCATACATTGCTGGTAGAACTGTAAATTGAACACCCACTCTAGAAAGCAGTATGGAGATTCCTCAGAAAACTTGGAATGCAACCACCATTTGACTCAGTTATCCCACTCCTCAACATACACCCAAAGGACTTAAAATCAGGCAACTATAGTGATGCAGTTACATGCATGTGTATAGCTGTCCAATTCACAATAGCTAAGCTATGGGATCAACCTAGGTGCCCTTCAGTAGTTGAATGGATAAAGAAAATGTGATATATATACATAATGGAATATTACTCAGTCATAAAGGAGAATGAAATGATGGCATTTGCTGGTAAATGGATGGAACTGGAGGCTATTATGCGAAATGAAATAAGCCAATCCCAAAACAGTAAAGGCTGATTGTTTTCTCTAATATGCAGATGCTGACTCACAATGGGGGAGTGCCCACCAGTTTGTATAGGAGAGAATGAGGGGAAGGGAGGAAGAATGGGAATGGGAAAGACAATAGAATGAATTGGACATAATTTTTGCATGTTCATATATGAATACATGACCAGTGTATCTCCACATCATGTACAACCACAATGATGGGAAGTTACACTCCATGTGTATATGCTATGTGGAAATACATTCTACTGTCGTGTATAACTGATTTACATAAAGATGAAAATAACCCTCAAACTAAAATTCATAAAATCTTCCCTGAATTCTCTGATCCAATATAAAATATGAATTATTTTATGATTAACTTTATTTTAAAGGTCCAAACAGCTTGATTCAATAAATAGTGTTTTTAGTGTCCTGTTCATTCATGGTTGGCAACGGGGTCCTAGTGCATATCTTATTGCCCTCGGACTCTGCACTCTACCAGGGCAAAAACAAAACTGCCCATCCCTGGGTGGCCGGCAAGCAGCTGCTGCTAGTCACCTGACCTGCCGCCTTGGTCTAGATCCCCGGCCTGGCCTGACTTCCATTTTGAAACAGCACTACTAGGCACTTGTGTACTTGTTAACTTCTATAGTTACAAAATGGGATAAAGCATGAAGCCCTTCTCCCCTTCATTATTTAACACATTTAAAATTATAATCCTGTACCAAATTGAATTCAAATAAAGTCTAAAAACTATCATTATTGAAAGCCCCAAGGAAGAAAATAAAAGCTCAGTAATGACGGTTTCATAAAAGCTTCTTTTGAGCTGGCTCATGGTAAACAAAGGCTATCTAGGTTGAAAGATGCACGGAATCTGGACGTTATAAAACTAGAATGTTCATTGTCTCAAAGGAGTTAAAAAGGATTGGAACAGAGGATTCTCCAGGAAAGGTTTGGGGAGCTTGGTAGGAAAAGTGCAACCTGGCTTTCAAAAAAGACTAGGAAACTTGTAAGTTCTGTTTCTATGGCACTATTTTAATGTGGCTTTCATGCTTAGTTTGGATATCTTAGTAATACACATGGAAATTGTGACCCACTCGAGTGACTTGACCCACAGTGGAATTCAAGCACTTTTGAATTCTACAACTAACCTCCTCTAGGGCAGATGGCGGAGGGCATCTGCCCCTAAGGAGCCTGGTTCCACAGTGGAGCTCAGGGGGTTCCTGACTATTGTTCTTACTCAGCTTCCCACCAAATAGGTCTTGATAAATTCTTCCATAGATGGTGAAGTAAGGCAGTAATAACTGTTAAGTTGGTTCAACGTGGTCAGTTAGGGGTGGCTAGGGCAGCCGCTGAACGGAGCAGTTGTTAGCGGTAGAGGCGCCTCCTGTCAATCAGCGGGCTTTTCCTGACTTATCCAGGAAGGACTCTGACCTTCTCTTCCTGCCTTAAGCCCTCCCCTTCCTGACTGGGCCTTTTAAAATTTTCTGTACCCCAGAACGTGTGCGCGATTCTCCCATACACACTCTGATGGACAGGAGAGTTCAGCCTCAGAGTGTGTATTTCCAATAAAGCCTTGCCCAGCGGTTTTAATTTGCCTCCTTTTGGTCATCTGGCTTTATAATAACCAAACTTTAAATCCAGCTGTCTTCTTTTCCATATGAACTGAAGAAGGCATGATATTGTCGTCTGTGGAGTGCCACTGCAGGGGAAGTTGGCACACCAGAGCAGAGATAAGCAGCAAATGAAGGAAATACCTGCATTTGTAGACAAGCGAGCAAGGAAACTACGTAGAATGGAGATGGTCTTACTCTCTGCCTCAAATTTTGTTGAGCTCAGACATAACCCAGGTAATTCAATTCCTATTTCTTGGGGGAAAAAAGTGTGTGTGTGTGTGTGTGTGATGGGTAGTGTGGGGCATAGGAAGAAATCAACAAATGACCAGACTGTGATTCCAGATATTGTTCCTCTACTTATAAAACAACAGTCTATTAAAGAATTGGTGGGCCACAGCATCTCATCCTCAAAGAGAGGATGGGCTTATTGAGAGCAAAGCAACAACATGGGAATCTTATGCACAGAATTCCAAAATACAAGAAAGCATACAAGCCTAGTAGAATTCAGGAGTACTCATCAGGAAAGTTAAGCCATGAGCATGGAAAAGAGAGGGAGTAGCTTCAAAGATGCTGAGAGCCTGTCCTGCATTGGCCTGCAGGTTGGGAGCTCTCAAAGGATTTCAAGGCCGGGGAAGGACTGATGTCCCAGTTCAAGTGGGAAGGCAAGGAAAGCAAGGACTTCCTCTGCTCTTTGTTTTACCTGGGGTATCAACACATCCACATTGGAGATAACAAATCTCCTGAGTTCATGGATTCAAATGCTAATCTCATCCAGAAACACCCTCACATAATATACACTCCCAAATAATATTTAATATAGGTATCTGATGACCTAGTCAAATTGAAGCATAAAACCAACCAATACAGTCAGTGGCACTAGCATGTGGAATCAACCAATGGCAGAGAAGTGTACAGAACTAATGACGAGGTTTAAAAACAAAGAAAAAAAAAAAAACTAAGGTCTTTCCATTGGTGATTAATTGTTGTACAACAAGTCATTCCAACGTTTAGTGGTATAAAACAACAATAATAATTTAGTATTTTGTGTTTTTTGTATATCAGTGACTCAGGAGCACTGTGGCTCATGAATTCTGGCTCAGCGTCTCTTACAAGGTTGCAGAGTCAGAGGTTAGCAGGGAGTGTAATTATTGAAGCTTTGACTGGAGCTAAAGAATCTACTTGCTCCATGGTGGCAAGTTGCTGTTGACTGAAGGTAGGAGGCTTCAGTTCCTCCACATGGACCTCTCCACAGGGTCCTCACAATATGGCTACTGACTTCTCTGACAGCAAGCTATGCAAAAAATGAGGTGGGTAACACAATGTCTTTTCTGATGAAGTTTTTCCATCATGTACCATCACTTTTATAGTATTCTACTGATCATATAGGGTAAATTTGCTTCAGTGTTGGAAGATATTACACAGAGCATAATATCAAAGAGGAAGATCATTGGGGGCTATTTTAGAAGTTGGAGACTTCAGTTTCAAAATATCCATTTACCTGTTACCTGTCTTCTATACCTCTGTGACTTTGCAAGTTTCCTTTGCCAGGAATGTTCTGCTACATTTTCTTCTCTTTCAAGGAGCAGTCTGAAATTTTGCTTATCTGAAAAATTATTGGCAACTCTTGCAGATAAGTACTTCATACATATATTGTTTTACAGCTTATGTGTGTGTGTGTGCTTATTAGTCAGCTAATGTCAAATCAAGCACACTTTGGGACTGGCATAGAACTGGCCATCTAATACTGGGCAAATGACAGTGCAAGAATTAATGCTTATCATCACATCAAAGGGGATCTGAAGCTTATAATTCTCAGTTACCTTCTGACACTTCAAGATAACCCTCAAAGCTAATTGAAAATTAAATTGTTTCCTATAAATAGTTTAGAGGGGTAGTAAGTACATAGTAGGTTTTGTCTCCATGAAAATTTTGCTTGAAGTTATCCTCCTTACTAGTATCTTAATTCCAAAATTTCAAGAGGTCATGCGGTCATAAAACTTAAAAGTTAACTAAATATTGTTTGTTGAATTTTATTCTTAGATATGTCCTCATCTCACCTACCCTTGTCAGGTAAGCCAAATAAAGAGAAATAAAAGCAGTAAAATAAAGTGGGTAATTGTTGGTTAGGTTGAATTTTAAACATAAATTATTTTTGAGCTGACTACATGCTTTGATTAACTCAGGATCATGATGTATCTTCAACTATTAATAGTTTGGGTTGGAATCTATTAACTCAAAATGGATGGTAATTTAGGTAGAAGCTGGACTGCCATTACCCTTTTAACTCTCTCAAGTGAAAAAGTCTTGCTCAGAAAATGGTTGACATAAATAAGTTTTCAAGAGAATAAAAAATTATTTGAGTGAAAGGGAATTTTAAGAAGAAATTTGAATAGTTTGGCCCAGGACTGGAGAACAGAGCAGCATTTAGTGATCTGAGTCAGAGCATCCAGATTATTTACAGAAGTGCCATCTTTATTTCCAGATTCCTGCAATTCAGAATTTTGGCTGTCCTGACCCAACATGGTGCAATCAATCACCTAATATGAGGAAAGCCAATCTAAACATCTTGGACAAGGTTTTTAACCTCTATGTACCTCAGTTTTCTATGTTAAAATGAAAATAATAATAGCATCTACTCCATAGGGCTGGGCATAGCAAGCATTATACATTTGGTAAAAATAATACATTCATTCTAACTCCACCCCATCCATCTCACCCCAGATCTGCCATTTCCTCTCTCTCAATACTCCTTTCCTATCTCCAGCTCATTACATCTGGCTTACATTTATTTAGTAAATATTTCCTCTAGGAAGTCTTTTCTGATTCCCAATTCCCATGAACAAATTTGCTGCCCTTTCTGTGAGAGTCTTAGCCCTAGATGCTTTATAGGAAATTCATGATTTATAGGAATTGCCTATTCACTCATCTATAGTCCCCCACTCGAAGGCTCTAAAAAGACCACTTTGCTCATCATCGTGTTGCTGGCACCAACATAGAACATGATCTATTGCAAGCATGGAATGAATATGAAAAGAGGTAATAGGGGCTGGAGATACAGCTCACTTGGTAGAGTGCTTGCCTTGCATGCACAAGGCCCTGGGTTCAATCCCCAGCACCACACACACACACACACACAAAAGGTTAATAGGTAAAGCAGAAGGAGAGGGAGAGAAGTAGAGATAGGAAGAGAGAAAGAAGGCTACGGATATAGAGTTGGTTTCCTAACCCTGGATCCTAGAGATAGCAGTCCCCGGGTGCTGAGCCCACTTCACCTAGCATTCCTGCAATGCCTCGATGTGGCAGGGACCAGAGATACTAGCCCAAAGGAGAGAGAAACTAAAATTGGATGAGATGACACCAGGTGTGGATTTATTGTGTCCTCGAGATTTGCGGTTCTAATTGACTGCAAACACTGGGTGCAGGAGAAGAAGTGTGCTTCACTCGCCACAGAGGGACTCACATCACTCTCATGGTCCCTGCACAGTTCTGGCAACTTTTGTGGGAGCTTCCTTTTTGGGTGTGAGAAGGCAGCACCAGAGTTTCCTAGAACAGACTCAAAACAGGCAATAAAGAGCAACACCTGTTCTGAGACATGTTAGTCATCCACAAGTAGGAGTTAGAAATGCCAGCTCACAAACTCAAGTAAACAACAACAACAACAGAATTACATCTGCTTATTTTATAGAAGCCAGCCCAATTTTTATTCTAGTACTTGTTTCTTTTTAGGCCTATTGCAACATGTGACCTTAGTCATCCTCAGGACAAGCCATGACTCCTGAAATCCATTGGGTTATTAAGGTGGTAGGTAGGTCCCTTTTGTATTTGGTCGTAGGCACATACTTGGTTGACATTGGAGAGGTCAACTTCCCCTGTTTTCTTGGACCCTTGGGTAACATCACCTGTGTGCTACCTGCCAATATACTCTATATCAAATTCCTTTCAGGGTTTTGGTTCATCACTAGGATGCTTCTGGAATCCAGACCAACCCTCATTGCTTCAGGATGCCTGTTCTCTATCCTTCTTTTCCTGCTGTAGCCCAAGTCTTTGTGGACTGAAGAGGAGGACAGGGCTGAGCTCCTCTCTCCCTTCTGATTCTCTAGGTCACTCTGCCTCTGCTGCTGAATACCCTTCACTCGCTCTTCCCAAAACCCTTAAGCTCTCCATGAAGGCTTATAAAGTAAATACCAGATGTCCTTGCCAGTGACTTCTGCTTTCTTCCCTGCCAGTTATCTGTGCCTATGAAGCACAGACAGAACAGTCTGCATGAATGGGCAATGAGAAAATAAAATCAGAGACCACAAAACCAAATGCATAAATTAATATCTCAAAATTATGCAGTCATACAAAATCCCAAAGCAAGAGACTCACAAATTTTTCCACTTCACAGAAAAAGAGTGGGAAGGATAATGATCACCTAAGATCTTTTATATAATCTTCATTGGTCTTAAAAGTGGGTTACAATCCCTGGGCTCTCTGTATGTGGAAGCTGTGTATGGCCTCTGCCTTTTAGCCCACAGTTCTATTCCAAGGCTGGACCCAACCTAGGGGTGGGAGGAGGGTATTCAAGGCTAAATTAGCTCAGTGTCTCACATGCCTTTTTCTGGCAGGCAGCTGCCATTAAGGGGCCCCTTGCTGAGAAAATCCACCCCTTAGTGCCAGCTGCATCCCTGTATTTATGAGTGAGTGAACCTTTTACCAGCATCACTTGGAAGATGCACATGGTATTTCCAATTGTAGAAATATAGTTATTTGGCATCTACCCTTTACCTAGAGCTGATTGAGGGATGTGTTGTCTTTTTACATCAATGTGCTCTATTGCTCTTGGTGTGAAAAGATGACAGATGTGGATGCTATTGCTGTCTGAGTGTGTGAGCAGGCCTGCGAAGGCTGTGAAGGTTTGCTGGAAAGGGGAATGCATGCACAAGCACACACACATGCACACACAAGTACACACACTCCGGTACTTGCAAATCCATGGATGGCCTAGGTAGGTATAGGCCAGGGTAGATACTTTTGTGTATCTAAAAGTATCTTTTTCTGGCTTCCCTCTGTGCAACAGTTCCTACTTTTCCGAACTATTTTCTCTTTTTCCTTATATTGTTGGCTTTTAGAAGAAACTAACCCAAATAAAAAGTGATCTGTTGCATTTTCATCCTAATTGGTTATACCCATCTGTTTAGTTGTCTTCTTTCTCAACAAATGCATGTGCCTTTCATCCAGTGTCAACTCCAGAGCTTGGCCATAATACATGCCTAAAACCAGAAGCTAATCTTGCCAACATTGTTATTTGCATTAGAACTTCCAGTTTTATACAATTCTACAATTATTATACTATTACTTCTAATCTCATGTGTTAAATATGTATTTGTTTGTTCCATGTCTGCTATGTGTTAGTGATGTGTGTGTGTGTGTGTGTGTGTGTGTGTGTGTGTGTAAAATGCAAGATATAACTATCTCACATTCCTCAATAAGAAGTTACAAAATTGAAGAATTGAAGTTGCTCTCTAGCAGGAAGGGTTAGTGATTTCCTAGGTCACCTAATTGCTGAGAAGCAGAGTTGGGGGTCAAGTGCAGTCTCTAGGCAACAGAGCAGCACAATCACACTAAAAACCTGAATTGGTGGGTTCAAGAACTTGAGCTAGAAGGGGCCTGGAGAATATCCAGCCACTTCAACTTTTACATCAGGAAGCTGAAGACCAAAAAAATCAAATAATCCACTAAATGAGGTCCCACAATCAGTTAAGGGGCAAGCCTGGGTCTCCTGTACTTCTAACAAATACCTGCGATTCCCCATAGAGAACAAAGAGCTAATGCTGTGGCATAAGGGGAGATGGCCAGCGTCTCCTTGAGGGGTTCTTTTTTTCCTGCTGAGGAGGATGTAAGTCACCTGAGAAATTAAAGTCTAGAATAATTAGTAAAGAACAAAAGACAAAGACAGAATTATAGTTTCAAAAAGACTGAGCCCCCATAGATCCTAGCTCAGCAGGAGCTGGGCAAGAAAAGACAAAATGGCTCCCGTGGTTTATTTAAAGGGGTAAATCAAAGGCAGGGATAAAGTTTCAAGGACAGAGTCTCGCTTTTTGATATCTTACAGTCAGAAGGTTGATTGGCATCTTGGCAGGTCACACCCATCTCTGAGGGGCTTTGGGGCTAGAGCAGGTCAGCCCATCTCTGGTGCCATGTGGTATCTTTGGCAGAGCTGAGGGGGAAGGTCACCTGTACCAGACGGTCCATGCCTGTGGGGCTGCCACGGGAGTTCCCACTGCCAGACGTGTTCCCTCACTGGCTGCGTTGCTGAAGAGTCCACATACAGCCCACGGATGGTTCTCTACAATGGCACATGTGACATGTACAAGTGTGATGGTTTGGATCTTTCATGAAAAACCTCCTATATTAGGCAATGCAGGAATGTTCAGAGGTGAAATGGTTAGATCCTGAGAACTATAACCTCATCAGTGGATTATTCCATCTGGTAGATTAATAATTTGAATGGACTGCTGGTGGTAACTATTAAGTGGATAGGTGTGACTGAAGAAAGTAGGCCACTAGGAATATACAGGTGGCTTTGGAATGTCCCTGACCTCCTCTCTTCTTCCCCTCCCCCACTTTCTCTCTCTCTCCCATTCTCCTTCTCTCGCTCCCTCCCTCCCTCCCTCTCTGTTTTCTAACTTCCCTGAGCTCAGCAGCTTTCCTCCACCATGCCCTTCCATCATGATGTTGGATGTTCTGCCTCACCTCATTGCTCAAAGCAATGCTGTCAGCTGACTTTGGACAGAACCTCCGAAATTCTAAGTCCAAGTAAACTTTTCTCTTACAAATGATACTCATCAGGTATTCTGATTACTATGATCCAAAGTTGACTAACACAATAAGGTAGAGCTCAGCTCTTAGGCAGAGAGCATAGAGATCAACCTATGAGCAATGAAATGCTGTCCCCAATAAGACCGTTCTAAGAGCAGGTGGAAGGAGGGGAGAGTTATAAAAGGCTTTCTGTTAGATGTTCACTTTCAGCTAAGTCTAACCAGCAGAAAGCGGCAGATCCCGAGGACTTTTTCTCTGCCACAACTCAGGAGTCATTACTACCTCCTGTCAGGGCTCAGGTTCCTTTGCCATCAAGTCCTTGTTGGAACAGCTTTGTAGTCCTTGGGTTACAGTAGGATAAGAGATTACTAAAGGGTATCCTAAAAGTGGGTTACACACCCAGCTCTGTGTGTTGAGGAAGGGAGTGGGGAGTTAGGAGGACTTCAAGCCGGGCAGGTGTTTTTGAAGTTGTCTCTTGAAAGGAGGTGGCTACATTTGATCAAATCTAATTCTGGAAGTACCTCCAGTAAGAGGATTATGCACTAGGAATTTTCCTTTGGATTAAATAGAATTGTTAAAAGTAGCAGCGTATCTGATATCTTGACCTAAGCCACAAATAAATTTCTGACACATGGTGATTGCATCATTGTTCAGATAATTACCATGTGTTGCCTTTTTACATGAGTGAACATATTCCAGATAGAAGGTGTTTGGTTACCTTCCTGCTTAAACCTTCTGAGGCTTCCCATTGCCCCAAGAACAATTTAGACCCTTTGGAAAGACTTGCAAGTGTGCAGAAGAAACTCCAAACTCCCCAGGATGTCTGCTGCCTCTCTGCTCTTCTAAGTTTTACAAATGTTTCACACATAAATACCAAACAACCAACTAGAAAGGGAGATTTGATGATAGCTTAAAAATACGGCTTTGCTATTATTTCAATAAATACTTCGTACTTGTGCTTGATGAATTTTTTAGGAAGACTTCTGCAACTTTAGAACAACTCTTAGTGTTGCTAAAGAAAATACATATTTGAATGATTGTTGAATATTCATTTTGATAAATCATTGAAAAATCCTGCATTGTTGTGTTCAATATTGGATACTAGCATATGTTTGCTCCCCAGTGATTCTGACCTATACTGGACATCATGTGAGCACCCCTGAGCCTGCCTTCCCATCTCTCTTACAATTAAGTTGGTCCCTGTGACTGGCTCTTATTAGTGGAAAGTAGGAGGAAGCTGGGTGCACAGTGCACAGGCCAAGCCATCGTCATTTTCCTTTCTCCCTCATTCCCTTGCACTGCAATTGTGGAAGATTAAATCCCTAAGTTACCACAAGTTAAGTTCCTAACACTCAAAGAAGAAGGACAAATAGAAAAAAAGAAAGTGTTATCATGCTATGATTTAGAGGGTTTTGTAGCCTAATGTTCCCCGGTTAATATACTGTCCCTTCTTGCCACACCAGATGTGGCATAAAATGCTAGACTGTGGAGGTAATAGTGCACTGTCCACAGCCCCTCCTGCAGCAGGGAGGCTCTCATTCTCCCACCTCCAGGAGCATTTGCCTGCCAAGAACTCAGGAATCTCCGTCAGCCAAAGGGAACTTCTTCCAAGATTATGTTCCCTCTCCAAAAGCAGCCTCATCCTATGGTTGACCCTTTAGTACCTGCAAAAACCTGGCTCCCTTGCCTCAAGTTTGAGATCCCTCTGCAGGGCCTGCCCAGCTGTGGAGCTCCCTAAGTCTCTGTTGAGATTAGCCTTGCAGTCTAACTTTCTTCCTGTTCACTCCTAGTTCAGAAAGAAGGTTCCTTTTCTGAACACTCCCCAACACGCTTCTTGCATGAAAATCTGCCTTGGATTCTGCCACATGGAAACCAGTGATCCATTCTTGTTCACTAATATACTAGGCTCTCTTATTTGACAACTACTTAGTCTGTCCCTTCTGCTTTAAGTAGTGCTGCCTTCTCATGCCTGCTGAGCCAATTCGTATTGGCCACTGACAGTGTACATAATGCAAAAATTACATCCTTCTCTGCTGCTCCTCAACAGTCAATTCCAGGAGGTTCTCCATTCTTCCCATACCCTGCTCCATTGCAGTATTTTTCCCAGCTGTTGCCGCTGTGGGCATGGCTGCTGACCCTGAGACAGTGAACACATAGAGGACAGGTCTGAGTTCTCTCTGTAGCTGCAGGGCTTAGCATGATGCTTCCTCGACCATTGCTCCTCAGAACTGGAGACAATCTTATTCACCAGGGCTCACCACCAGGGGAGGGTTTGGAGAAGCCCAGTGTGGTATGGTAATTTTTATTGGTATTATTTTGAGTTTGTTCTTTCTGAATTGAGAGGTTAGGAAAGATAAGAGGTAATGTGTCTTGTTTTCTTTAGTATTTTTATCATCACTGGCCTCTGCTCCCTTTAGCAGGACTACCTCTAACCTTCTGAAAGGTAGCCTCCCTACATTTTTAAGAAAATCTAAACTCCCTGAGCTTATGCTCTGAAGGAGGGGAGAAAGGCGAAAGCTTCTAATAGATTCCTGGTACATGGAAGAGGATGGAAGCCAATGGTTTCACAACTACTGGGTCTGTGTTTCCTTCCCTGGCAGCCAGATGGGGAAGGGATCGGTAATGCCTGAGAAGGACTAAAGATCAAAATGAGGACTGTTTGGATACACAGAAAGTATAGCAATATGGTTGACAGTGAATGTCCTGTTAGTACTTGAACTAGAAAGTTCAAAGTAAGACTTTATTATGAAGACAATTGTATGATATGTCTCATACAAGAGAGTTTGCAGTTGAATATTCACCCCTAATACATTGATATTTAAAAAGGAACTGGGTTTCATTGCTCTGAGAGTGAGAATATTTTTTTAACTGTCTGACTCTTTGTATCCTAGCTAGAGGCCTCAGAGATGAATAACACTTCCTCAAAGGCTTACCAAACCTCCTCCATTTCCTTTGTTCTGTTAGAAAAACATTTCTGTAGCAAAAAAAAAAAAAAAATCCCTATATCTGGCATTTTCTACTAACCTCAGAGGCATGCATCTGTATATATTTCTCTTGGAGGAGGTTTATTTACACCCTATCTTGTAATTAAAGATAGGTGATTTTTTACTCCCTAGGAGCTTGAAATACGGGATTTTTGATATATAAATGTTATTTTTGAATGAAAAATACAAATAAATTTGCAATGTCTTAGCAAGAGTCCCCTGTTTTGGAAGCATCCACAGCATCCACAATGCTTTGACCATCTGATTATTGATATTGTACATACATGCGTCAACTACACTTGAGAAAATAATGAGGGCTCTGACTTCATGGAATATGAATGTTTAGGAGAACAGATTAAATTAGCTACAAATTGAAGATAATTTCATTTTATTGAAACCCTAGTTTATTTAATTGTAGGGCAGTTCATCCCTGTAAACTCTATTGAGTTATTTATAAATTCCCTCCAGAATGCCATGATAATTAAAGGTATCATTGGGTAAATTAAACAATACCTCCCAAGATTCCAAGAGCAAATAAGCTTTGATCTTTCCTGTGTCGACTGGATTTTCCCTGTTCTGTGTTCCAACAGGCTGATCTGCAAGGATTACAGTACAGACTTCCTTGCCCTATAGGAGAAGACATTTGCCCAGTTGGTGACACCAACAGGAAACTGGGAGGAGAGAGGGACTAAGGGATTGCATTTCCTCTGTGTGCTCCTCGTTTATAGGTTGGTAGTGGGTTTGTTCCTTTACAGAAAGCCACAGCAGCTTCTATATGGTGACCTTCTCCTTCCCCCAACTATAGCCACAGCTCTTTCTAATTATTCCGCCCCCTTGAAAAAGCACCTCTGAAGTTAGCAATGGCCACCAAATGTTAACTGCCCCAAAGACTTCACCATTTCTTGTCGGTTTTCCCTAACCATTTCTACAAGCTCATAAATAGTCTTTTCAAAAAACCCTCTTGAATTACCCCTATTTTAATATATCAGTACCCTGATGATATACCACATTATCCTTAGACCTCATCAGGCTGTGCCTACAAAAGATAGAAGGCAAGCTTAGAAAAAAAAAAGAGGTAAGCTTAGAAGACTTTATTAGAAAATCTTGGCTTCATATCATATCAATTATAGCATATTAGTGATAATATTATATCTATATTATATTAACTCACATCCTCATTATAATGGTATTTGTCTACATTTATTTTCTGATGGTTTGTAAGTGCTCTTAAATTCATTTTTAAACTATTGAAACACAGCTAATTTTTTTTGAAAATTCACAAGTTCTGAGTTTTGACAACATACTAGTCCATTTATCTTTGCCCTAGTACAGCCAACTCTGTTATTCACTGTGCTTCTGTATGGTTCCCTCACATCTCTGTGTCTTCCTATCATACTTGTTCCTGCAGAGTTGACACCTCTTTTCATTCATCAATCTAGGAAACTTTGAGAGTCTGCTAAATTTTTCAAGTGTCTGCTAAAATGTAAAAGCCTTTCCTAAAACTTCACTTTGTTCTATGCTTCTGAGTCCCTGTGCTTTTCCTGAAGTGATCACATTACACTTTGTGCTGTGAGAGTTGGGACCATACCTGTCTTTGGCATCAGATGAGAGCTTCCCTAGGACACAAGTCCATTCTGATCTTTACCATCTCTTCCATAAGAACCACATATCAAACACATAGAATACACTTAGTCAATGACTAATGAATCAAAATGAATCACCAATACCACCTTCTCCCAGCCAGCAAATGCCCTGAGCACTTGATCTGATGTGAAAGAATGCTGACAGGCTGAGATTTTTGTCAGGTATTTCAGAGTTGAGAACACATGGGTTTGGAGCAATCTGAGCAATTTAGTCTTGATACAAAAACCCCAAAAAGGGCCTGTCAGAGGGAGCTGGAACATGAGCATTGAATAATCAGAGCTGTCTCAGTCACAAAGTTAAGTGCAGTGTCCTTACCTCCTTAGCCCTGCTCTTACTAAAGCCTTAAATAACTAGCCAGGACAGCTGCAGCACTCTGAAATTTTTACATAAGTTCTGATAAAGTCTAGCCCAAATACCCTGCTCACACCATGCTGACTCATATGCCCAAAATATGTCTGAACAGTGAGGCAGAAATAAATGATACTTATGGGCTTTCAACTATCATTCTCCCAAGTTCTGTTTGTCTTAGGGGCATATTCTAATTTTATACAGGGGGAAAAAGTATGTGCTGAATCTCATCCTGGAGAGACTGAGAGAAGAAAATGTATGTGATTATTTTCAAGGTGCCTGTATTTATTTTAAAGTATTCACAGCCTCCAACCCTTACTCTACACCCACCATCACCCCATCACCATAGAATTGTTTTAACCTAATTGCATCTTGGAATTATGATATTTCCTTTTATCACCAGAAATGAGATTAAACATTACTACAAAAATGAAATGAAGAAAAATGTCTTCATAGAGACTTACAGAGAAAATTTTCTGTCTGCTTTTCTGTTGGGAATAAGTGTGAAATGACAGAATAACAGATTTGAGTTAGCTTATGCTAAAATAATGAAAATGGTGTGATTGATCCAGTTTCCTTTTCTATACTAGATTTGAGGAATGTTTCAGACAATGTTTGTGACTTATTTGCAAAAGCAGAGGTCTTTGAGAAAGAATTTTGTTTAATTCTCAATTGTGGTACTATTTCATGTTCATGTCCCTCTGGTCTTTTCTTTGTCTTCTGCTTTCATATTGTCTTGATAGAATTCTTGTATCTTTGAAGGCTGCTTCAATATTTTATGAAAGAGGGAAAAGCATAGCAAAAATTTGATAATTATTCTGAGCCCTTATCTGCCCACCTCATGGCAAAAAATTCAAATCATTCAAAGCTACCCTTGAAGCAAGAGACAGATTTCAGGGACACATAGGATTTAGTCCATGCTCCACTGACTCTAAGGCAGAAACATCATGGTGAGCATAGCAAAAGAAAGCTTCTCAGCTCTTGCCAACCAGGCAGCAGAGAGAGAAGGGGCAGGGAGAGGACATACCTTTCCAGGACATAAGCCCAGTGACCTACTTGATCCTACTAGGTCCTACCTCCCAGTAGTCCATCCAGGTAGATAGATTAACCCACTAAGCCAAGCCCTCATGATCTAATCCTTGACTAAAGTCCCACCTCTGAACCTTGCTTCCTTGGGGACAATGCTTTCAACACATGAGCTTTTGGGGACATTCCAGATCCAAAACATAAGACTCTTAGACACTTACACTGATTTGTGCTTTTGAACTAATTCATATATGAAAAATGGAATCCATTGACTCTGTCTTAATACCTTACAATTGAGAGCTAAGCTGTGCTAAGTTTTCTTCCTTGTAACTTCAGAGAATAATTTGGAAAATCTAGTATCATAGAATGCTGTATTAGTAAGTTTTCTGTTGCTGTGACAAAATACCCCAGAAAATCAGCAGAGATAAGGAAAGATTTATTTGGGCTCATAGCTTCATAGATTTCTGTTCACTGTCAGCTGGATCTATTGTTTCTGGGACTATGGTGAGGTAATACCTCACGGTAGAAAGGCACAGTGTAGTAAAGTCGCTCACCTTATGGTAGCCAAAAAGCAAAGAGACAGAAAAAAAAAGGAGTGGCCAGGAACAAGATACCCTTCCAGGGCACAACCCCAGTGATCTATTTTTCCATACCTTCTATAGTTTCTACTACCTCCCAATAGCCCATGGAACTGTGAACTCATCAGTGAATTAATCCATAGTAAATTAACCCATCAGTGAATCTATGCTAAGGTCAGAGCCCTCATGATCCAAACACTTTCCAAAAGCTCCACCTCTCACTATTGCTGCATTGGATACTAAACTTTCAATACATGAACCTTTGGGAACATTCTAGATCCAAATGAGAACAGTGCTGCTGCTGGAAATCCTCTTTGTAGTTATATGCTCTGAGTATAAAAATGTACGTGCATGTATGTTTTTTCAAAACTGGATTGCAAAATAAGCTTATATTTGGAATAAGAATACCAAATTGCCCTTGAGTATATGAAGCAGAATGTAAGTCTTAGCCTTCTTAATCATACTTCCCAGAATAAGTATCATTAACAGGAGTTTTCATTCATTTATTTGTTTATTATTCATTCATTCAAAAATATTTATCAAGAACCAACTATGTGCTAAACTGTGTGGAAAAGACAATAATGACTAAATAGACATAGAAAAGCATATCAGTTGATGAGAGTAGCAATGAGGTCACTCAAGGTCATGTGTGACTGCAGAGGGCAAAGAGAGCAGCAACACAAAGTCCAACACAAAGGCAGGAGTATATGTTCAAGGAACGGTGAAATGGGAGAGAATACAAGATGACAATAGAATTGTCAACAGTAGGCATATTTTAGGTCCTTGAGGCATCTTCCCTAAGTGCAAGGAGAGACAACTGGGTGGTTTTGAATGAGAAAATGGCACAGAAAGTTTCTGTGCAGGAAGACAGGATCTAGGAGGATGTCTTCAGGTTAATTTTTAAATATTTTTTTAGTTGTAGATGAACACAGTACCTTTCTTTTATTTATTTATTTTTATGTGGTGCTGAGGATTGAACCCAGTGCTTCACACATGGTAGGCAAGTGGTCTACCACTGAGCCATAACCCCAGCCCTGCAGGTTAATTTTTAAGGAGGCATCATCCAGAGAGCAGAAATACTATATGTAAACATATGTGACTGTTTTTGTAGTATTTATGCTTATGGTTGTTTCTTATTGCACTAAGCAGCATTAACCACAACAAAAATTAATAAAATATGGATTAGCAGACTCAGCAAGATTAGCTCACATGTCCTGCATAGAGTTTATAGGCAGAGTATGCAAATGAAGCAAAGGGACACTGAGAAACTCACACAGATTCCAACAGACTCCTCTGCCTGCTCCACTAGGACAAGCCACATCTATTCCTCAAGCAATATGTACTATCTACAGAGATTTTTATAACATCTTTATGTTGAAATAACTTGATGCATAAGGTTTCCAAAATAGTTCAGAGTACCCATGTATCCTTTACCCAGCTTACCCCAATGGCAATACTCTCCATAACCAGATAAGAAGTTAAAACCAGGACTTTAGCATATTGGTACCATAAGATCGAGTTAGGTACAGATTTTCCTTGATTTCTTCTGTTGTTAGCTTCTCTCTTTCTCTCTCTCTCTCAATTATATTTTTCAGTCAACACATAATACTTGTACATATGTATGACCTTTCAATACACCTATATAATATACAATGATCAGACATTAGGGTAATTGACACATCTATCACTTCAGCCATATAACATTTCTTTGTGTTGGTAACATTCAAAATTCTCTATTAGCTATTTTTAAATATTCAATTAGTTGTAGTCAATAACAGCAGTCCTGCTATAGAATATTAGAAGTCATTCCTCCTATCCAACTGCATCCCTGGGCCCATAAGCCACTTTTTCTCCATTTCTCCTGCCCTCATCACCCTGCATTCTCTATTTCTTTGAGATCAACTTGTCTTTTCACGTATAAATGAGAACATATGGTATCTGACTCTTTATGTCTGGCTTTTCAACTTACCATTACATTCTCTCTTTAAAAATTGTTTATGTATATTTGGGGTAAGTAGAGCACTATGAAATATTATCCCATGTGTAGAACTTGTGTTAGCTCCCCAGTGTCCCTTTCCCCCATTTGAATGCTGTCCCTGTGAATGTGGTGCATGATATATGAGGTCAATCTTGCTGACTCTGCTAATCCAACTTCATTAATTTTTGTTACTATTAACATTCTTGTAGAATTTAAGTTTTGGGTTATTAAAGAGTCTCTTTGTAGTGATACACAACTGTCCTATCTCTATAAAAATACTCCCTGTGCTATTCTTTATATCTTTGATAATAAAAAAGTAAGTTTTTGTTTTATGGAGCCTGAACATAAAGAATATATTTGCACTTCTCTATTTAATAGTCAGTTTATTAAAATCTGTAAATCTACTTAGACAATATTCTAAACAAACATCGCAGATGCATAAATATTTATTGTCTTAAATTTTTAAACATTGGCTCAAAATGCAATTAACCATGTTCTCTAAAGCATTCAAATAAAATCAAGTCTAATGTATGAACTTTTTTACTTGATCCAGTTGCCCTGAAAACAGAGATCATTCACAGGTATCAGCATCATTTCAAAATTTATTTTTATATTTTTTGCCTACCTTAAAACAAAAGTAATGATACTATGCTTTTGAATAATTTATTTTTCTATACTTATTTTATAACCTCCCTAGAGTTACAATAATTTTGGTAGACTCAAAAGAAAATATCATGTCACTCATCTACCAAGATTATGTGTTCTAGAGTATTAACAGATCATTGGTCAAGGCATGCCATCTAGTTGTGTCTTCCTGGACCTTTCAAACCTGGATAAGTACTCATAGAATCCTCTTTTTACTATCAACCTTCATTTGTAAATGGAATTTTTCAAAGTCATACTTCAAACATAACATGGCCAAGAAAAAAAGATTTGTTTTTTGGCTCCCTGACTTATATTACAAACTCATTATCATCTCAACTTTATGCATAATTTTCAATAATTTGTTAACATTCAGGAAAATTTATTATTATTATTATTATTATTATTATTATTATTATTGGACCTAGTCAGGGTTTTTTAACTCAAGAGATAAGAATCTAGTCTATGAAGTCTTCTTTCTCCTTGGGTCCTCCTACTGATCTATCTCCTTGATATACTCCCTGGAATACTCTTTCTGACTTTTCCTTCAGTCCTTCCTAGTCTTAATGAGTTTCTTTCTTTCCTTTTCCAGAAACATTCTGCATGCTTACACTCCCCAGGCCCCCTTCATTCCCTATACTGTGTTAGTGATCCTGATGACTGGATTCTTTCAGTTAGTATGATAATCCCAAGGTTCATCTCTGCTGTAGCTTGTATCAGTACTTCATTCCTTCTATGTCAAAATAATAGTCCATTGTATGAATACACAGTACTTTGTTCATTTATCCACTAGTTGGATGAGCATTTGGGTTGTTTCTGCCTTTTGGATAATATGAATAAAGCAACTATAAACATTAAAAAAAGAAAAATCAAATATATACTTCATAAGAACAACACTCATTCACCTGTATAAATCATTCCAGAGATATCTTGACGAACAAAAATAAGCATATATTATTTATCCACCATTTAAAATTTTAATTTTAAATCCATATTTTACTTCATTTTATTAAAGCCATTTACTTTTAGTCTTTGTGATGACAGAATTTCAACAACTGGGTGCATGTGTGCCCCTAAAAGCAACTCTCAGGGATTTTCTGACAAAATCCTTGTTTTATGTCAAAAGCAAGTGGTTCTACTGTCAAGGTGACTTTTTAAAGCCACAGACATAAAGTCAGTGACTCCCCAAAGATGTCTTTTTCCCTTTTTAAAAAATTGTTGGTTTGTAATAATTATATGTATCAGTGCTATTCACAGTGATGTATTTGTACATGTACTTAACATAACTTGATCAGTTTGATTCCCCAGTACCTCCTCTTTCCTCCCCTCCTTTCTCCTTCTGATCCCTTTCCTATACCGTACTAGTCTTCTTTCTGTTTTCATGTTATCCCCTTCTCCCTCCTTTCTCTCTAGCTTGCATGTATGAGAGAAAACACAATCTGACTTGCTGAGTTGGACTTACTACCCTTAACATCATGTGCCCCAGATCTGTGTATTTTCCTGGAAATGATATCATTTCATTTTTCTTTATGGTTGAAGAAAACTCCATCATGTATATATACCACATTTTTTTATCCTTTCATCTGTTGGTGATACTTAAACTGGTTCAATAACTTGGCTATTGTGAGTTGTGCTACTATAAACATGGGTAGGCATATGTCTCTATAGTATGCTTACCCTATTCTATTTCCTTTTAATAGCAAATAATACTGAACACTAAATCTGAGCCCAGACTATTCCTCATGTGAACTGGGGATGAGATGGCAGCTGTTTCTGGGCTAGTTTAGCAACAAAAATAAAAGTAGGCATTTCCTTCTAAACATGTGAGTTTTTCATGGACAAAGCTGAACACTCTCTCCTTCTTTTCTATGTAAACAACACCCTTGGATCTGTGTAATACTCACCAGGGAAATTGTGTGCAATAGTTTTGTAAATTGATACTTTTCATTAAAACCAAAAAATCACTATATTTTGTGTTTTCCTAGTAAAAATCATTTATAATTTGTTTCTCATCAACATGCATGCTTAGATTTTTAACCTTTGTACAGACTGAAATTGCAATACATTTTCTTACTATTTGCCTTTGTGGATCATTTAGAACTTCCAATTTTCTGTTAGCTAGCATTCCATTTCCAGCATTTTTATACACAATACAAATTCAGGTGCATGTAGTTAATATATTGTTTCTTTTGCTAAATAAAACCCTACTTTACTCATTGTACTTTAAATTACATTCTTTTTACTTAGCAATATATTATTATTTTGTTCAATATCAGACATATAGACTTAAAGACATATAGGTTTAAATCCTTGTCTTAGTTTTCAAATTATGCCTACTTTTAATGATTTATAATTATAAAGAGATTTCAAACACAGAAAAATACCAAATCCACCTAAAATTTAACTACTTAGAAAAAACTATAAGTAAACCTCTATTTCTGTCTGTGCATGTGTGCTAGTAAAGGCATAAATTAATCTTTGATGGACTGTCAAGGAAAAAATTAATTAATTCAAATTAATTGGTGCCCATCAAGGAAACCTGAAAACCAGGTAACTCCCTAAACTAAAGCAAGATTAGAGTTTTACAGGGTAAGGAAAACAGAAGATTATATGTCTTTGGTTTCTGGCCTGGGTTGCACTTTTTTTTTTCATTTTCATTTTAATTTCTAACTGGGGCAAAACATATGATTGCAGGAGGTAGAAAAAATTCTGTTTTTATGCCTCTTGATCAGGATGATTGGTATAATTTCATTCAAGCAACTGTCAGAAAATTCTTTTGAGAGCTGCTTTTGGAAGCATTGTAAATTGCCAAGAATTGTGGAAGGAGGGGAAATAGAGGAAACAGCAGAAGGAAAAGAGGAAAAAAGACCAGAATCAAAACAAAGAAAACAGGTATCTGTTGCAATCATTTACAGAGTCCCCTACATTTACCCAATTATGCATGCTCAAATATTACATTCATTTTTATTTAAACTTAATACAAGAAGAAGGAATAAACAAAACTGAAGCAACTGACAAACTTTATATCAATGTTTTCTCACAACAGAAATAGATCCTAAAATATTCCTCCTAAGGCTCAAAGAATTCACAATAGAAAAATGATGAAGGACATGAAAACCAAAATTTTCCACTTGTATTTATTTTAGGGAACATTGATCGTCTTCCTGCTAAGGATGAGAAAATTAACATTCGCATATTTCCTCCTACACCCTTCCCACTCTCCTATTGCTGTTAGGAACATCATTACTTCTCGCAATAAATTAGCCTAGATTCAAGCGCAAATGGTTTTCATCAGTACTTTTACCATGAGTCTTCTCTGTTGGAATTATTTATCTGTATTAATCAAGCATAAAATAAAATTTAGATTTTTTAGTGAAGATTCATGAGATTGTTTTTGTTGTCTAAAATGCCATTCTTAATCATCTTCTTAATTGGGCATAATAAGATTATATGGCTGCAAAAGGCAAACATTTGAACATGTCTAGAATATATTTGACTGGTAGAACTTTGTAAAAGTCCTCTATGATTCCTGAGCCCTTAACAATATAGCTAGTATGACAAAGAACTTTTTATTTTACTTATTTATTTTTATTATATTTTGATTAATTTAATTTCAAATAATTGGTTGAAATTGTATGTGGTTAGTTCCTACTGTATTGGACAGCTCTAATCTAAGAAGTAATAAATAAGATGACCTTCATAACCTGGAGCAGGAATAAATTTCACAAACAGGATACAAAAAGCATGGAGCTTAAGAAAGATATTGGTAACTTGTAATATATTAAAAGTGAGAAAATATTTGTGTAAAAATATCATTATAAAAATAGAAAAGAAACCACAGAATGAGAGAAGCTATGCTCAACATCTCCACAACAATGGCTCACATGCAAAATATATGAAGAGCCCATGGAATTAAAAAAAAGAATGCCAGGTACAGTGGCACACACCTATAATCCCAGCAGCTCAGGAAGTTGAGGCAGGAGGATCTCAAGTTCAAAGCCAGCCTTAGCAATTTTGCATGGCCCTAAGCAACTTAGGGAGAACCTATTTCAAAATTAAAATTTTTTTTAAAAAGGGCTGGGGATGTGGCTCATTCATTAAGTGCCCCTGGGTTCGATCCCCAGTACAAAATGGAAAAAAAAAAATACCCACAAAGATTATCCAAAATAGGCAAGGTACTTGATCAAGCACTTATCTATAAAAAGTTATTCAATTGGTTAAGAACCATAAGAAAGCTACTTGATTTCATCAGTCATAAGGAAAATGAAAACTAAAGCTCAACACTTACCAGAAAGGCTAAAGTTAGGAAGACTGATTTTATCAAGTGTTGGCAATAATGTAGAATAATTTGAACCATTGCTGGTAGATTATCTACTACCAACATTCTTTATACATACATTTCTATTCCTAGGTATAAATGGGCAGAAATACTTTTATATACATGCAAAAAGTACATATGAGAATGTCCACAGTATCATCATACATAGTGACCCCAAACTAGAAATAGCTTGAATATCAAGACTAGAATAGTAAATAAGTAAATTGTACATATTCTTCAATGAAATTTTATCAACAATATACAGTTATAATTTGTGTTTACATGTAATTACAAAGATAAAATCTCACAAACACTGTGTCGAATGAAAAAAGACAACCCTAAAAGAATGACTCCAGTTACATACAGTTCAAAACTGGGTAAAATTAATTTGTAGTATTAGAGATCAGAATAGTATTCACTTAGATAAGAGAGGAGGCAGCGGAGAAGTAGAAGCTGCCATAACATTGACTTTGGAAATGCTGGTAACTTTGTATTTCCTAAACTTGTGAGAGTTACACAGATGTTTCCTTCATGATACATTACAAAAAGGGTCATTTAGGTTTTGAATACTTTTCATTGTCTGCAATGTTCTTCAATAAAAGCATTTTTGAAAGATACTAAAATTTAAACTCCAGAAAACAATTTGAAAGTGACCATTTCCTAAAGCAAATACTCTCGTTTTTTCAAAATATTTAACATTTTTATGTATAAAGAAATAAATGCAATTTAATTTCAATTGATTTTTAAGTTATCAACAATTGAATATCTGTATTTAGCATCTGTGAATTTTATTCATAATCTTTTCTTATTTTTCTATGGGTGTTCGTCATTTGCATAATGATTTATAAGAATGTTATTTAGTGAAGACATACTTACCTGACAAAGAAGTTACATGTATTTCCCCCAGTTTGTCATTTCATTTTATTTGTAGTATCATTTTTTCATGCCAGAGTTTTCATTTTTATTTAGTCAATTTCTTCCATAATTTAGTTGATGGCTTCTGAGTTTTTAATAAATTGTTTATAATAATTTTTTCCCAGAATTACGGCTTCTGGGACAGGAGTCCCCTGTTTCTCTTTTGCTAGCAAAGCAATAAAACTTCTTTTTTCCTTTCTCTCAAAACCATGTCCTGGTTATTGAATTAGAATTAAGGACAAGCATTGAGATTTTGGTGACAAATTTGGTACTCCAGATGGGATCCGAGAGCAGTCTCCGCTCCAGCTTTCTTGGGCAAGTCCAAATATCCAAGGAAACCCACTTCCATGCTAAGAATACAATGTGAACTTATTGAGAGCTAACTGCTGGAGAGTTAGGAGACAACTGGAGAGTTTGACTTGGCTGGAACCAGAAGAGCTGTTCCTGTAAATAAAGAGAGGGACTGACTGAGGGACTGTCCTAGCATCTATCTGCCTAAGCCCCTTTTACTTTGAGGAATCTCGCCTTCCCTCCCTGAGTGGAACATGTTGCTCCATTGTTGCATCCAACCCGCACCTCTCCCCAAGAAGTGCAGCCCAGACAACTCTGCAGAAGCAGCAAAGTTTATTGAGGAAATAGGCACACAGGCCAATCGATTGGGGTCAGCTCTCCTTTCCTTCAGAGAGTGACCCCGAAGTGAGGGTTTCAGAGGTTATTATAGGGTGGGCTAGCTACATGCCTCAGAAAAAACATGATTTGGCTGATATTCAATCTATAGTTATTTACAGTTCAACCGTGACAGCGCCTCCTATGTCCCCTTTCATTTCCTGGAACTTTAGGTAACTGGCCAGGGGGTCTGCCAGCCTGTGGTTTTGCAGCCCCCCATCCATGAGAAGCAAGCATAGCAAAGCATTAATCACAGAAGCACAAAGAGCAGGTTAACTGATACATGCAGGCCTGAGCCAGAGTGACTCCATTTTGAGTTTGGATTTTATACCATCATGGTCCACTTTGAGAAAAAGGAAACTGAACTCAGGAAAGTTGCAACAAATTTGGCCAATGATAAGTCCCCTGGTGTGCATGCTATGATCCTTAATTCCACCCATCTGGTTCCTCTTCGTGGGAACATCTGTAATGCCACAGGTATAGGAGTCATGGTTAAGTGGGACTCAAGAAGCTCGGGATATGTACTCCCTTTTGGTCTGTTGTAGGTTCTCATCTGTTGGCCTTAGGCTTGGGAATTGCCTCTGGTTATCTGTTTTGTTTGTATCCTTTTAAGACATGGCCAACACTGCATTGATCCTATAGGTAGTTTCTTGGGAAAGATCTTGGCTAGTCAACTTAAAGATTCCTGTCTGTTGGCCATGGTTTTGGAGCTCCTCTCTGGTTGTCTGTCTGTGTTTCTTTCTTGTACAATTGGAGTTGGTCTGTTAGAGATAAGTAAGTTGAAGAAAGGGCCATCTATAGATATAAGCCTGTCTAAGATAATGTTTTACTGTAACTATCTGGCTTTTGAATAGCTTTCTGTATTATTATGTAATCTTGCAGTTGGAGTTGGTCTGTCAAAGGTAAAGTAAATGGAATAAATTTGTATGTGCATTTCTGTCTGTTTTAAATGTTCCCATCTGTCAGTCCTGGTTTTGGAGATCCCTCTCTTATCTGTCTGTGTTTTTGTATGTTACTGGCCATTTAAGAGATGGGCCATGCTGCATTGATCTTACTGGAAGTCACTTGAGCAGAGAATCTTGTCTAAATGGGCTACCTATAGGTATAAACCTATTTAAGAGAAAGATGGTTTATTGTAACACAGTCTGGCCTTTGAATGGTTATTCTAGATTGTTTCTTTTTCTTCTTTTAATGTATCTTCAGGCTACCCCAGGTTTATTAATTCTTTTTTTTTCTTTCTGTCATATAGTCAGCTAGTTTTGTTTTATTTTTTCTAATTAGTTATACATGACAGTAGAATGCATTTTGACACATGATACATAAATGGAGTATAACTGCTCAGTCTTCTGGTCCTATATGATGTAGAGTTACACCAGTCATGTAGTCATATATGTACACAGGGTAATAATGTCTGATTCATTCTACAATCCTTCCTACCCCCTTACCCCCTCCCCTCATTTACTCCCCTCTAACACAAAGTACCTCTATTCTTCCCCAGCTCAGTGACATCCTTATTGTGAATTAGCATACACATATCAGAGAAAACATTCAGCCTTTGGTTCTTTGGGTTTGGCTTATTTTGCTTACATTATATTCTCCAGCTCCATCCACCAGCAAATGCCATAATTTCGTTGTTCTTTAAGGCTAAATAATATTCCATTTTGTATGCATATCATATTTTCTTTATCCATTCATATGTTGAAGAGTACCTAGGTTGGTTCTATAGTTTAGCTACTGTAAATTGAGCTGCTATAAATATTGATGTGGCTGCATCATTGTTGTATAATGATTTTAAGATATTTGGGTATGAACTGAGGAGTGGGATCACTGGGTCAAATGGTGGTACCATTTCAAATTCTCTGAGGAATCCCCATAGTGCTTTCCATAGTTGCACCAATTTTCAGTCCCACCAACAATGTGTAAATGTTCCTTTTTCCCCTCATTCTCACTATCATTTGTTGTTATTTGTATTCTTGATAATTGACATTCTGACTGGAGTTACATAGAATCTCAGTGTAGATTTGATTTGCATTTCTCTAACTGCTAGAGATGATGAACCATTTTTCATATATTTGTTGATTGGTTATATTTCTTGTTCTGTGAAATGTCTGTTCAGTCCCTTAGCCCATTTATAAATTGGGTTGTTTGTTTTTCAGGTGTCAAATTTTTGAGTTCTTTATATATCCTGGAGATTAGTGCTGGTACATGGGGTTGAAGATTTTCTCCCATTCTATAGGCTCTCTCTTCATGTTATTGATTGTTTCCTTTGCTGTGAAGAAGATATTTAGTTCAATTCCACCCCATTTATTGGTTCTTGATTTTACTTCTTGCACTATAGGAGTCTTGTTAAGGTAGTCAGTTCCTAAACTGACATGGGGGAGATTTGGGCCTACTTTTTCTTCTATTAGGCTCAAGGTCTCTGTTCTAGTGCCTAAGTCCCTGATCCACTTTGAGTTGAGTTGTGTGCAGGGTGAGAAGGGGTTTAATTTCATTTTGCTCTATATGGATTTCCAGTTTCCCAGAATCATTTGTTGAAGAGGCTATATTTTCTCCAATGTATATTTTTGGCACCTTTGTTTAGTATAAGATAACTGTATTTATGCAGGTTTGTCTCTATGTCTACTATTCTGTATTATTGGTCTATATATCTGTTTTGGTGCCAATACCATGCTGTTTTTGTTACTATGCTCTGTAGTATAAGTTCTGGCATTGTGATGCATCCTTCTTCACTTTTCTTGCTGAGGATTGCTTTGGCTATTCTGGATCACTTATTTTTCCAAATGAGTTTCATGATTGTGTTTTCTATTTCTATGAAGAATGTCACTGGTATTTTAATAGAAACTGCATTAAATCTTATAATGCTTTTGGTAGTATGGCCATTTTGACAATGTTAATTCTGCCTATCCAACAGCATGGAAGATCTTTCCATCTTCTAAGGTCTTCTTCAATTTCTTTCTTTAGTGTTCTATAATTTTCATTGTAGAAGTCTTTTACCTCCTTTGTTAGGTTGATTCCCAAGTATGTTTTTCAGGTTACTGTGAATGGGGTAGTTTTCTTAATTTCTTATTCAGTGGATTCATCAATGATGTGTAGGAACACATTTGATTTATGGGTGTTAATCTTTTTTCCTTTGGCACCATGGATTGAACTCAGGGGCACTAGACCACTGAGCCACATCTCCAGCCCTAGTTTGTGTTTTATGTAGAGACAGGGTCTCACTGAGTTGCTTAGCACCTCACCGTTGCTGAGGCTTTGAACTTGCAATCCTCCTGCTCAGCCTCCCAAAGTGCTGGGATTACAGTCATGCGCCACCACACCTGGTTTATGGGTGTTAATTTTATATTCTGCTACTTTGCTGAATGAATTTATGAGTTCTAGAAGTTTCCTAGTGGAATTTTTTGGATCTTCAAAATATAGAATCATGTCATCAGCAAATAGTGATAGTTTAAATTCTTCTTTTCTTTTGTCTGTTTAATTGCCCTGGCTAGAGTTTCAAGGATAATATTGAATAAAAGTGGGGAAAAAGGGTATCCCTGTCTTCTTCCAGTTCTTAGAGGAAATGCTTTCAATTTTTCTCCATTTAAAATGATGTTGACTTTGGGTTTAGCATATGTGACTTTTAAAATGTTGAGCTATATTCCTACTATCCCTAGTTTCTCTAGTGTTTTTAACATGGAAGTGTGCTGTATTTTGTCAAATGATTTTTCTGCATCTATTGAGATGATCATATGATTCTTGTCTTTAAGTCTATTGATACGATGAATTAAGTTTATTAATATCTATATGTTGAACCAACCTTGCCGGGATGAATTCCACTCAATCAAGGTGGATTATCTTATTAATATGTTTTTGGTATGCAATTTGCCAGATTTTTATTGAGAATAAAAATTTTGCATATATGTTCATCTGAAATTGGTCTGAAATTTTCTTTCCTTGATATGTTTTTGTCTAGTTTTGGTATCAGGCTGATACTAGCCTCATAGAATGAGTTTGGAAGGGTGTCCTCCTTTTCTATTTCATGGAAATTTTGAGAACTATTGGTGTTAATTCTTCTTTGTAGGTCTTGTAGAACTCTGCTGAGAATCTGTCTGGTCCTGGGCTTTTCTTGATTGGTAGGTTTTTGATGGCACCTTCTATTTCATTGATTGAAATTGATCTGTTCAAATTGCTTATGTCTTCCTGATTCAGTTTGGGTAGGTCATATGTCTCTAGAAATTTGTTGATGTCTTTAGGGATGTCTTCAAGGTTTTATATTTTATTGGAGTATAAAGTTTCAAAATAGTTTGATTATCTTCTGTATTTCAGTATTGTGTGTTATGACATTTCTTTTTACATCATAAATTTCAGTAATTCGAGTTTTCTCTCTTTGTCTTTGTTAGTGTTGCTAAGAGTTTATCCATTTTATTTATTTCTTCAAAGAACCAACTTTTTGTTTTCTCGATTTTTGGATTGTTTGTTTTGTTTAAATTTCATTGATTTCAGCTCTGATTTTAATTATTTCCTGTCTTCTACTGCTTTTGTTGTTGATTTGTTCTTTTCCTAGGGCTTTGAGACATAATATTAGGTCATTCATTCATTCATTGATTTTCTATTCTTTTAATGAATGAGCTCAATGCAATGAACTTTCCTCTTGGCACTGCCTTCATAGTGTCCTGAGATTTTGATATGTTATATCACTAGTCTCATTTATCGCTAAATATTTGTAATTTCATCCCTGATATCTTCTGCTATCCATTTGCCATTCAATAGCATGTCATTTAGTCTCCAGGTGTTAGAGTAGCTTCTATTTTTATTCTATCATTGATTTCTAATTTTATTCCATTATGTTCTTGTAGAATGCAGAGTATTATCTATATTTTTTGTATTTGCTAAGAGTTGCTTTATATCATAAGACATGGTCTATTTTAGAGAAGAATCCATGTGCTGCTGAGAAGAAATTGTATTTGCTCATTGATGGATGAAATATTCTATATGTGTTTTTTAAGTCTAAATTATTGATTGTATTATTTAGTTCTATATATAGTTTGTTTTTTGGAGGATCTATCCATTACTGAGAGAGGTGTGTTAAAGTCACTCAGTATTGCCAGGCAAGGTGGTGCATCCCTGTAGTCCCAGAGGCTTGGAAGGCTGAGGCAGGAAGATCATGAGTTTAACACCAGCCTCAGTAAAAGTGAGGAACTAAGCAACTCGGTGAGATCCTGCCTCTAAATAAAATACAAAATAGGGCTGGGGATGTGACTCAGTGGTCAGGTACTCCTGAGTTCAATTGCTAGTCCTGCTCCAAAAAAAATATAAAGTCACCCAGTATTATTGTTTTGTGGTTCATTTGATTATTGAAATTGAAAAGGGTTTGTTTGATGTATGTAGATGCACCATTGTTTGGGGCACAAATATTTATAGTTGTATGTGTTGTTGTTGTATAATTCTTTTAACAGTATAGAATGTTCTTCTTTGTCCTTTCTGATTAACTTTGACTTGAAGGTCAGTTTCTCTGCTATGAGGATAAAAATCGCTGCTTGTTTACATGATCCATGTGAATGATATGTTTTTTTCCCCAACCTTTCACCTTCAGTCTGTGGATGTCTTTGCTTTTGAAGTGAGTCTCTTTGAGACAACATATTGTTGGGCTTTGCTTTTTTGTTTTGTTTTGTTTTGTTTATTTCTGAAAGCTTATTAATCACTTATCTATTTTGTATGTTATAAAGTATTCGTCAGGCTTTACACTAAGATACTAACAGTCACTAGCTTTAGTGATAGTCTTAAAAATGATTTTACTTTTTTTTTCCAGGTGTAAACCTTTTTCTTTTTTTTAATATTATTATCATTATTATTATTATTATTATTACTTTAGAGGATAACATTTCATTTATCTGGTTGTAAGTGATATAGAATCACAACATACATGCAGTCATACATAAAGTTAGGGCTATGATGACCATCATATTCCACCACCTTTACTGTCCCCATGCCCCCTGCCCCCTTACACGCTTGTGAACAGAGCTCCTCCATTGTTCCCATGGCCTTCCCCACATTATGGATCAGTATTCACTTAACAAAGAGAACATTCGGCATTTGATTTTCTGAGATTGGCTTACTTCACTTAGCATGATATTCTCCAACTCCATCCATTTACCTGCAAATTCCATAATTTTATTCTCTCTTATTCCTGAGTAATATTCTATTGTGTATATATACCACAGCTTCTTTATCCATTCATCTATTGAAGGGCATCTAGGTTGATTCCACAGTTTAGCTGTTGTGAATTGAGCTGCTATAAACATTGAAGTGGCCGCATCACGGTAGTATGCTGTTTTTAACTCTTCTGGGTAGAGACTGAGTGGGGAAGCAGGCTCAAATGGTGGTTCCATTCCAAATTTTCTAAGGAATCTCCATACTGCTTTGCAGATTGATTGTACCAATTTGCAGTTCCACCAGCAATGTATGAGCGTGCCTTTTTCCCCACAACCTCGCCAAAACTTATTGTTGTTTGTATTCTTAATAGTTGCCATTCTGACTGGCATGAGATAAAATCTTAGGGTAATTTTTATTTGCATTTCTCTGATTGCTAGTGATGCTGAACATTTTTTCATGTCTGTTGATTGATTGTATATCTTCATCTGTGAAGTTTGTGTTCAGCTGTTTGGCCCATTTATTGATTGGGTTGTTAGTTTTTTTGGTGATAAGTTTTTTGAGTTCTTTATATATCCTAGAGATGAGTGCTCTATTGGATGTGTGTGTGGCAAAGATTTGTTCCCAGGATGTCGGCTCTCTGTTCACTTCATTATTTCTTTTTGCTGAGAAGAAGCTTTTTAGTTTAAATCCCTCCCATTTGTTAATCCTTGATTTTCTTCTTGTGCTATAGGAGTCTTGTTAAGGAAGTATGGTCCTAATCCGACATGATGAAGATTTGGGCCTATTTTTACTTCTATTAGGCATTGGATCTCTGGTCTGATTCCCAGGTCCTTGATCTACTTTGAGTTGAATTTTGTGCATGGTGAGAGATAGGGATTTAGTTTCATTTTGCTGCATATGGATTTCCAGTTTTCCCAGCACCATTTGTTGAAGAGGCTGTCTTTTCTCCAGTGTACGTGTTTGGCTCCTTTATCTAGTATAAGGTAACTGTATGTAAGTGGGTTTGTCTCTGTGTCTTC